>JAQQZY010000015.1:33509945-33524077 GCA_030068375.1 Ostorhinchus rueppellii
ACCGATACAACGACTGCATCACTGCAGACGCTGCACCGATCCGCCTGTCAATCTCACGCTCCATCCTTCCCTCACTCATGAACAAGACCCCGAGATATTTGAACTCCTCCACTTGAGGCAAGGGCTCTCCACCGTTCCGGAGGGGGCAGGCCACCTTTTTCCGGTGGAGAACCACTTTACTTTTGTATTTGTACAAATTGTAGTTTTACATGCACTTTAGTTGTACTTTATCTGCCACTTTTATCAGTTAAGACATCTTATATGCCAATAGCTATAGTGGCCAATATCAGCAATATTGGCTGATACCATCATCTGACCAGTACATGGGTGGATCCCTAATTCTTATATTAAAACATGGATTTTCATAGTACCGGGGATAGGGAATACTGAAAACTGATATTGGCTAACTAGATAACAGGCCTCTTGGCCAATTAATTAAAAACCTGACTATTGATAAGCTCAGATATCATCTGTTTTCCTAACAGTACATGAGAAAGAACAACAGGTGTTCTATGTTTTACAGGAACATAAAAGTTGGGCATTTTTTCTCATTCATTCATCTGTGATGTTAGAGATGGTAGACCTGGATCAGGTCTCCGAGGGGTGAGTAAGCTCTGTGTCACACAGTAGCTCAAACCCACACACATCCTAGAAACGGTGCATAACACCACACCCACACAAATGCTAACATGACACTGCTGTCAAAGATCCTCACTGAATGAAGGAGACAACAGAATTATCAAGGGTGACTTGCCAAGTGAGATGAACGTCACACGTCTCTGCAGTGGTGGTGCCAAGGTGCTAAAGTGAGCCACGAGTAATTGCTCATTTGCCACTGCTACAGTGCTGACATGGCAGGAATGACACGTGGGAATATACTACACTGGATTTATGAGTGAAGTATGAGCGAAAAGTTCTGTCAGTTTATCTTTTGAGAGAGAGAATGTCAGTGTGCACTGCAAGTGAAAATGTAAAAGTTGTTTATTAACTCAGACTCAGCTTAATTGTCATTCAACCAGTGGTACATGATAGAAGGAAATATAATCATCCAAGTGTTGTTTTTGTAACCTTAATCAGATTTTACTGAACGCTATCATGTCAGTGTGGGCACAAGACAACAGTGTAAGTCTGAAGCTCTGGTCTCAAAATGAAACGCCCTGGACCGTTGCAGTGAGTATAATCAGGCGGAAAAATTACGTGCGTTTCCTGTTATGTACCCGCCCTTTGTCCATTGTACCTCTGTCACTCAGCGCTACTTTCCAGTGGGCGAGAGTACAACCATAGCTCTACCGACGGACAGGTGATTTTCCTGCAGACAGCGTCACGCATTGAAAAGGCTCTGGAGGATTTGCGTGACGCCTGGTGTAATGTTTGGTTCCGTTACGTCAGAGCCAAACCCTAAAGTAAGAAACAAATCAAGGAAGTAATGAATAAATTGAATCAAGCCCAAATTGGCAGTGTTCTCTCCGGAGGTTTTCAATGACAAATGCGAATAAATGACTTTGGAAGGTATTTGCGGTTTTGAAGCTCTTCTTAGTGGAGGTAGCTTTGGCCCTTACTATGTATACAAACTCCCTCTCACACATACACACTCACATGGACACAGAACAGCAGCTGCCAGCACCTAGTTTGGAATTGAGGCTCCACTCGGGGTCTATTTGTAGAATGATGGAGTCATGTAGAAGACTGTTATTCTGAAGCACCGGGAGACATATTTCAGCTGGACGTACTTAGTTACTGGACTGGAACATCGCACTTTTGACCCCTGATTTAAGTGTTTATTGTCCATCAGTTACATTTAGAGGAAAACACAGGTCATGCGTTCAGAGAAGCTTCAAATATGCTCCTCTCACTAGAGTGTATTTCCAGATCTGCCCTAATGTCGTCGTTGGTGGTTTGTGAAGTACTCATTAATTTGAGATGCCAGTTGAGTTTCACGGCATTAAGAGCTATCATTTACTCGATGGAGACACATTTATAGTAACGTAGGAATGCGGAGGCTCAGACCAATGTGGGATTTTTGAGGACGATTAAGAAATTCACAAACTGTAGCTTCGTACATTTTAATGCACAGGTCGTGTTTTTAGGATCACCATATGATTTTCACACGATTTCACTGTTGCTGGCTCAGTTTATTACCAAAATGATCACAACATTGTTTAATCAGAATCAGAATATTTTGTTAATCCCTGGGGGAAATTTTTGTGTGTCACAGTTGTTCCGTGGGCTGCTGTGGCTCAGTTGATAGAGTAGGTCGTCCAATGACCAAAGGGTCGGTGGTTCAAGCATGTCGAAGTGTCCTTAGGCAAGACACTGAACCATAAATTGTTCCCAGTAGGGAGCATGGACATGCCTGCTGTATGACTGGTGTGTGAATGTGAGCTTTGGGCTTTGGACACCAGGAAGGTTTATAAAATGTGCTATATAATTGCAGTCCATTTACCATTCAAGTATGATAAAGTACCAGGATCAATTATCAATACAACAAAAAGATAGCTCTAAAGATAAACATCCATACAGCTCTGAAAATACATATGTATACACCAAATATACATATTAATAGGCTTTACATGATCACAATTTTTGTGCCGATCACCGATCAGTGAGTTTAAATAAACTGATCACTGATCCAATCATGTGAGGAGCAATATTTAAATTAAAAAGGACTTTATTGTCCGTCACATAGCGACAGTACTCAAAACAGAAGAGGCACAAAGACAAAAATGAATTTTTTTGAATCATGAATCATTAGCTCTCTGATACAAACAAATAAACATGTCGATGCTGTGAAACTACTTTGGAGTAAATGAGACAGATTAAAAAAGTTTCAACACGACCATGACGTCATTGATCAGATCGGTGATTTATGACATGACGCCCGATCACGAACATTTTAAAAAAATGCCAAATACAGGCCGATCCGATATGGCCGATATGATTGGTGTTAAGCCTAAATATTAAAACACTTTGAGCAGCAACTTTTACAATATGTACGAGGTAACAGATGGTAATTAAGGAACTATGCATATATAAATGTGCAAAAATTGTTGTGTTCTTAAAATTATGTGGTTATAGTAACAATAATAGGTGTAAGATTAAAGTTATATGAACAAAGGGTGCACAGATTGCATCTTAGCTACCCAATGTGTTCACACTGTGGACAATAAAAGCCGCAGTTGGTTGTTGCTCCTAGTTGTAAACCTGTCATTCTGTCCACATGCCAAAGTCTATCATGTTTGTAGTGTTCCGTCACGTTCTCTAATGAAATCTGTGCCAACCTATAATAGTGAGTTTGAGTAATATAATCCCATATTGGCCTCTGCATATTTGTTGAAGGGAAACTGCTGCTGTGCTCGTTCAATGATGTCAAAACATGAGATGAAATAAACATTGTTTCACTTGATCCGCTCTGGTGTTGATTTATGAGTATCTCACTGATTGAGCTAATATGCTTCCGTGTCTAGTTTTGCACAGTGTGAAACTAGAGCCAAGTTTTCGAGTTGTTTAAAGCCTCTGGAAATCCAGTATTGAAGAGACTTTTAACCATGTCATCTAGATCTTACAATGTTACTAAACATCAAAAGTTATTGGATATTAGTTTCCGTGCAAATTTGGAATATTGTTACGTAGGTTTTTCCATATTGGTTTGATGACTTTTGATGGCAGTATGTGAATAATATGCATATTATTGGTTTCATACTACAGTTTTGTCATACTAAAACATCTCACATTCTGTTTATCCTGCGACTCAGTATATTATGGAATTTCCGACACTACCTGAAATTTATTAGAGTTAATTCCGCACTCCAGTCATTAGCTACTATTAGCTTATCGCTGCCCTCTATCCATTGAGATTGATAATGCAAAGTGTAAATCATACATTCTTTCATTTTTTTATGTAATTAACATATTTAGGGCTGGGAAATATATTGAATCAATTCTATTTATCAATATTTTGCTGTCCAAAAATCAATTCAGGCCGCCAGAAAACATCTGAACAAAACCTGAACCAATCTATTAGATTAGAACGATTGAGATGCAAGTTTTTTTGGCTTTGTCTCTAAGCTCTAAGTATATTTTTCAACAATAGTTAAAGATATGTAACTTTTGGATTTTACTGACATGTTTACTTCCAATGATGGTTCAGTTAATACTGGTAGCTAATGAGATGTCAACAATTACATCAGCTTTCATGTCTGCACAGTTTAGAGATCTGATCAAACTCAGCTGTGTTTGGACTTGGTTTCCTATTAAGCAGGGTACACGCTTAAAGATAACTGGGCTGTTTTTGTCCCGATTTTCCCCCTTCCCGACCAGGGATGGCAAGTGCCAGATTATTTTATGTCTTTAAAGATTATCCTGTTGTCTGAGGTGTGTTAAGAGGGAATTTGTCCTGATAATTGGCTCTGAAACGGGTCATGGCCAACGATTGTAAATATTAAACTTTTTTTCAATATTTACGACCAAAAATCTTCATGTTTGTGGGGAAAGCCGACGACGTTCGAGACATGACTGCATAAATTGTGACGTGGAGCAGAAAGTAGCCAATCAAGAAGAGAGATAACTGAGGAATAAGGAAGTAGGCGTAAATAAAGTTTGGTGGATCTCAGAAATGAAGTCAAGATATCATGTTGACCGGTCTGTGGGGAACCCGAGAATGTCTTTTCAACATCTCCGCCAAGTCGTAGCACAGCCGAAACGACATGTTGTGTTTTCCAGTTGTTGCTACAGTATCTTTCGTCTTCTTCCTTTTTGTTAGATCGTGAAATTTCTGGCTCTAGATTGGTGGTGAGATAGAATTGTTAGCCTATGTGTGTGTTGTGCTGTGTTGAGATAACCGGAGCACACCACACACAATAGAATCAAAACTGTTTAATGCCTGATCAGAATCCTTTTATTTGTCATTGTTTCACAATGGCACAACAAAATTTAAAAAGGCAGTTCCGTCACACAGTGCAAAGAAAATGTTAAGAAATCTAACAGAATTTGAATAGAAAGTCTACAAATCTAAAAGATTAAACAGAATAAACAAAAAGTCTAAAAGAGATTGCAAGTATAAAAGATTGCACATATGAGAATTGCACTAACATTGTAAAAAACCCGTTTAAAACCGTAATTGCACAGGCCAATTCCTTCAGCATTAAATAGAATGTCCGGCGTTCAGGGACATTCTTCACATTGTCTTCATGTGTGGGGTCTGTAACAGATAAAAAGTCTCTTGAGAGTTACAAAATTCCTTATGTGTGTACCCCACTTAGTTATTTTTACTCAGATTTCATTAGATAGTTCGTGACACTTTGATAGTATATATGTGTGTGTGCAGTATGTAGATCTATGCCAGTGCTAGATATTACCCACAGAGGCTACTGAAACCAAAGAGTGACTCCCTTTAAATACCGTAGCTGAGGTTTGAGTGTGTCATGGCACAGTGACCTCTGTCTGGAGAGGCGTCAGGGTGGGCTCCTCAATGTCAGTAACCTGCCCAAGAATAGACAGCGAGTGTGACAGGAGAGGAGGCTGAGAGTGTGTATGTGAGAGGGGAAAAAAAGAGCTGATGTGGGAATGAGAAAGAGGGAGTGCGCTAGTGAGAGTGGGTGTGTGTGAGAGGGAGAGGGAGAGAGTCCTCCTAGTGCTGTCTGGTCAGTGTTTCGGTCTCCTTCGTGCCGTGTGGATTGAAGCTCCCACTGCTTATTGGATTCCCACTCTCAGTACAAGGCAGGAAACTAACTAGATCTGCCGCTGTGAAGTCAAGAAAGTTTGGCCTGAATCCCTTGGGGTTACTTTAAAACGGATCCTGGCAGTTGTTGTGGATCAGTATGGAGATGAACGGCCGTGCCCTACCGCCGTCGATACCTGAGGATGGGGAAGCCCCGGACCCCCCTCCTCACGGGGAGATGAACGGTTACCACCATAGGCTCCAGACCGTTGACGGGGGAGAGGATGAGGTCCCAGTTTCCAAATCCCAGAGACGGAAGAGCGATGTCAAAGTCTACAAGGAGTTTTGTGATTTTTACGCTCGCTTGTAAGTATGAGGTTAAAAGAAAACACAGCGAGAGACGTTTTAGAGGAGGACATGCGAGTTTATTCCCAGGCTTGGATTTCGCCCTTCACAGAGGGTGAAACACTAGGTGGTTGGGAAGGTGTTTGGAAATAATCTTCATGCTGTGTAGTCTCTGAGCTTATTGCAGTGTTACAGAATGTGAGGAATTCAGATGTTCTGGTAGCAGGGTTTACCAGCCGGTTTGATTTGCTTAGGTGCCATGTTTGTGCAGGGATAACTCTGAGCTGCACAGGAGGCAGTGCACAGGAAAAGCTATTTTTGCGTCAAGGGGGGAGTTGTTATGCAAAGTAGAGTACGCCAACTGGTATTTCAACTATGTGTGCATGGGGGACTAGAAGGCTAAATATACATAGTGTATTTTTGACTGATGTGGCATCATCACAGGCTTAGCAAAACATGGATGTAGGGTCGCCAACACGTTTGTGGTGTTGAAGATCCATCCATGTCAAATCCATATTTTGTTGAAGAGGGTACAGATCAGGTGGTGTTCACGTAGTACTGAGCAATTCTACTACCAATTCTACAAGTGGGGAAATGAAAATAAAGTGTAGTTGGCACCTAAAATACTTTTTTTAGATGACTACAATAGATAGATTAATTGTTGTGGAGAGTTAATCTGTGCCAGTAGGGCATTTCACAAACTATCATGATCAGCAACACAGCTTAAAAATAAACATCATGTGAAAACACTGGGTTTTTACAAGTCTGCTTCCAGATTTAACAATTAATTTCTCAGACAGTGATGTTCAGTGATCCAGGTTTATTATTTGGGTGTATATTACTTTGATTTAGATGTCCAGTTCAACCATTATTCAGTTTCTAATTGTTAAAGATGACTTAGTTTTGTATTGGCCAATTAATTGGTTTGGTGCTTTTTCCTGTTCCAAACTTAGTTGGAAACTTAGTATTACTTCTACTGATGAATGTTATTTTAAACTGATTTGCTGTAAAACTCAAAATGTTGGCATCATAATCTGAATAAAAATTGCAACACACAGATGAGTTGAAATGCCTTTAACCAGATGTTTAATTCAAAGTGAAGCTTTAACATGACCATAAAACAAGAAGTGCTGGGAGAAAATGTATTAAAAGTCTAAATGAGAACATCTTTTCAGAACATAAGTCATGACTTATATTCATGCACATGTAAGAGGGTTAAACACCATCATTGCCAATTTCTGTTTCTTAACTCCCGATAGAAAAGGGGGAGTTACACATAGTTTCATGCTAAATTCATGTTTTTCATAAGCCTCTGGTAGTTTTTTGTACACAGAAGGAAAAAAAATACGGCTGATGGTTAATCCCTAATTGCTCCACTGGACAGTTGCAGAAGACTGAAACAGGAGAGATAAACTTAAAGCAGATGCAAATAGAGGAGTCCAGATGAGTGCTGGGAACAGAAGGTATTCTTAACAGAAGTGATTGTCTGCCTCTCTTCCCTGTGCTGACAACCAGCATCCATTTATAGTCACAGATCAGCCTGATGGGGCTGACAGGCCAGAGGGAGAGTCCTTTGTGGAGTTTTGTACAAATCTGCCATCCAGACTACATGTCTGTCTGGTTAACATATCTGTGCTCAGAACCACATGCAGACCCTGAGGGCTACAGGGGATAAGCACCTCTTTAAGGTCACGTAGGCAGACCTGTCTTCACTTTATTAGCACTGTGGCAGAGCTAGAGATAGGTCCAGCACCCTCCACTATTGCCCTGGAGTAAGGGTAAATTTGGTTGAAATGAATCATCGTTGTCTTGGACCACATTGAGAGCAGGATGCAGCAACAGAGCTTTTGCAAAGCCTTGTCAGGGGAAAAGTTGTTTTGGTAGATCGTGGAAGTTTGGCATAGTTTTGAAATGACTAAATCCCTATAAAAGAAAATGACACATAGTAGTTGTAGCTTGGAGGTTATTGTTCTTTAACAAAGTGACTGGGGCTTTCAGAATCGACATGCCCAGATAGAATAAGGAAGGAGAATAGCAATCTCACCACTCAACAACTAAAAAATAGGACCAAAAGCTTTGTATCTCACTGGCATGTTCTGTCAAGAATCAGTAAGTTGAATTTATGAGGTTGTCAGGTTCTGAGGTTGTTCAAGTCCTGTGGTCTTGATGTAGGAGATCGATCTCCCAATGAAAGTGGGTGGTACTTTCACCGGAGAAGAACTCAACAAATTAAATGAAAGTCCTTATATGACTTTGTATCACTGCTCAATAGTAACTATAATGATATCTCTAACCATTCCCATGTTATAAGCCATCAAAATATGGACCAAGATAAGTAAAGGCAAATGTTTGATATTTCAGAAATTCATCAGAAATCTAAATATCTCAAAACTGTGAACAAATTTTGTTGACATTGTCCCAATGAAGCTACACATAAAATTTGAAATGAATCCGAACAGTCATTTTGTCAGAGAAGATGTTCAAAGAAATTGCTAAAGAAGGCGAAGAGCATTCCAGGCACAGCACCTCCACAATTTCTCATAGTCCAGTGTTTTTCAACCTTGGGGTCGGGACCCCATGTGGGGTTGCCTGAAATTCAAATGGTGTTTTCCTGAAATTTGTAGTAAATGATAGAAATAAAAGCTTTAATAAAATATATACATTATGCAGCCTAAATGTCATCTAAAATTAACTTTTATTTGCAACATAGTACAGCAAACTATTACATGATCAAAAACAACTTAATTTTAGGCCAAAAAAAAGTCTAATTTTTGAGACTGGGTCTGGGGTCACCAGAAATTTGTGAACCAAAAAAGGTTTGGAATGACTGTCATAACCTATTGGCCTGTTAGCTGGAGACTAAGGCTGTGATAGACTTTATGGCAGCACTGTCTGTTCAACCCAACTAGATGCTCGTTACATAAGCAACCCCTTTAGACTAATTGGCCTGCCTATAGTGTTTTCTTATCTCTGTAACATCTGCAAGCCAACGAGTGGGAGTCAACAGGAACACAGGACCAGGAGAATTTCCTATTGCATTGAAGTTAATGAAGAAAAGTTGTTTTGCTTTAGTCATGCCACTGCTTTTAGGCTGATCTGTAACTGGCGCAGGGTGCTAGAGGCAGATAGGATTGTGGAAATACCTTAGGGATGTATCACTTCCTCCCATAAATCCTTGGGACAGGGCAGGGCTGTCAGTGTGAGATTTCAGCCCAGACAGGCTCTATCGAACAATATGAATTTGATAAGTTTTTGGAGACAGATCGGGCCCATTTGGACACTGTTTATTTCTACATCTTCCCTTGACGTGCATGTGGAAGCATACATCTACTCCCTCTTTCTTTGGTGGAGATCCTTTTGCGTTTTTGCAGATATACATTTAGTTGAGAGTAAAATTCAAGTGAAGTTAAGTGGTGAGCAGAGTGTCTGGGAGTTTTTGGAATTCTTGGTAATTCCCTTGTTGATCTAACTAAGTTAATATGACCAGATGGCATCACTCCATAAAAATCCTACATGGCGTTGTGTGTGTCTGTGTTGCTTAGATACACACTGGTATTCTGACCTTTTAAACAAAGCAGAGATGTGAGGATGGCTCTGTAATTTTCTTCTCCCTTTTCTGCCTTTACACCACTGTCTGAAACACTTACCCTCTACAGAAGCTGTACTTGTCTTCCTCTTTTTGTGTGCAGTATATTAGCTATTTATTCATTTCGTTTCCTACTAAACATAGTCTTTGTAGCATTTTGTTTAGGCACAGTCAGCAAAAAGTGGACCAGTATTTTGCTGACCTAACTTGCATAAAACTAAACTGATGCTTTAAGGGGTACCTGTAATGAATTTTCATTGTTAGCTATTTCAAAAGATCACATATAATACTTGTGGTTCTGTCTGGTAACTTTTGCCATAGGCCTTTGCCAAGAACATGCGAGTACTAAATCACCGCTCCCTCAGTCAGCCATGGTCAGCAACATGTTGCCTCCTTGACAGGATGTTCCGGCATAGATAGTAGTCACTTTTCCATTGACCCTCAAATTGTGCGAATATAGCTTGTGTATAAAATTTATCTAATGAAAAAAGAACAATTTCGCCAAAACTCTTGTTTTGATTAAAAGTTTTTGTGTTAGCACGAGGTGGTTTTTCAGGCCTAGCGCAATTAGTATATCAAGCAAAACTCCAATGGAAAGACCTTTTTCTGCAACTAGAGTCATTTAAAAAAAAAAAAAAACAAATCTGAAAACGAATCATTTTTTAAATTTAGTGCAAAATAGAGTGGTAAAATATGATGATAATAATAATAATAATAATAATAATAATAATAATAATAATAAACATATCTGTAAATAAACACGATATTTATGTTTGTCGCCATTTTTATGGAATGACTTCTCATGCCATCTCACAATAATAAATAAACAAATCATTGCATTTGTGATTTAATGGAAAATCCAACATTATGCGCTTCATTTTTTTCCCACATTTAGTAAATATCGGTAAAGTTTTGTGCATATGTCCAATGGAAAAGTGACTAGAGATGCAGACTCGTTGATTGGTCCGATTGGCTGAGCTGTGATGGACCGGTCACTGATCCCAAGCAGCTAGCCATAGTTTGCTTCTTGAACACATGCTTTCCACTCAGTTTTGCTCACTGACTGCTATTTGTTTACTCACACTAGATCACACAGAATCAACGATAATGAGTCACTTCCAAACCGGCAATGGTTGCTCCCCATAGGTTTTTTTCCTGAATTTATGCCTCTTTTGCTTATTAGGAATACACAAAGCACAGTTAATGTCGTAAGCATGACCGCTACTGGCACCCTTTAAGGATAGCATTAGGAAAATTTGACTACTAGTGTCTAGAACAATGGTGTTATCAGATACTCTAAACTACTTGATAGGAATGTTGTAGTCATCATTATAGTCCTCTAAATTAAGCAATTTATCTGCTTCTAATTACTTTTTTGTTATTTTTTATTATGAGATAATGTGGTCATGATTGAAAAACTGGGGAAGGACTTAATGCTCCAGCATCTGGGACCAGTGCAGGATGTCTAAAAAAGTTATTATCTGGAGCCCTGCCCTGTTGATATATTACAGTCATGTAGAGCAGGGAGGCCATAAAACAATACTGATTGTTTAATTGAGGGCAGTACAGTCTTTAGTATTGTTTGCTTAAAATGGCTGTCATACAAAATTTACCTGTACTTTAAATATTAACTACCTGGACACCACTGGCTGTACAACTTACTGCAAATTAATAACATGTCACTTTAACTTGTCCCTCAATGTGTCGACTTCCCACGTACTGATCCCCCACACCCTGATAAGAGGAGCCAGAATAAATCAGTGTGTCTGGGAGTCTTTGTAATGGGCTGATAATCTTACGTCACATTTTCTCCTCTTTCCTCTCCTCCGCTCCTGCTCTGAGTAAATCTTCCAGCTGGTTTGATGACAGAAAAGACATTCAATAGATGTTGAATTATTATTGTTAGGTGTGTCCTGATATGGTCATGTTTAATGGGGATTCCACCGTCCATTTGTTGCAGTTCTTTGACGTTTGACACACTGTAACCCATTGGAGAAATGACCAGGAGATACGCAAACAACGTGTTGTAATATTGTTTTATTGTTTGATTAGATTAAAAAATTATATTCAGTTGAAATCAATAAAAATTAATGGCCATGGGGAGGGATGGGAGTTGGTTTACAATGGAAAAGTTGAGTAGTGTCATCACTGCCACTTATGTTTGTGGCAAATGTTGTTGCTAATGAATGCCGCTGCAAATCCTGTATAACTATATTATAACAACTTTGAAAACACACAAGTTTTCACATGTGCACATTTTAAAGGAGGGATATTTAGCTTTTTTAAATGGAATTATGCATTTTCAAACATTTCCCTGTGCTCTACATAAACCGTAAATGCTCTGCTTGGGTCTGAATTCTTCATTAATTCAACTCCACAGGTCCATCTTCAACACTATTTCTGAGTAATGACACCAGATAGGTCATTTTGAGCGCTGGCCCTTTAAATGTACATGAACCACTTCACACCACTTACTTAATTTTTGTATGTATTTCTGAAGCTGTATCTGTATTTTAATGTACCCAAGGAAGCAGTATAGTGGAAGCTAATGTGTATCCATATAAACAATAAACACGCCGCCCCCTTCAGGTTATTGACTGTGCTCTCTGTCCCGTTCAGCCATTTGTTTTCATTCATACAACCAATAACTAAACATTTTAGGTAATCGGCTTGAAGTTTGGACATATTTTCAGTTTTTACTACAACTGCTGCAGTTGATAAACAATTATGTCCTACTCAAAGAAATGTTCATCAGAAGTCTTAACCTTATATGTGTAAATGTCGCAACATAACTAGTTATAAAATGGAACAAATTAAGCAGGAAGTTGTAGAAATCCACTGCATTTTTGCCCAAATGAATATAAAGCTAGCTTTGCAGCACCTGGAGGGTTCAAATTCAAACTGTATGAACTATTAGGGACAAATAAATGAATTAAACACTAATAAAAGTGGGTTTAGATAAATATGACCCCTTTAAAAATGTTGTCTAGTAGTTTTGGGGGCTGTGAACATGTACATATACTCATGTGCTTACAATCACCTTTCTTTTCTTTTTTTTTTTTTTTGCAGCAACATGGCCAATGCTTTGGCCAACGCCATGTGCGAGCGCTGCAAGAGTGGTTTCGCTCCAGCTGAGAAGATCGTGAACAGTAACGGAGAACTGTACCACGAGCAGTGTTTTGTGTGTGCTCAGTGTTTCCAGCAGTTCCCAGAAGGACTTTTCTATGAGGTAAGTCTTTGTCCTAACCATATTCTTTTCTGTGTAGCATTCATCATCTGTCATTAAAGATGCATGATGTGTTCTCAGGGAATACTGAAACAAGTTATTGCAAGTGATTTGTCATGATTCATGTTGGTTGGATGTATTTGCTGTGAATAGAGCAGCAGAGTCAGATAAGATTGATCTGTTGGTTTTCAATGAAAAAATAGATCTGACAAAATGTATTCAATAATTTCCTCGAGGATAGATAAAATATTCTGATATATTATACTATGATGGTAGCACTGGCACCATGTTTTCAGTAAGTGATTGTGATGTTGCGTTCCACAGTACAGTTGAACTTGGACTTGTTTCTTTCTTTTCATTTTTATGTTTCAGTACCCTGGTGGTTTTTCAACACAATAAAAATTTCCTGCTCTAATAATATTCACCTTGCATTATCCTACTTCTAGTGTAAATAGGGTATTTTACAGAGCATTGCATCATGGGCCAATTATAGCATCAATGGTGTTATGACGTTGAATCTATAGTGAGACTGTTAGTCCACTTTAAGCCGCAGGAGTGTGTGTAAAATGTTCTGCTGCTAAAAAATGGAATCAACATGATGAAAACACAAAACCAGCTGTACAATAATCATGGCTTTATGTAGACATGTTTCTGCTGCAACCGCACAAAACATGTTTGAGATATATTACTTTAACAATATTTAGGCTTGTTACTATACTTAAGTAGATTTTTTTAGGCATCTGCACGTGACTTGAGTATTTATTTTTCTGGCAACTTTTTATTTTTACTCCCTACATTCATGCATAAATATCTGTACTTTATCCTCTTTACATTCTCAGAATAGGTTTGTTACTTTTTCGAACTAAACAGACGTGACAGTACGTAAAATGCTCCACTTTTTCCAAACTTTTCTGCCCGTACCCGCAAAACCATGACCCGACCCAATGCGTTGTCTCCACAGTAACTCACTTTTAAGGGCTTTATTTTTGGCTAAACCACACGCCATCAGTAAATCTCTAATCTGTGCTGCTCAATGGCAACTTTAAACATACATAAACAGAGGTGAAGCTCACATCAAAACAAAACAAACCGGCTGTGGATCAACCATGGATCATCATTAAATGTCCTGAAGATTATTTTCATCTATGAATCTTCTTTTATTTTTTCACGTCCTTGCCCGCTACCTGCCTGCATTTCATTTAATTTTGTCCGTGCTCGTGAAAATTCATATAAATTCGTATAAACATGTTTTTGTGGGTTACCTGTGAGGTACCAGACCTGGTGCAGGACTCTGGTCAGTACCATTCACTGTGAAATTA
>JAQQZY010000015.1:33546713-33561117 GCA_030068375.1 Ostorhinchus rueppellii
AACTTTAATCTTAATCATAACCACAAAATAAACCTAAACATAAAGTGTAGTTATCTGAGTTATAGAGCTTGGTATTTCCTACAAAAGGAGCAAAGGGCTGATATCTGACAGTCTTTCACAGCTTTTTTCTTCTTGGTATTATATTTCACATCTGATTTAAAAAATATGGTTTTGAGTTGATATTGTGTTAAGTGTGTTAATGTTTGATGTGCAGATGGAAATGCAGGAGTTTATTGGTTGCATCCTTTAAAAAAAAAGAGCTCAAATAATTCTAAACCCTAATTAATGGCCAACCTAAGCCTGTAACTGTCATGCAGTTAAACACATGCAGTTATTACACTTAAATTCCGTCTTTTTTTTCTCTTCTGGCTGAGATAGACAGCTCTTGTACAAGTATACAAGGTTCCTGTGGGGTCCTAAAAAGTTTTTTAAAGTCTTGAATTTACAAATTTGCATTTAATACCTTAAAGTCTTTAAAATGTATTACATTTCATATGGTAGGACTTCAGTTATGTTGGCTTTATTGTGGTTAAATGTGTCTGGTTTGCAGCTTCTATCCAAGCTGCAAAGAAAGTAACATTAGGCTACTCCAGTGTTGATCAGCCTTGGGGTCACCTGAAATTTCTAGGAATTGATACAAATAAGAACTTACTAATAAAAAATATATGTCCAGTTGAGAGACAAAATCCTAATCTATAAAAGACATGACAAACTGAACCTGAAACTGAAGCACTGTGGTACTGTTTATCTGTCAAATGTTCACTGTGGTCAGTTTAAGATACTGTAGGTCTTTCATAATTCACAGTTAGACTTATTGTTTATTCAGTATTAATTTGCAGCCTTGTACATATGATTGACTGATTGTACATATCCTAACCGAGGAAAATCAAATTCTCACTGCAGTAATCTGAGCCTGGTTTTTCTGCCTCCGTCCATAATAATATACATTATATGGACTAAATGTCATCTAAACGTAACATGTATTTGCATCATAGTATAGCAAACAATTACATGATCAAAACAAATACATTTTAGCAAAAAAAAAAAAAAAAGGTCTCCATTTTGAATATCGAGGGTCACCAGAAATTTGTGATGTTAAAATGGGGTCATGAGCCAAAAAAGGTTGGAAACCACTGGTTTACTCAGTTCCACTCATTCCAAACCAACAACTTATATCGAAATTAGGAACCTATTATTGCTAACTTTGCAGCACCCAGTGAAAAATGACTTGGAACGGTGGAAATCAAAGCGTTGGAGTAAATAAATAAATAATGTAAAAGCACTTTGAGAAGGCGCCTTGATTGACATGTAAAGCGCAAAAAAAATCTAATTTATTATTATTAAAAAAATACATTTTCCTAAATTTGAGGAGTCATGACTTTTTGCCAGTATGGTTGTGAAATGGTTAATTCTGTTCTAAGTAATCTTAAAAAGCCTTAAAATTAACTCATAGAAACCTGAAGGAACCTGGAGTATATTACTTGGTCACATTAAAGTGACTTGTTGTCATTTAAGACATAAAGTGGTCAGGGAAAAGAGCTCTTTAATCAGCTGAGTGGGTGGTTCACAAACAGACATGCAGCAACAGCAGATAAATAGCAGATGCCTGAGCTCCCAGCCAGATACTGTGCATGCCTTTACACCTGCCCCCTTCTGTCACGGTACTACTGTTTACTGTGCTGCTTCTTTGACTCATGACATGAGTTTAACAGTAACATACCTAACAAATAGAGGCACCATTACTTGACATTACTTGTCATTTTAATGTTCAATAACTCAGGGTGATGGAGTCAACTCGTACTACGACCAGAAGGAGTACATCGGCCGTAGTGTCCACTACTGGAAGGTTGTCCTCCCGCTTTTGGACAGGATCAAAAACAGACGCAGCATACCTGAACCCCTCGACCCCCTCTTCATACACTTTCCTTCCAAAGATATTCAGGTGAATTCTATTGTGGCTCTTTGATTAAATTCTGTTGACTGAAATAGTATATGTTATGTATGGTTTTCATTAGTTATTTAAGGAATGTTTTAAACATACAGGTTACGTGTGTCATAGGTGTAAATCCCACTGTTCTCTCTAAACAAAGAATTTATTATCACTTTTCAGATCCCATCTGTGAAGGGCTATGAAGAGGAAGCCAAAATAGCATATGCAGTGCTCCTTGACATAGAAGGCAAGACGGAAGAAGCAATCGCCACCTTGGAAACCATCCATAATATGTCATCCATCTGGCATTTGGCTCAGGTGAGTGAGTCATTTGTTGTGTTAAATGTCACAAACAGGAAAAACCAGCCTCTTCACACCACAAATAGATGAGCACCCAAGTTCGATTTTTTTTTTTTTTTCTTCTTCTTCTTCTTCTTCTAGACAGCAACCAGACATGTTCTAAAACAGGACTAGAACATTGATAACCATAAATAAGCCTGATTGATACCCACTGTTCACAAGAGTGCTGTCTGTGAGACCTCCTTGAATCCAAATGTGTAGCTTGCAATGATGGATGCTTCAGCCACAGATTGGTCTAAATTTACTGGAATCAGCCCACTCAGGATCGGATAGATGCTCTTCTCTGTCTGCATGCTCCATCTACTTTGTTTTCTATATTGTGCTGTTTGTTCTCTGCAGATATATCAGCGGTTGTCAGAGGAGGCCACCAACGGGGTTGAGGAGACACAAGACAGATGCATTACTTTTCTGAGGAAGTTCAGGACTTACTTGTCCAAGATCTACAGCGCTAATGCAGATGACATTGAGAAAGTTGGTCCTGTTTCTAGTAGCTCAATGCAAACTGAACCTTGAACACATCAAAAGCAAACTAATCATACCCTGTTTGTAAACGTACAGTCTTGTCTGTATTTTGTGTCCTAGCTGCCAGTGTCTATGGAGGAAGTTGTGGACCTCCTCAATGATGTAAACCAGCAGCTAGGTGAGAGTGGGGAAGCCATGGATGAAGAAGAGGAGAAAGACGACGAGGGTCGAGGAGGACCAACCCACTCAAGTCCTGCTCATCCCACAGACATCTCCGCCACCATATCTCACATAAAGTTTACCTCGCCTTCCCCTAACAAAAGCATCGTATCTCCATCCAAAAGACACCTGGTATGTTGGGTTTGATCTTTCAGAATACTCAGTAACTCTAAATGTGGACAGAATTGTTTAGTAATCATCTTAATTTCCTTCTTAAATTGTTTACTCTCGTTGTAATTTCTTCCTTGTTCTGCTCAGATTTCTCCTAAGACACCACCTCATTGGGTGGAGGACCAGAAAAGTCTACTGCAGATGCTGTGCCAACAAGTTGAAGCTCTCAAGGTCAGAATTTAGCACCTTTTTCAACTTTGAACATAAACGATGAAGTGTACAAGTTTAAAAGCAGTGAAGTGATAATTATGTCTTGACTTTACCCCTGTAATTAAGTTTAAGGAGTGATTCATGATGAATTCAATGTGACAAATGTTCAAGGTGTTGAATTCGTAGTAACAGCTACTGTAATAAAACATTCTTTTACGTGTAGACACTAGAAAGGGGCATTTTAATGATGTCTTTGTGAACACATGCCCTTTCCCAAAACCACAAGTATACCATTTGGGTATTTTTTTTTTTTTATCTTCTTTTTTTTTTTTAAAGACTCTTAAACTTCAGACTTTACTTAACATATGCAGAACATTGGAAGAAACAGTACCATAAACATTAGTTCCGTGTGTCCTCACACCCCAGCTGTGTATCAGCTTGTTGACTACGCTTACTGCTTTGACTAACGGACTTATGAATTGTTTGTTACACTGTCCTTAATGCATACTAAAATATGAGACAGTATGGACAACAGGTTGCATAAACATTAAATGCTTGTCGACATTAGTAGCTTTCAAAAATTCTAGTAGTTTTAAAAAAGACCTAAGAAAGTGCAACTGTAATGATAGGTTTCATATTATATAAATCCTCAGAGACTTCCATATTAAACAGAAGGTAAATATTTAAGAATGAATTGCTACCGGTGAGTTGTAATGTGTGTTTAATATCTCAGTGAGTGACTTCAGCTCCCTGTTTTGCAGAATGAAGTTCATGATCTGCGGCACAACTCTTCAGCCAACGCAGGTTCCCCTCATCACAAGATGTACGGGGAGAGTTATGGAGCTGAGGGCCTTCAGGAGCCTTTTACACCAGTCCAGTCCTACCACGGGGCCCCCCTAACGGGTCTGCAGAAAACTTTTAATGTTTAATTGTTACATGTTTTTATCTAAAATCATTGTTCAGAGTAAAAGTAGTTCTTCAATTTAACTTTTTTTTTTTTATCCTTTTCAAGTTGCCACCACAGGCCCCTCTGTCTATTACAACCAGTCTCCTGCTTACAACTCTCAGTATCTCCTGCGCACAGCAGCAAATGTAACCCCCACCAAGGTAATTATAGTTTAACATTAATTAAAATGAATATTCCTAATCAGCCATCTTACAGAGTGATATTTGATTGTTCTTTTCCTCTTAAACAGGGTCCCATGTACAGTATGAACCGTATGCCACCTCAGCAGCATATGTATGCATACCAGCAGCCCACTCATACACCACCACTGCAAACAGCCCCGGCCTGCATTTACCCTCCTCAAGAACAAGTCTTTGGTGGCCCTCTTCGGTTTGAATCACCAGCCACTAGTCTTCTTTCCCCATACAGTGAAGAATATTACAGTCAAAGTGTCACACAGCAAACCACTAATCCTTCCTTACCCGAACCGGGCTATTTCACCAAACCATCTGTAGTTCCTGTTCAGCCACCAAAGAGCATAGAGGGGAAGCCTGTGGACTTTGGTAAGCTCTCCTTCAGTCAACAGGCACCTGCTGAAGTCCCTAAAGTGCCTAGTTTTGGAGCAGGGACAGTTTCTCAATCAACACCTTCAACTGCTTTTAAGTTCAACTCAAACTTTAAATCTAATGATGGAGACTTTACCTTCTCTTCATCTCAGACCAAACACAGCGAAAGTCTGCTTGGTCTTCTTACTTCAGACATTCCCATTAAAACAGATGCTGTTCCAGAGAAGCCTCCAGCGCAGGAGCAGCCCCCTACCCAGACAGGCATCTTCACGTTTGGTAATAAAAACACTACTGGCTTCACTTTTGCCGATTCAGCTCAAAGCACAAGCACTGGAGGTCTGTTTGGAAATGTGGAGCAGCCTTTTAAGTTTGGGGATGTTACCAAGCCTGTGTTTGGTTCGGCCAAGGCTGCAGCTGAAGAAGAAAAGGCACCAGAGAGCGACAATGACAGTACTCACGCCGAAGACGATGAGGACGGTCCTCATTTTGAACCTATTGTACCACTTCCTGACAAAGTAGATGTGAAAACAGGTGAGGAAGAGGAGGAAGAGATGTTTTGCAATAGGGCAAAGCTGTATCGGTTTGACGTGGAGACAAAAGAGTGGAAGGAGCGAGGCATCGGTAATGTTAAAATCCTAAAACACAGCACAAAAGGAAAGGTCCGGCTCTTAATGAGAAGAGAACAAGTACTTAAGATCTGTGCCAATCATTACATCACTACTGATATGCTCCTAAAACCCAATTCTGGCTCTGACAAATCCTGGGTGTGGAACGCTATTGATTATGCAGATGAAGAGCCTAAGCCAGAGCAGCTGGCCATTCGCTTCAAAACAGTAGATGAAGCATCGCTCTTCAAAGCCAAATTTGAGGAAGCTCAGAAAGTTTTGCTCAAATTAGATGAAAAGCATGACCAACAGGACAAGAAAGATGAAGGTGTAAAGGCATCTGAACCACTGTCAACGCTGGCAGCTCAGTTTGCATTGAAAGAAGGGGAATGGGACTGCAGTGTTTGCTGTGTAAGAAATAAACCCACAAGTACACAGTGTGCTGCTTGTCAAACTGCAAATCCCAATTCCTCATCAAAACCAGACACTCAGGCCCCTGTTGAATCCAAAAGCAGTCCCTTTACTTTCAAATTTGGCACTGATCCATCAAAATCCAGTAGTTCAGGTCCTACATTTACTGGATTTGGTGCATTCGGAGCTGTACCATCTTCTTTTACATTTGGCACAAGCTCTTCAAAACCAGCAGACACTGCAACCAGTGCATTTGGTTCTGGCTTTGGAGCTCAGTTTGGCAAGAAGCCAGAGCAGTGGAACTGTGGCACGTGTTCTATGAAAAACGATGCCTCTGCTGACAGTTGTGTTTCTTGTAAGACACAGAAAGCCTCAACTGAAACAGCTGCCACAGCACCAACACCACCACCTGTAGCTAAACCCACAGTTTCTGTTGCCGACTCTGACTTCAGTGCTCAGTTCAGCAAAAAGCCTGGACAGTGGGACTGTGATACATGTGAAGTAAGAAATGAAGCTTCCTCTGCCAAATGTGTTGCATGTGGTACTCCCAGTCCTGCTTCTAAATCAACAGAGGGGGCCCCAGTGACATCAAATCTGCAAACAGTGTCTGGATTTGGGACTGATTTTGCAAAGAAGGATGGACAGTGGGACTGCAATAGTTGCCTTGTCAGAAACGATGCATCAGCCACTGAATGCGTTTCCTGTCATGCCCCCAACAGCAACCCCTCTTTAGTAGCCATGTTTTCCAAAAAGGATGGAGAATGGGATTGTGACGTATGTCTGTTGAGGAATGATGCATCAGCCATAAAGTGTGTGGCCTGTCAGACTCCAAATCCCAATGCAAAAAGCACAACCACCACTGCTGCGCCCTCAGCCTCCAACTTCAGCTTTACCTTTGGAACAAAGGCATCATCAAGCCAGCCTGCCAGAACTGGATTTACAATGCCTTTTGGAGCATCCAGCACTTTCCAGTTTGGTCAAAGCAAAGAGAAAAGCTCTGAGTCTTCCTTTAAGTTTGAAGCTCCTGAATCTGGATCTAGCACTACAACTAGTTCAGGCTTTTCTTTTTCTATGCCTATTCCAGCTGGAGGCTTCAAGTTTGGCATTCAAGACACTGAAAAAGACACTCCCTCAACAGATAGCCCAACACCTCCGTCAGGGTCAGCCTCCAGTTATCTGAAAAGCATAGCTGACAAACACAAAGAAAAAGAAAATGTGTTGACACTCACAGAGAGTGAAACAGAAAAAGATCAAAATCCATTAATCAGTGGCAAAGCAAATACGTTCAGTTTTGCAGATCTGGCAAAGACCTCTGGAGATTTCCAGTTTGGTGCTAATGACCCTGATTTCAAAGGTTTCTCGGGGGCTGGTAACCAGTTGTTCTCATCATTCCAGTCAACTCCCACCAAAGCAGAAGCCACAAATGAAGCGGAGGATGATGGCATGTATAAAACGGAGGAAAATGATGATATCCAGTTTGAACCAGTTGTCCAGATGCCTGAAAAGGTTGACCTGGTGACAGGGGAGGAGGATGAACAGGTTCTCTACGCTCAGCGTGTTAAACTGTTTAGATTTGACTCCACCACCAGTCAGTGGAAAGAGCGGGGTGTAGGAATCCTCAAGTTTCTCAAAAACAACGGTAATGGCAGGCTGAGAGTGCTCATGAGAAGAGAACAAGTCCTTAAGGTGTGCGCCAACCACTGGATCACAACCACAATGAATCTTAAGCCTCTTGCAGGCTCTGACAAGGCATGGATTTGGATGGCTAATGATTTTTCTGACGGAGATGCCAAACTCGAGCAGCTGGCAGCCAAGTTTAAAACCCCAGAGCTTGCTGAGGAGTTTAAAGTGAAGTTTGAAGAGTGCCAGAGACTTCTCCTCGACATCCCTCTTCAAACCCCGCATAAGCTTGTCGACACAGGCAGAACAGCACATCTGATTCAGAAAGCAGAAGAAATGAAGTCTGGTTTAAAAGACCTTAAATTCTTTTTGACAGATGAGAAAACTAAGCTCAAAGATGACGACAGCAAGGGAGACATTACAGCGTCTAGTGATGTTTCAAGTCTTGTAATCAAGCAACATGCTGAAACCACAGGCCCCACCTTGGAGTGGGATAACTATGACCTAAGAGAAGAGGCTTTAGATGATACCACTGACACATCGGTCTATGCCTCTCCCATTGCCAGCAGCCCCTTGAGAAAGAACCTCTTCCGCTTTGGGGAATCCACTGGTGGTTTCAGCTTCAGCTTCCAGCCGGGCATTAGTCCTGCAAAGTCTCCTGCTAAGCTTAACCAAAGCAGAGCTTCAGTGGGTACCGATGATGAGCAGGATGTTACTCAGGATGAAGAGCGGGATGGCCAGTACTTTGAACCTGTGGTCCCGCTGCCTGACCTGGTTGAGACTTCCACAGGAGAGGAAAATGAGCAGGTGGTCTTTAGTCACAGAGCCAAACTATATCGCTATGACAAAGAAGTGAGCCAGTGGAAGGAGAGGGGTATTGGAGACCTCAAAATCTTGCAGAATTATGACACCAAACGTGTACGGTTGATTATGAGGAGAGACCAGGTACTTAAGATCTGTGCCAATCACTGGATCACTACGGCCATGAAGCTGGAGCCTATGAAGGGTGCTGAGAAGGCCTGGGTTTGGAGTGCCCTGGACTTTGCTGAAGGAAGCGAGGGTAACATTGAGCAGCTGGCTGTAAGGTTCAAGCTCCAGGACACTGCAAACACATTCAAACAAGTCTTTGAAGAGGCAAAGGACGCGCAAGGAAAAGAGGAACTGATGACTCCTGTTGCTGAGAGGGTTGCTCCATCTGCAGACAGTGGACCTGCAGCATCTGCAAAGACTTCTACTGCTGTGTGTGGGAAGGCAGCCATCACTGTTCTGGAAGAGACCACCAAGGAACGTACAGACCTCTCCCCAGCCAGCAAAACATGTCTAGCTGGGTCCCAGAGTCCTGTGAACCCGTCCAAGACAGTAGTGTCGCCACCTAAGTTTGTCTTTGGCTCCGACAGCCTTCAGAAGATTTTTGGCACTCAGAAATCGCAATCTGGCACAGAGAGTTCTCCCTCCAGTTTCAAAGCCAAAGATTCTGGACATCCTGCTGTAGCTTCATCGGCAATGCCTGCATTCAAAATACCAGAGAAAGGTAAAATCATTTCTGTAAATTCTAAAATATTTATCCTCATGCTTTTTTTTTTTTTTTTTTTTTTTTTAAATCACAACTGATGTATATTCCATTGTCTTGTTCCATCTGCATCTCGTTGCTCCATCATCGTCTTGGTCGATCCAGACATGGCACAGAGATGATATTATATCATAGGTTCCCCTTTGAGTCTGTGTAGCTATTATATAAATACTGTTTTTGAAAATCGAAGACTACATTAAATTATATATTTAACAAGGATTAAAAAACAAAAAAAAACCTGTTTCACGCAGCAAGTTCAGTAATGTAGATTTTTAGATTCTTTCTACACACCTCTGTGTTAGTATATTTTCATTCAGTTTTGGCCTTGTTTTCTGATCATGACATCAGCCTCACAATTAGTTTCTCTTCGCCCAACAACC
Organism: Ostorhinchus rueppellii; assembly: GCA_030068375.1. Lineage (NCBI taxonomy): Eukaryota > Metazoa > Chordata > Actinopteri > Kurtiformes > Apogonidae > Ostorhinchus > Ostorhinchus rueppellii. The sequence goes on from JAQQZY010000015.1 coordinate 33,556,104, forward strand.
CATCATCCTTTAGGGCTGGATTTTAGGCTTTTCAAAGATAACCCAATGGCTTTTTGGACCAGCACATCTACCACCCAATTTGAACCCCCAGGTACTCTAATCACTGCAGTGTGTGTTAACACTTCTCAGCTGTCACCTGGCTGGCCCTTACTAGTAGAAAGATATAACCTGGATGCACGGAGTGGGAACCAAACTGTAAAGCTAACATTTTGCATGTCCAGTGTGTGGAGGATCAGTTTTGACTGCAAAGAATTTTATTTAGTTGATACATATATAATGTCTTTGCCACAAAACACTGGCACTTCGGTGGGGTCAATTTCTACCAATTTGGCGAGGGAACATTTTTCACATCACATTACAAAGGTGGCATACACAGAATGAAAATTTGTTTAACAATATATTTTTCAGTTCACATGCATATTTGAATGATGACATAATACAATCCAGTCTAAGCTGCAGGAACATTGCATTGACTTGAATTGGTCTGAATCTTAAATCTACATAAACATATCAGAGCCATTATTTCTTCAGAGGGCATCTAGATATTGAGCAAAATGCCACATTCACCACTGTGGAAAGACTAAAACCTGTTTTTTGTAATTAAATTTTACACATGTTGGCTGTTAAACTCTGTTAGATTTGATAGAAATGAAAGCTGTATAGCAACAGGAGACACATTAATAAAAGCTGGTGTGTGTTGAAAGGTAAGCTGAGTCGACTCCACAGAGCAGTCCCTTGTAGAGGAATGCACTTTGCAGACGTCACACAGACCATTTTTAGTGCAGGATGTGTAGCAACAGCATGAAATGCAATTCCCTGCCTAGTCTGGCTTTTGCTCAGCAATGGCTAATTAGAGGAGCTAAAGCTCAGGTACTTAAATACTGTTTAATGTTACAGTGTCATTTTTCCAACAGAGCAGTGCAGTCTGTCAAATAAAGAAACACCAAGACATGCACAAGTGTTGTCTTCATACAACTTGACTCACACATTGGTGAACTGAATGCATGCTATTCATCTTTGTCTTGCATGATTTTTGTGTGTGTGGGACTAACACCTTTGATAATATAAGAAGTTTACATTCATTTGCCCCCTGAGCAATTTTTACTTGGCCTCACTTTGTCCTGTTCTGCTCCTGTCATGTCTTTGTTGTAGAATCGCCTGGGGCAGAAGGTGGCAGCACAGGGTCAGATGAGGATTCTGACGTGGAGATCGTGTACGTCAGGGAACCCACTGCTGAGCAGGCTGCTTTAGCCAGGAAACTCCTGCTGCCTCTCACCTTCTTCTGCTACCAGAATGAACCAGGCTACGTCAGCGATGATACACCTGATGGTGAGTTCTGGGTGTACTCTGTCATAAAAGATGAAATTATTCACAATAAATAATGGAAATAAAGAAAAACTTGCCTACTGAACCGAAGAAAAAATGTGATAATGTTTTGCATTTCAGATGAGGACTATGAGTCAGCAGTGAAAGCCTTAAATGGAAAGCTCTACCCTGATCCTCCTCAGGCGAAGGCTGCAGCATGTGGTGATGGTATATTGGACTCTTCATAATCCTCACTTTTTAAACCTGAGATGGATTGTTATTTATCACCAGTACACAAATACAGGGTATTTCCAGGCTTTAAACAAGGTTGAGGAGCCACTTCACTGCTCATGTTCACTGTGCTATCAAACAGTTTTACAAGCAGCATGATTGAAGAAAATGACGGGTATTATGTTGAAACAGTATCTGAACAGGTTTTACAGTTGTAAGTTCAAAGCTACTGTGATTTCAGATTTTCAGACAAAGTGACATTTGTTTGAGGTCCTTAAGAAAAAAAGAATAATCATATTAAACTGTCTTTTGCATCCTACAAAGTCTTATTTTTGCACCAACAAAGTTCTGTTTGGTCAGGGGGAAAAAAAAGGTAGAACGTAACCACATCAAATAATATTGCAACTGCTGCTACAAAACACAGGAGTTCAGGTTACAATACCTGTAAGAAAATAGTTTCATATAATCAGAGCTGTCACACAAACATTGTCAGAGATAATGCAGGGGATAACCTTGATGCAGTGTACTGTACATAACTTAACTGTGTACTCTACTCAGAGTCAGACTGCCAAGTGGTGTGGGAGAAGAAGCCAACACCAGAGGAGGAGGAGAAGGCCAAAAGCCTTCAGCTACCGCCCACCTTTTTCTGTGGCTTGAGCACCACAGACAGCGACACAGACCACGACAAGTGTGAGGACTTCGAGACAGAAGTCCGCAAAGCACAGAAAGATCTGGTATGCATGTTTCATAAAACCTTAACACCCAGTGTACACCAATCAGCAGAAGCTTCACTAGTGCAACTCAAAACAGTCAAAGGATGAAACGACATGAATAGAGGGCTTCTGTCGGTAAAAGCTTAATGAATATTCTTGTGTGTTGTAATGATTTTGGTGACATTCATAAATTGTTTCAGGATTCTCAGTTGAATGAAGCATCCTGCAGCCAAGCTGAAGCCTCAGAGAAGCCAGCGTCAGACCCGGCTCCTAGCAGCTCACCAGCCCCTGTTAGCTCATCTGCACCAGAGGAGCAGACCCCAGACCAGACAACTGAAACCCAGAGCCAGACCATAAGCAGCAGCAGCACTCCTATTGACCTGTCGACTAAGAAGAGCCCAGAACCAGAGGTTAACCCTGGGACTGTAACTTCAACTAGTCAAGGTACTGACATGTTGTGTTCTTTCATGCACAGGTGTACTACTGTGGATGAAAGCACAGTGTATTCGGAGGCCAACACAAAAAGATGAAGAATATTTAACTGCTAATTCTTTCACAGACACCTTTGGATTCAACACATTAGGAGGCTTCTCTTTTGCTGACTTGGCCAAAAACACAGAGGGATTTGCATTTGGATCTAAAGGTTCGCCTCAGTTTCAAACATTACCAGCATTTCTCTTCTTCACTCATAACTTGGTAGCTGTAGTAGTATGTTTCAGACAATGGATAAGTATGGCAAACTTCAATTTCATGACATGTTAATAATTTTTCTATAGATTCCAACTTCTCATGGGCAAATGCAGGGGCAACTGTATTTGGATCTGCTGTGTCCTCAGCACCAAAAAACAATGGCGATGAGGAAGGAAGTGATGAAGAGGACGCAGCTAATAACGTAGACATTCACTTTGAGCCAATTGTTTCACTACCAGAGGTAACACACTCACACACAGTTGTGATACAGATCAAATAGTCCTCTGTGTTTTGTTGTTTTTGATGTCATTATGATCAAATGTTTGTCTCCCAGGTGGAAACAAAGTCTGGAGAGGAAGATGAGGAAATCCTGTTCAAAGAGCGCACCAAGCTGTACCGATGGGACCGAGACTTGGGCCAGTGGAAGGAACGAGGAATCGGCGACATCAAGATCCTCTTCCATCCAACCAAGCGCTTCTACCGGATCCTGATGAGAAGAGAGCAGGTTCTGAGGGTTTGTGCCAACCATACAATCACACAAGCAATGGAACTAAAACCCATGAACGCCTCGGCTAACGCTCTGGTCTGGACCGCCACTGACTACTCAGGTACGTCATCGTCCAGGATCCATGTTATCGGACCATATTTTGTTCTGCTTTTAGGTCTGTGTCATAATTATCAAGTTGATCCATCTTGTTAAAACGTCTCGCTTGTGTCTTTTTGGGATTATAAACAGAACCAGTAGTTGAATACAAGCCTACAGACGTTATCAAACAAGCACACAATTAGGATTAATTTTATGAATACCATCACTTGCATTTGAAACTCAAGGTATGTCTGTTTTTAGCCCCTAGAAAGTCAAGCCTGAAGGTAAAATGTGAGCTGATTACAGGTGTTTTCAGACATGGATATAAATACAAAGACTGACAGCGGTAAAGACGTTCTGCTGCCCATACTGTGACTCCTCCCAAATGCCCTGTACCTGCTTTCCATTCAACTTTCCATTGCACCAAAAAAAATCAATGTTCATCTTTTAAGTAGTATAAAGCGTTGAATTTAAAGGTTTATGGTGTAAGAGATGGTGATTCTCTTTACTCAGAAACCTTTTTTTGTGTGGAAATAGAATATTACAAAAGTGTATGTCTTCCAAGAGAACCAGTAAAAACAGAATGGTTAAAGTTATTATATTTATATGTAAGTGGTTATTAGTTGATCCATGGTATCAGACAAAACAAACTTCACTTTAAAACTTAGATTCAGTTGATTTTGAGAAAAACAGTGAGGTACAGATGCAAATCAGCATAAGACTAGGCTGTTCAAGTTCAACTGGAACGGTCCTGTTATATTTTAGGCCAATGGTTCTCAACTAGTCTGGCTTTAAGACCCACTGTCACCCCTCAGTGATGAGCTGTGACCTGAAGTTAAACCTCTTAGATTTATGTAATGAAAACTTGGTGTGTTTTGAACCTCAAATAACACAGATCATTGCAGTATGCAAACACAGAAGACAAGTTTAATGATGAACCAAAATGACCAGCAGATATGGAAATGTTCCCTTGGACACTAAATTAGGTAAACTTGAACCAAAATCAACAATGTGCACTCAGTTTAAAATTAAAAGTGCATTCAGTTATTCAAGAAGTTAACACACATGTTTTTGTCCTCGATGTTTGTAAAACTATCTGATGTAGTTGTCGTCATACCCGAGTTTTGCCATGATTTGAATAGAAAGCTGAGTTTTCTTTTATGCTGTGACATGTCTGGTGTGAACTAACCTTACAGCGCATTACCACCACCTACTGTTGGGGAGTGTGAATGAACGATGCTCGGGTCAGTAAAAACATAAAGCACACGATTGGTGTCTTATGTTTTGTGTAGACAAAGGCCTGTGACCCACTAAAAACATTTAAGAATCGCTGGGGTTTTTTTTTTTTTGTGGTTTTTTTTTTAATTCTTTATTTTGGAAAAGCAATTGTATTACAATCATGAAATATTACAAGAATCAATTGGCTGTTAAGAGAATCACAATCACATACTCTGTACCTTGTTGAATTTGAAAAAGGAAAGAAAAAAAA
>JAQQZY010000015.1:33561217-33574909 GCA_030068375.1 Ostorhinchus rueppellii
GACTTGTCCAGGGTGTACCCCGCCTTCACCCTTAAGTAGCTGGGATAGGCTCCATGTGACCGTAGTGAGGATAAAGCAGGTATAGAAAATGTATGTATGTTTGTTTATTGGCCTGTCAGACAGGTGTGGCCAGGCTTTCACTTGGCGTGAACAGACGTATTGTACTTACAACCGGGTACTTGTAGTCCTACAGCTCAAGAAAAGCTCTGATCAGGACCATAGAGATAACAAAGAATAGAGACCCCCACCCAGTACAGGTGATCTGAATGAGCACTTTAGATTTGAAAGACAGTGGGTCCTGACACCTCCTTTGTAACACCAGCTCCACCTCCTCAGCAGAGGTCCCAATCTCTCCGCATTCTCCTTTTCCCCCAAATTATCCTGATAATCAAACTTAACACCACTACCTTTGGGTCATGTCATCCATCATAATCTTTGACGCAGCCACCACTGGTCTCATTAACAAAACCAAAGACCCCCACTGGCATCGACTGTGGCCCAGCTCCCCCAGACACAACAGACAGACGGCTGTTTCTTTCCTCATTTCTGCATTCTAGCTTTAATGCCAGTCATTTATTTCAGTTCAATAACATTTCAAAACACCGGTAGTGTTCCTCGTACTGATTTTTTTTTTTTTTCCCCCCTGTCTTTTCTCTTTTTCCAGATGGCAATGGTGCAGTGGAGCAGCTGGCAGCTAAGTTCAAAACCCCTGAGATAGCAGAATCCTTCAAGAAGACTTTCTGCGAATGTCAGAGCCGTCTAGGCCAATGTGGCGACGATCCCTCGTGTGTAAGCTCACCTCAGATGTCCAGAGTTCAAGAGCACTCCAGAGACTCTAACCCACTGGTGTTCCTCAAAGTGGAAGCCGACAGCGAACCACTCGGCACCATCACCATCGAGCTTTTCTCTCATATCGTCCCAAAAACTGCAGAGAACTTCAGGGCTCTCTGCACTGGTGAAAAAGGCTTCGGGCTGCGGAACTCCATCTTCCACAGGGTCATACCTGACTTCATGTGTCAGGTGAGGATGTTAACAGGATTGAATCAATAATTTGACCAAAAAATAAATACATTTTGCCCTGTGAATAACACAGGGTTGATACGGATGCTGCAAATCCTTGAAAATGCTTGTTTATTGTTGTGTTTTCAAGGTCTGAAAACTGCTTAAATTTCAGTTTAAGTACTGGGAAGTGTTTGTGATTATAACTCTGTGATTACAGATGGAAATCAAGAACCACTTCATTTTGAGAACCACTTCTCAGTAGCTCAATTCCTTCAAATGGTTTCCTTCCTGCTTAACGATTCTGTTTATCAAGCCCACCGTCATTGTATGTGTGATTATGTCACATTGTTTAGTTTTAGAACGTAGCCAAAATGGTGCGGAGGCAGAAACACTCCAAAGTATGACTATATTTTATGCAAAAAGATGACACCAGGGCCACTGGTAACACTTGCAAAGCTTCCATTTCTTCAAAGGGGAAAATCCCTCCAATGTGCTCAAACATTTATCCACACAGTATGTCACGTGTTTGATACGCTACTTAGGAACGCTAGTGAATGTAGCAGCAGAGCAAACACCAGGGTGTCATCTGTTATTAGTGCCGAAGGTTTGTTCTAAGGTTACGTCACATCATTTGTACATACTGTATATGTTATATTTTCTATGCAGATATGAAAATATAAGACAGTTAGTATAAAGAAATCTGTTTGAACTGTCTTCTTCCCTCACCCAATGAGCATCGATAAGGAATCTGATCAACAAGCAAAATCCATAATGGAATTGGAATCCTTAAATTCTTATCAATTCCCATCCCTATCTCTGGTGTGATTTTATATATTAACTCAATTTAAAGCTACTTACAGAGTGGTGATGCATTTTGAAAAATAAATCTGTCAAAAAGGTAGGGTACACTTTTTAGGCACATTACAGTTTTTCAGGTACATTTGTATCTTAATCTTTGTCTCAGTGCGAGTCTGTCTAAAGAACGCCAAGTAGCTTCCCTTATTTTTGGATAACACTTTATGGTCTTCTTTAATTTCTAAACTTTTTGCTCTTACAAAACATAATTTTAGATGTTTATAGCATAATACAATATACGCTGTTGTGAGAAAAAGTGTGTGTGTGTGTGTGGGGGGGGACATTCCTGACTATCTATTCCTGTAGAAATGCCTTTTATCCTAGTGATAAGGTGCTGTGGTGGCAACATTTTTGAAACTGACCCTTAAAGGTGAGGTCTGAGATGGTTTTCTGGAGCATTTTTTACTATATTGCTAAAAGTCCCCTTCATACCCTGATTGCAAAAAAAATAACTAACACTTTATGCTCTGACACAAAAATTAAAAGTTTTACTCACCTGTGGAACAGACAGGACTAAAAAACAACACCCAATCATTTTGAACGCCCACTCGAAATGATTGAACAGTGATATGTCTATCAAATTCAAATGCCATTTGTCCCGCCCCACCCCAAGCATCGCACGTTCTGGTAGGCTGGAGGTGTGGCTTTGGGGGAGGAGTCTGAAGAAAGGAGTTGGGACTTTTGAATTGTGTCTTTTCAAAATGTAGCCTGCTCGAGCTGTTTTTTCTAACATCTCAGACCCCACCTTTAAAAATGCTTGAATATGTCTGAAAAATATGTATGAACCCTGGACTAACAGCTCTCCACTGATTTCTTAGGGTGGTGACATAACAAAGAGCGATGGCACAGGAGGCAAGTCAATCTATGGCGCCAAGTTCGAAGATGAGAACTTTGACGTTCGCCACACGGGCCCGGGTATTTTGTCGATGGCCAACCGTGGGCGCGACACCAACAACTCGCAGTTCTTCATCACCTTAAAGAAAGCAGAACACCTGGACTTCAAACACGTGGCCTTTGGCTGGGTTCGAGAGGGCATGGATGTGGTGCTAAGGATGGGCGAGCTGGGCACAAAGGGAGGCACGCCGGAAAAGAAACTAGTCATAACAGACTGCGGTCAACTCTAGCTCCTTAAACGGTGACATCAGAACGCACAGCTGGGGTTAGGTTATTACGTCAAGATTATTTAAGAGATAAAAAACACTTTGGATAATGATGTTTTTTCCCTGTGTAGTGCAAACCCTCCAAAAAAACTGAATCCATAGTCATTAAGCTTCCTGAAATTTAGCACAGACCGTCACACACCTGGTCCACACCCTCAATAAGATAAATCTGACTCCAGAAGTGTAGGATTCACAACTATTTTTGCAAACATATGCAGTCTCAAACAGGAAATTCAGTGTGGGAAGCAGGAGTATGCCTTTGGAGCAAATATCATGTAATTGCGCTCTTGTTGCACTTGCATCTTTATCATAGTCTGTTAATAATTTCTCTTAATGTGTTTATTTTGTGTGTATAATTGTACATGGACTACTTTTTTAAATGTCTGTATTTTGTTCATTTCTCTAGCATGTCCTCAGTTGAATGTGCTGATTCTCTTTCTACGCTCCACTTGGGTATTCCTTCTTTTTGAATAAGTCTTAATTAAAAAGTGAGGTTGTCCTTGAAAAGCACCTGTTAACCATATCCACATCTTCAATTTGTGCCTGAGTGTACCTTTTACTCTAGGTGTGCCCTGGTTGGTTTGCTTTGTGTAACTGGATTTCACCGTGTTCTGAAGATAATTGGACTTCCATTCGCTCATGTTAACTTGAGTCATCTCACTGTTTTGACCAGTGGTTTGGGTTTTCCAAACACCCATTCCTGTTTAAGACGATCACTATTACAATTGAAATGGTGCTTGTTGTACCAAAATAAATGCTGATTAAAGTTAAATAAAATTGCTTTACAAGTATTGATGGCTGCAGTTTGAAAGCATTTCTCTTACTTGTTTCACATGATGACCCCGCCCCCTAAAGGCAAGGGGTGTTATTTTTGTTTCAGTTTGGTTCTTTGTATCTTTAACACTCTAGCGGCAAAACTATTGGTTGAATTCATACCACCTTGGGTTTATAGATTGCCAGTGACCCAGAATAGATGCGATTACATTTTGGTAAAAGTAGGTCAAAATTAAAATTTTTAAAATCTTTGTTTTTCTCCCATTTATTTATAATGGGCAAAATTTCAAATATCTATTAAAAACATCCATTTTGTTTAATTTACTTCAAACTTGATACATAGAGGCAATTGATATCCTTACATCTTGTTACCAAAATAAACTAATACGTTCAAGGGGCAGGGTTTGTTGTAATTGGAACCACTTTTTTTTTTTTTTTTTTTTATTGCATAGCACTATTAGATAACAGATTCTCACCATCAGTATTAGCATTTTATATATATATACATTTATTTGTGAATTTTTCAACATGACATGGATGCATAACACAATCTGTATATTTCTGTTTTTTTAACACAAGTCTCCACCCCTAACTTAAATATAAACAAACGTAAATAAATCCACCAAAATACATCAGGATTACAAACAGGAGGCATATATCATTCATATAGTAGATGTGAAAACATAGCAAAAGCAAAAATAATTACATAAAATTGAATAGATAACAACTATACATAAAAAAAAGACAAATAAAATATATATACCATACCTATAGTTATCCAAGTGATGAATGAGGATTTGGTGTTAAAGTCATGACATATTGCTCATTCTACAAGTTTCTGTGACTTTTACAAAAGGCTGCCATCCTTTATAGAGTTTTGCAGTTGATCCTGCTAACATGCATCTCATCATCTTCATATGTAAAAACCTCATAATGTCTGGAATCCACTGATCATGTGTGGGAGGGGCTTCCTGTTTCCACCTCAAAAGTATAAGATGTCGTGCAAGCAGAAAAGCAAATGCAATTGTATTTGAATAATATTTAGAAATATGAATGTTTGGGGGAATCACTCTAAAAGTGCTGTCAGTATTAGTATTTTACCTTTTAGAACTGTCGCTTCAACGGGAACTTAAAGGAAATTGAAATGTACTAAAATTGTTTAATATTTTAGTGAAGTCATGGAATTACATTTTTAGTCAAACTTTTCACCTACAGATGAATCTGCCATTTAGACCACACTATACGTCATGTTTTTCTTATCCTGATAGAAAAAATTAACTGGATTCCTTTCTTTTTTCACTCCTATTGAGTTTCTGACTTGTTTGTCAAACATAAAATGAGAGCAAACCTGCCAAAATTAGACCAGGACACTTCCGAGTCAGAATGAGTCCTTTTTATTGCCATTAAGTAAACAAGGTTCACATGTTTCAGTGGTTTGGTGCATATGTAGAACATGAAGTAGGTAAGAAGCATGCAGCAAAGAATAAGATCAAATATAAACTAAGAAAGAATTATAGTGGACTCAATTTATACCAAATATAAAAAATGGATAAAACCAATGGGTATGAGTGAGGCGTAACGGTACCAGTTATGGTTCTGTGTAAATAATGTAGATAATTAACATTATTCAGAGTAATGTTAAAAACACCAGATACCATCCTCATGTCTGGAGTATTTAGGTCTTGAGATGGTTTTCTACAATTCTTTGAACGTTATCTGCTTTAGACATAGAATGGGTTTAATCTCACATACAATGATAAAGTGGAAAACAAAAATCTGCTCGAGTTTCCACTTCCAGTTTACCCTCCTGAGCAGCCGATAAGACACGTCACAGCGACATCATTGTGACTCTTCTGACGAAGGCTACAGGAAGCAACTGAAACTAGTAAAGCAGGGAAACTGGTCATTTTGCATCTCTGGTTTTCTATTACGACTTTCTAAATTTGGTTTATAAAGAGTTTTTTATTTTCTTGAAACATTTGGACTTTATTGTGGTAATGTTTAGATTTTTAATATTGTTAATGAAAATAGAATTATTACTTTTCCCCTCATTGTCCCTTATATCCCTGTGTAAAGTAAGAATTTGGCTTTATTTATTCATTCTTTTATTGTTTCAAGTTGTAGACAATGTATTCTGAACAGGCAGTGACTTTGTACATTCCAGTGTGTTCAGTGGGTTCTTTATATTTAATCATGTCTTGGAAACAGTAAACTAATTGTTTATCTAAAAGACAGACGATTAAGATAAGATAAGATAAGATAAGATAAGATAAGATAAGATAAGATAAGATAAGATAAGATAAGATAAGATAAGATAGGATAAGACTTAATTAATCCCACCATGGGGAAATTTCACAGTTAACAACAGCAACATACAACTAGTGTAGAGAAAAAGACAGATAGAGGGGGAAAAAAACTAAGTGAAAATTAAATATAAGAAATGTGGTATTTATATAAGTATTAATCTAAAATTTGATTATGAATGGGGGATAATGTGTGAATATTTGGGACGCAGTCTAATTTATCCATTTGCTATGTCTGTGAGTGTTTCCACGCAGACAGATCCACTCCTGCCCACCGCGGTAGCAGAGCTCGCGCAAACCCGACCCACGCTGACGTCATAAGGACGTAAATGGCCAGCCTCGGCGTGTGCTCGGTCTTTTTCCTCCTGTACTGGTAGCGCGTCGGGCCTGTTCTCTGTCTCTGGTCCATTTAACACCGAAGCGGCAAAATGATCATCTACAAGTGTGTCATCACCGGTAAGGACATGTTATTTAACGTTGTACTTCTCGTGTATTGTGTTTTTAACGGTTGCGTCGTGTGTTTTGCCTTGTTACGGCTTTGTTTCGGAGTTGCGGCGCTAGCTAACTCGTGCTTTCTCCCTTTGAATCATAAGCCAGCGGAACCGCGTTAGCCACCCAGCTAGCTAGTTAGCTTAGTGTGTCATGCCGGCTAACTTATAGCGTTGGATCCGGTGTAACTCAGTAACTAAATGTTAACATCCGAAGACCCGGTGCCGAATCATTATGATTTACCCAGTGATGTGAGTTAATGCGAGGCGGCTGGTGAGGATGATAAATGCTAATTTAATCACTAGATAACGACTAGCGTGCTGTTCAGGTAGCGTGTAGCCGTTAGCATCAGTCTTACTGAGAGTAAGATGGCTGATTCCAGATTTCTTGTTAAAATTAACGGCAGAGATCTCTCTATAAGGCCTGCCAGGGCTTTGGGTTGTCTCTTAGGTCTGAGCAGTGTTAAAACATATGTGATAACCGGCCGCTTTGATTAAACCATACGTGTCTGTGTGTACGTTCGTTTACTTTTGTTGAACTGTTAAAGTTTTTAAAGAGTCATTTTGTTTTCCCTTCGCAGGTGATGAGATGTTCTCCGACATCTACAAAATTAAGGAAATCGAAAACGGAATCTTGTTCGAAGTCGAGGGAAAGGTACGTCACCGGTATTGATCCGATGTCTTCCTGTGTACAGTTGGACTCAAATGAAGCTAGTTTTTTTTTTCTAATACTACTTGTCCCAGATAGATGTGTAGATCAGAACTTCATCACAGCCACTTATGTCATAATGGATGTAAGGATATCTGTGTGGTTCACCCAGATAGGACGAAACCAGTTGGTTCAGTTCGGCCTGTTAAAGTTACTCACAGGAGTCCACTTTGGTTTTTTTTTTCATGGTTGAGTCATCCGCCATAATTTGAGGCACTGCAGTAAACAGAATCAGAAGTCTGTAGCTCATCTTTATCTTAGACTGACCTAATCCCAACAAAGTAAAAATTGAACAGCTTGTATGTTTGTATGAAGAAAACACAAGGATACTTAATTTCAGCTTCAAATATGTTTTTATTTATGCATAGAGAAAGAAAAATATATCGTACTTGAATGGTTTACAACAGATGTACATGAAAGGGAACCCCATGGAAGTAAAAGTGCTTAGAAATGGGGGACCCAAGCAAACAACATCCTCACCCCCATTCCCTCTGAAGCCCCCCCAAATCAAATATACTGTTGGGTTGAATGCTTTTTTATGCTGGTGAAATTTCAGTAAAGACAAATGTTCAAGTTGAATCAAATTTTATTTAGTGCCAAATCATAACCGAAGGTTCCACAAGTACTCCAGTTGCACTTTTTTTTTTTTTTTACTTTGAAATCATACAGTTAGCAATTGTTGGTTTAATACATCATTAAACCTTAGTTAAATGAACTATAAATTGTTAAAATGGAATAAAAAAAGGCTTATTAGAACAGTTTGAAATTCATTTTTTTAAAACGACCCTGGTGGAGTGTATAATTAAAATGATCTGGCTTGGTTGCTGAGTAGAATTCCATTCCCACAATACTTCTGAAAAGGCCTGAATGACATTTTAGTTTATATAAACAGAGTGTTTATCATCAACATAAATGAGCTTCAAATTTTATACCCTATATTCAATATTTGTAGACTTGATCTGAAACACATTTTTACTCTGGCATCATGTATGGCACAACACAACTGTTTAGGAATTCAAGGCTTTTTTAATGAAACAATAGATTTGGATGAACCCACCAATCAGTTCAGTACAAATGCATATACAGTCACATCCCTAAAATGTCTTAAATGCATGGTTTTTGTTGAGGTAGTGTTCTCCATCTTCATGTCGTCCTTGTTTTACTTCAGGTCATTAGCAGAAAAATAGGTGATCTTGATGAATCCTTGATCGGGGGCAATGCCTCTGCTGAAGAAGCATCAGAGTCTCTTGAATCAGCAACAGAATCCGGTGTAGACATCGTCATCAACCACAAACTGCAAGAGATGTCAACTTATGACAAGAAGGCTTACATGGGCTACATCAAGGACTACATGAAGGCGTGAGTATCAACAAATTGAATGGCATAAACTGGACATAAGCTGCTTTAAAAATTGATATTGTAGAACCATTTGAGACTTCATTGCATGTTAAAATTTTGCTGTGATTTAGTACTGAGGATAGTGGAGTTCAGTGATGCTTAACTGATATCTGAAATAAAGAACACTAATAATGTTTCTGTTTGCATGTACAGGGTCACAAAGGCAATGACAGAGTCAAACCCTGATAGAGTGGAACAGTTCAAGAAAGATGCCCCGCCAGCAGTGAAGAAGATTTTGGAGAAGATCAAGAACTTCCAGGTACAGGACCATCACCCTACTTCTTAAACAAATCAAGATGCACAGAAGTCAGACACACAACAGGCAGATATGAACTGGTCAACAAATCACTTTGCACAGGTGGCAGAAATAAGAAGCATGTTGTCACTATAATTCTGTGGCTGTGTTTTGAGCCACATTCATTGACTTCAACAACTGTAGCTACAGTAAAAACAAGTAAACATTTAAGATAACTGGATGGTACAACTTATCCATTACGTGAAATGACTGTCTAATCAGACACAATGCTCCCTGTGTGGCACAAAGCCCTGAAGATGCCCAGACTAAACCACATCTGAGTCGTAACATGGTGCAGCTGATCCTTGTTAAAACCAACGTGACATCAAACACTAGAGCTGCACAAATGAATCTTGAGGTCAACCTCTTTTACTCTGAAAGATGGAGGGAGTCTGGTGCCCGCCATCTCAGGGTGACATCACCTACCACTTGTGTCCATCCATGTCTTCATCACTACTTTGGCATGTAGTTGTCAGCTGACCAGTTTTCCTGTTGCAGTTTTTCGCAGGAGAGTCCATGAACCCAGAGGGCACCTTGGGCCTGCTGGACTACCGCGAGGACGGCATCACACCATACATGCTTTTCTTCAAAGACGGTCTTGTGATTGAGAAATGTGTAAGTATTTCAGTATCCACACATACAACTCAGAATATGAGTGTATTTTACAGACTTTGCAAAAGAAAAACTACCATACAGTAGCTCAAACTGCAATATGTGATGATGCTTTATACAGGGTTCCCAAGGGGCCTTAAATGCAAGACTTTAGTACCTTAAATTCTTTAATGGTATAACATTTGATATAGTAGGTCTCAAAGGAGTAGTATTTTGCTTTCTTAAATGTAACTTTTTTTTTCATTTTAAAATATTGGGCCAGAATTCTTCATGAATTCAACTCCAGAGGTCCATCTTCAACCCTATTTGAGTAATGACACCAGACAGGTTGTTTTGAGCGCTGGCCCTTTAAATGCACTTGACCCCTCCCCCTCCAGGTTGTTGGCTGTGCTTCCTGTCCTGTTCAGCCATTTGAGTTCATTAATACAACTGAACATTTTACATAATCGGCTCAAAGTTTGGACACTTTCAGTTTTACAATTGTTGTACCCAGAGAACTAAAACAAGTTGAAGAAAGTCACTTTATTTTTCCAGAATGAATATAAAGATAGGTTTGCAGCACCTGTAGGGTTCAAATACACAAATAAATGAACCACAGACCCCTTTAAATGATGTTGCTATAAACTTGTTCAGTGTATTGTTTAAATCTCCAAGCTGTAAAGTTACATTGGTCTACTGTTCCTGTCATCTGTTCCAACCCCATAATTTGTTGACATTAGGAACCAGTTGTTGCTAACTTATCTGCCCCCTGGTGGGAATGGAGGCATTCAAGTAAATTAATACATTTTCCTAAATTCTCAGTCAGGAGTTTTGCCAGTATGGCTGTGAAGTGGGGATTAAATTGTTCTAAGTAATCTTAAAAAGACTAATTGAATTTGTAGAAAGCCTGTCTTAATAATACTACCACCAGCATCTTTAAAATAACAAACTTACTTGTGTTCTGTTGTCTTCCCACAGTAACTATCTGAAACATCTGCTTTTCCACCGGCTGCTGCTTCCCAAACTACAGAGTGCAGACAACAGGAGCACTACTTTGCATCATGCCTGAACAAAAACATTCTCATACAACTTCGATATCCACATTCTGGCCCACAGCACCACTCCAAGGCCGACTAGGGTTGTGACTGACTACGGTTTTTAAGCTTTTTTGGCCTTTGCAGTGTTTTATTTTTTGTCTCAGGATTGGCCTACTCTGTCATCAAAAACAAAATGCAAGACGGCAACTGAAACGCAGACACCCCTTCCTGTCAGTCTTAGCAACAATTTACAGGCAAGTTGACGACGACCCCTCCCCTCCTCCCCCTGACATCTTTGTGTTTGGGTTTATGATTGCATTGAATGATTCCATCTACAAAAGACTATTGGTTTAAATAAAATCAAGTACCACCATTCAGTTTTCTTGTATTTTTCATGGGATGTCTGAAACTGGTCTTGGATTTAGGGGTCTGGTTGTAACAGTGGCATCGAGTGAATACACCCTCAATGTTCTGTTAAAAATAAAAGTGCCTTGTTGGTGCTACTGTCCATTCTAGGCTTTTTGGTGAAAAGCCAGTCCACATTTACTTAAAGGTGACGTTGATACAGGGGGGTCAAACATGCAGGCTGAACATTAAAGATTAACAGGAAAAGGTGCCAATAACTAATTGGTTGTAAACAAATTGTTTAACAAAAGGGTTTACAATCCTACCAAGTCAGAGTTCAGTGAAGCTTTACTCATTAAAACCGGACACGTCATCGCTGACACACCCTGCACATGTGCAGTTGGATCACTGTAACTCACTGTTTCACTGAAACCGGAGATCTTCTGCAACATTAATGCCCCAGTAAAACCATGGAGTTGGATCAGTGACAGTGGATGGAGACGCTTGGGTCATGTTCCATTAATGACACTTGCTGAAAGTATTTTTTTTTTTTTTAACCCTCACTTTCATGCAGCTTTATGAACACTTACATAAGTCATTGTAATATAGGAAAATGCACAATAGTAAGTGGTAATAAACAACTGAGTTGGAGGAAAAGAAAAATGCCCAAAAGTAGAACTGGGTCTTCTTGGCTTAACAGTCTATTAAAGGATGAACCTGAAGAGGTAAATAAAGACACTATATGGACAAAAGTAATGCAAGTTTAATGGCTTTCATACTTGATCCTGTGTGAAAGTTGAAGATTACTTGTGGTTTAAAATGATTTATGGTCAGAATGACATTTTGCAAACATCTGGAACAGCTACAACTAAAATTAAGGAAAACAAACCTAAGCATTTTGTGTTTTTAATAACATGAATTAATATAACCCTGAAGACGGAATAGAACTGAAATATATTTGTTGCAGTGTTCTCATTTTGCAGCACAGCCTCACTGGCAGTGACAAACCTGGACAAAAGTATTGGGACACATTCCTAATGCTTTTATCCGTATAGTGTATACGCTAGTGCTAAACTCCTTCCACCACAGGAGGTCATTCCTGCCTGTGGCCATTAACCCATGAAGACCCAAACATCCACCATGTACCAACACCGTCTAATGATGTACACTGTTTAATACCTGTTGATCCACTAATCTGATCAATACAAATAAATAATTGGTGTTAAATACAGTTTGTCATGTTTTCATGCTCATCAGATATGACACATTTGGACATTCAGAGGCTCCGTAGTTACCATGGAAACACTCATCTTCTACAACATTGATTGACTTGTAAAACCCATGGAGTTGGATCAAGAACAGTGGATGAACACACTGAGTTTATGATATCTTTGCAGAAAAAAATGTTTTTTCTTCAGTTTACTCAATTTTGGATATAACTTATGAACATCTACATGATCAGTAAATTAAATTTAGGAAAATACCTGATTTTCTCTGAAAAAAAAAAAATGCGGGAGATAATATTTCAATAAATGGTGAAAAATCACTAAGGGAAGGTTAAATATAGAGGAAAAATTCCTTTGGGAACTGCCATAAAAGTAAATCGGGGTCCTTATGAGTTAAACTGTAACTCCTCCCTCTTTAGTGTCAGACACAATGTTTGACATGTTGGATATATTTGTGCATTTAGAATAATCGTATAGGATTGTATTTTTCACTCTGGACTACTTTCAAATCTATAAACAGTGTAATTTTTTGCACATTTGTAATTTCAATAGAATGGCAGATTCTAACAGGAATACTGTCACTTCTTGTAGATTTCTAGTCCATAACTGCATAGCACGGTTTGTTTACTTATTCATCTTTTTTTTCTTTGTTCCTGAGTTGCTTTCTTTCTGTACTTTTAACTGTGTTGGAGCAACTGTAACAGACAAATTTGCCCCCTAGAGATTAATAAAGTATTTCTGATTGTGATAAGCTTAGACGAAAAATGTATGTATTTTGGAAATGACTGACCATGCTTCTACAGTACTTCAGAATATCCAGTATTTACTGCAGAAAGTGACATATTGTTAAAGTAACACAAAATACAACTGGGTTTTTCCATGAAACTGGCTTTATTTTGGTATCTGGCATTTTACCAACTTATTAGACCTAATAATAAAAAGAAAAATGTAGACATATTTCCCCCCAGGATGTACCTAAAGATGACCTCAGAAAAATGCAAAACAATTATACTCACGCTCTGAGCCATCCCAAAATTAAGGAAAAATATGACGTGAATTAGAACAGGAAAAGCTTATATGGTCGTATATACTGCTATAAGTTAACTTTGTTGATTCTAGTAGTTTTTCTAATCTAGATGTGGGTTTTTGATGAATGTCAGTCTCATTCCAGGTTTCGTGTGTAACCCATCGTGTCCACTCACTTTAATTGTGGAACCTGCCTATTTAGGGCTGTATAATTAATCAATTTGAAAACAAAATCAGATTTTTTAAATAGGATGACTTCTTTTTTTAAAGCAGGGGTGTCAAACTTCTTTTAGTTCAGGGACCACAATCAGCTAAATTTGATCTGCAGTGGGCCGAACTATTAAAATAATAACCGAATAATATATAAATAATGTCAACTCAAACCTTTGCTCTATGTTTAAGAGCAAAAAAAGTAAATTTACATTATGAAAATGTTTACATCTATAAACGATCCTTTCAAACAATGTGAATAACATGAACAAA
>JAQQZY010000015.1:33711421-33725826 GCA_030068375.1 Ostorhinchus rueppellii
CATACATACATACATACATACATACATACATACATACATACATACATACATAGTAAAGAGTATCGGCAAAACTAATCACAAAAAAAAATCACGATGGATTGGAAGCAAAAAATTAAACAGATTGGGACAGCACTAGTTTTCTTTGGTTTGGTCTTGTTACATCAGTCTTTGTATTGTTTATCTATCTGTCTGTCTGTAATTTTTGTCTTGGATAACTTTTGCATCTTTTTCATCTTTTATGACTGAGGGCTCTCCTCTGCTCTTCATATGGTTTTGAGTTTGGATTTGTTAACAAACAATCTTTTCCCATTTTAAACTGAAAAGAACAATGAATCCATAGATCACATTATTTTAGTTTATTTTCAGTCTGACAGTTGAGAACACAATAGAAACAGCTGTGAGCCACTTTGGAAACACAGCTCTGACTTGTCTGTAGCCTGTACATTACCATTCACCACTGGGTTTCTCCTCCCTATTATGTAATATTACGTTGATGTTATATACACTTATCATAGCAGCATTTGCAGTTGTCTTAATACTTCTATATGTATTTTTCTTTTTTCTCTTACTTTTGACTAAATGTATCTTCTATTGTTACAGTTTGCAACATTTTAATTTTTTTCATAGCTGTAAATTGCCATTTCATGCGTCATCCAGACTATGTATTTCCTTTTCGTGAATGAATTTCTGTCTGATATCTTGAGTCTTTCTTGCACTTGTGCGTTTGAGCAGCTGTTGCATTGACTTTCCTGGATGATGTTGCTTTGTGATGTGGCCCTGCTTTTTTTTTTTTTTTTTTCCTGCTGGGGGGTCCTGTGTGCTGCCAGTGTTACTGAAATGAATGAGGAGGCTGCGTCCTTATAACACACCGCTATTGTCAGCCTGAACACAGCAGAAAGTGAGTGTGTGTTGTTATTGTTGTGTATGTGTGTGCTGAATGTGTGAAGGCTCAGGGGAATGTGGGCTGGCTGGCAGTATGATGGCTATCTCTGCTGCTGGCTGTTTTCAATGTAATCTTCCCCCTGGCAGTGCACGGAGCCACTGTGTGCTGGGCCTGTTGCTCATTGTGTGGAGATCAGCAAGATCCCCAAAATTCACAACGCTCAGAGGAAGTGACCCAATCTGACCCAACCCAACCTAGTCAGGTCTAGTGAAGCCGGTCCAGACCACGACTGAGCAGGACCAGATGGAACCAGACTGAACAGAGCCGTGCATCACAGTTCCAGCTCCCATAAATCCTGCCATTGTGTTGCTCCACTGTTTCCTTCAACAGTGTCTGCTCTGTAGATCATTTTGGATGAGGTTATATCATAGTCTACGACGGGCTTGGTGTCCAGATGTTCCAGCCGAGGCTTGATTTTTGCTTATTTTTTTCCTAATTGCTTTATATACATGGGGTTTGGGGTTTGGCTCGGTTCAGTCCGATCTGGTTATTGTGGAGTCAATGCTACTTACTTTTTCTTTGCTGCAAGAGTATGAGAATAGCAATCACACCTTTCGTTTTTCTGACAATTCTGACAAACTGTCGAACACAGGGGTCACCAATCCGGGTCCTCAAGGGCTGGTATCCTGCATGTTTTAGATACATTTCCCTCTTCCAGCACACCTGCGGTCATTATCTGGCTTCTACAGAGCTTGATGATGGGCTGATCATTTGAATCGGGTGTGTTGGAAGAGGGATGCATGTAAAACATGCAGGATACCAGGCCTTGAGGACCAGGATTGGTGACCCCTGGTCTAACACATTGCCTGCTGTCACTCAAGTCTAAAATAAAACAAGAAATGTCCACTAAAACTATATTGCACAGTAAACTTCATTGAGTCCCTTAGAACATAGCTCGGGCCTTTATTTCTTCATTTAAGGCCTTTATTTATGTTGAAGTCAGGTGACATAGGCAATGTCAGGGGTATTCAAATCTAGTCCTTGAGGGCCAGTATCCTGCATGTTTTAGATACGTTTCCCTTTTCCAGCACACCTGGTTCAATTAATGATCAGCTCATCGTCCAGCTCTGCAAAAGCCTGATAATGATTTAATGGCTTCCAGGTGTGCTGGAAGAGGGAAATATCTAAAACATGTGGGATACCGGCCCTCAAGGACTGGATTTGAATACCCCTGGGCTACGTTCAGGCTGCAGGCAAATGTGGCCCAAATCAGATTTTTTTTTTTTGCCCATATGTGACCTTTATCCAATCTGTTGAAGATGGTGTGAACAGCACAAAATCTGAATTTTTTTTTTTTTTTTTCAAATCTGACCCAGACCACTTTCATATGTGGTCCTAAATAAAATGCGTGTTTGTTATTTTGCAGTGTGATGGCAGTTTGAAGGCCAGGTCACATTTATTAAACCTTTACATTATTGAAATACGACAAACATCACAATTTTGCATCCCAGCAATCCATAAACACAGTGCATGTCTGTGTGGTCACCTATTACTTCAGGACCTCTTTTGCACATGTGGGTCACTTCAGGGTCGCATTCAGTTCATACTCAAAACTAATCAGTCATATTTAATGTGTAATGCAAACAAAAACATCGGATTTCAGCCAAAACTCCGAATTATGCATTAAGGCCTGCTGTCTGAACGTAGCCATAGTGATATTTAGTTTACCTTGTTTTCAACCACTCACCTTTGCAATGGTTAAAGTACCACAGCTGTTTTTTTCTCCATGTACACAACGCCTCCTTTAAAAAGAGAAAATGAAAGCCCTCTAATGTTTTAAATTGGTGGGAATCAATTATTTGCTCGTTATTTAAACATTATTTTCATGTAGTTTTTTAATAAATTTTTACAAACTAATTTTGCTGATAGTTACACACATACCTGCATAACTGAGTTAGTATCATTTACATATATTTTTCTCAGTGCTATATACCTTTTTAAGATTTGATTTATTTATGTAAGTGATGTAAAAGTGTTATTTTTTGTAACTAGTGACTCTTTGGTACAACATACACACTGAAATTAAACCTCAGTCAAAGCAAACCACCAAATCTGTGAACACCATCTAAAATGGTAATAATTCAGATTTTACCCAGTGTTTTTAATGTGTGCAGTCTTAGAATTTGCAGCTGCAGATTATTTTCATTGTCAATTAATTATGTTCTTGAATGACTGGTCAGTTCTTGAGGCTGAAAATGGAGAAAATGATAATGTGGCAGTGTTTCTCAAAACTTTTAAAAGAAATGTTGTTTACTGCCCTAAAGAAACCTAAAATAAAAACTGATGCATTATAAAAATTATGTGAATGATTATCATTATTAATTTTTTTGTATTGCGTGGTTTTATAGATAGATGGATAGATAACTATTAACGGAAATCAGTTAATAGTTAATCAAAACAGTTAAGTGATGCTTAAATGAATATGGCTCTACAAAGAATATTTTTACTAGTCTGAGGCTGATCAAAATAATTTCTTAGACATTTTATTAAACCTGTGGAGGTCTGTTTTTTTTTTTTTTTTAATTATTATTATTTGTCCATGGCTACCTTTACTGTTCAAGTAGTGCTAATTTTTCAGATATGAACAATAATGGATTTATTTTTTTTATTTGTTTTTGTAGACATGCACCTGTTGAGGCAGTGCTTCTTTCTCTTGGTGTTTTTTTTTTTTTAAATAGTGCTCGACTCTGTCCGGCGTTTCACATCACCAAAGTGTTTCCCTAAAAGTAAACAGCATTTGTTATTTGTTATGCTGCTGACACCTCCCCCCATTTCTCCCACATAGACCGAGCCAGAGAACACCAGAACACAACAGAGCAGCAACACACTGTGTATGAGGCAGAGAGGGAGACGCACACATACACACATCTCACCGCTCAACATTTACTATGTCCCTTTAAGCCAAGCAGTGAAAGCATGAATGGAAGAATGAAACCGAACATGTCTGTGAACAGTTGGCTTTGTGTCAATGCACCAAAGGTTAATATGAATCACTTACAACTTGTTATAAATCACCCTGCCTTTGTTTTTTCTCTTATTAGTATGCTTTGTGCACCCGGGTCATTGATTTCATCCGTCTGCCCCCTTCTTTGTGATGGTTTATTTTTCCATCAATAAAAGAGGACTGTTTCACTTAGAGTGCAGTGGGAAAACTAATGGCTTGTAATGGATGATAATGGATTGTGTTTTTAGTCTGCCTTTCATCTATGAGGAAAATTGCCCTCCCACCCTTAAAAAAGCGCTCATAAAAGAGAGTTTCATACATAATTGTAGAACACATGATAAACACACACAACGCTATGATGGTCTAATCCCATCAAAAAGGAGCGCAGGTGAATCTAAATATGGAGGTTTTTTTTCGCTCTGATTAAGTTATTTAATTGTACACTGGAAAAATCAAAGCTTAACCTTCAAAAAACCTAAACAGCTTCTGCCAAAAATAAATAAATAAATAAAAAAAATCTACTATTAAAAAATGTTTAATAACTGTCCAACCACTAATCCTATTAATACATTGAAATAATTTAGGAAAATGCAATTTCTCAGCTTTTCGTAGTCCTCAGATGTGACCCATTTGGATCTTAAGAGGCTCCATAATGAATGTGGAAACACCATCGTGTTCTACAATATTGATTCACCAGTAAAAACCCGTGGAGTTGGATCAGTGATTGTAAATCACACTACAGCCCGACCGATTATGCTACTGGGGTCTGAAAAAGCAGCAAGGACACACAGGCGTAGCAAGCAACACACTCTCCACACAGTTAAAAAAAGATAATACATCGGTTACACTTTGGCTGATGTTGATCAATACGATGTAATATGCAATAATCAGCTGATTAATTGGTCGCACTAGAAATCACACAATATATCACAGTAAATAAGCAATTGTACAGAGACTTTATCAAAAAAGGCCTTTCAGATCAGCAAAATTAGGAAATGGTGTGATATAAAGTTTGGCATCCTAAATGAAAGGCTCAAATCCACTTATCCTCAGTAAAATAACATTTCTATGTGGTTATAAAAGTACACTGTTGGTACGTCAGTGTAATGCTTCAGCTGCATTAACCAATGACATTTAATGAGTGTGAAACCACTAGGATTTGTCAGTTTTGCAGAGAGCTGGATAATAGGAGATGCAAAGTATTGTCATAAATGTACATGCATCCCATAAAGTGCTCACTGTAAAATATTGTAATTGCATAGGTAATGGGGCCATTTAAACTGAACGTTAACAGAGTAGAAACATTATGACGATGCTTTTGATTTACTAACATTATCTGTACAATCCCTTTGAAAAGTGGTTCCCATGTCAAATAAAGATCTAAGACGTGAGATCACCCAGAAAACAAAAAACACCACTGAAGAACATTTACAAAGACAGAAAAATCGGGAATAGTGACACCCCTTTTCCCATGCTACTACCCATGTTTTGTATTCGGAGCCATAAAAACTCCAACAGAAACAAGAAACTTCCAAATTCATCAATAATTCTGTCAGGATTTATAGTTGTACGTTGTTAAAACTGAAGTATTGGACAGCTGTTTTTGCAACACTTCCACCTCAGTTTGAGTGACAGACGCATGTTTTCAGGACCACAGAGTTCTGGTGAATGAGAAGATGAACATGGGAATAGAGATTTTGCGTCATGGAGCTCTTTCCTTCACATACACATGGGATTAGGAAAAGATGTATTACAAATGGTACAAACCAAACGCTTACATCTACCTTAGACTCTGAGGTTTAGAAAGAAACTGATAAAACTTACAAAAGTCCTTGTCTGCGTCAGCTTCTAAAAGAAGTGAAAGAGTTATTATCCAGATATCATACAGATGAACTACCTCTTGGGTTTCAAGTATTTCTTGAAATCCAAGTAAAATGTAGTGTTACTTCCACCTACTGTAATTCGTATATGTATATTGCAGCTTATCTTGTCTAAAAAAAGTGGTTTTATTGATGAACTAAAACATCTCAAAGGTTTTCTTCAGGTTAAATGCAGGTTTTAGATCCTTAACTTTAGTTAAGTTTGATTTGTGTTACATCGAAAATGCTGCTTTTCTTTACACCTACATGATTAGAAATGATCTATTGTAATGTTATTTACTTTATGGCGACAATGACAATAATTAAGTGTCAAACAGCAGATGTCAGGCTGTTCAGTCTGTTACACCTCTTTCTCTTACATTGCATGTTTGCATCCATTTTTCTGTCTGTTGATAAGCTACTATGAAATAGTCACTCAGTCGCACATACCCCCCACCTCCCAATATTTACAAATTTTCAGTGTATTCCCAGTGATTATGTAATACAATTACTGAATTTATGTAGCTGATAAGCTCATAGGAACCTGATATGAATAAATCAGCCTCTCTACACTTGTAAAGTAAAAATTACTAAACCACATGAATTAATTTTAGTGCTGTATCACCATTAGAGTAAAGTCTAGCATGAAACGGTTTTTACTCTGGGATATCTGGGGATCTGGGATAGCAGGTAGCTTGTTTGTGTTGTCTTTAAAATAGGATTGTACTGAACGAAGTCGAGTCCGTGATGTGAGACTGGACTGCTTAAACTCATATGCCCTGACAGCCGGTGATTTATTTATTTATTTATTTATTTATTTATTTATTTATTTATTTATTTATTTATTTTTTCTGGACCCCAAATAAGTAAAACTGGAAGGTCATTTGTATTTATATTTTACTAAGTTGCAATGATGTTGTTTATATGTCTATTCCAAATGAAGATATAATTTAAAAAAAAAAAAGGATTGTACTGATCTTGAAGGTCTAGGCTCATGTTAATATAATAATTTGGCCAGTGTGTTTTGTTACTTTTACTTTCCCTTTATCTTGTTCTGTCACTAGCGCACCGACATTGGCAGGTTCGACTCACTGTCCCTCGTCTTCAGAGATGCACACAATTCCTGTCAAATCTTGTGCATTAAGGTCGGTTTAGGTGCATGTTTAGAACCGCTACTATTGAGTGATGCCACTGTACATCGTGTAGATCGACATTACAGCTTTAAAACCATCCCAGTTCTTTTGGAAGCTGATAGATGAAGCGATAATGTTTTTGCATTGATTTTTCAAGAGAGGGGACTTATTTCTGTGGAATATTTGCACATGAGTGGATAAAGATACAAACAGTCCAGCTTTACTGTATGTATGTGTTGTGGTTTATTGAGGCTTTTTAAAAATAAACAGTAACACAGAAGAGGCAGAAAAGGAGGAGATTGCCGACTGAGCTACTCCATTATTCCAACAGAGTACTTCCTGTGAGTCACATTAGGAAACAATAATTACCACATTCCCACGTGTCATGAGTTAAGTGAGCTCTATTGGTATTATGGAAGTACAGGTGATTGCCCAAAAGCCTGGAAGTCATGTTATATCCATCAAGTTCATTATGTCTACTTAGTAAATGTAGTATTTTTTTTTTTTTTCAGACAAATTTAGAAGGAGATGTTTCTTTACCTTTACATGTTTCGACTGTCATCTGCAGTTTTCCTCAGAAGGCGTCAGCTGATCACTTTGACGTGTCCTTATGTGATGTGAAGCGATCAGCTGACGCCTTCTGAGGAAGACTGCAGAGGACAGTCGAACATGTAAAGGTAAAGAGACATCTCCTTCTAAACTTGTCTGAAAAAAGAAACAAAAATAATGGAAGTCATGTTGATTAAATATTTCTTCTCAGCCGTGCTTTTGTTATTTTTTTATTTTTATTTTTTTATTTTTAGGCTTTAGTGGGCTGCCACTGTCATTCCCCTAAACATGCAGGCAATGTGCTGAATCATGGCTGGCATTCCTGTGGCCTGAACAGTGTCCAGTCAGCTCCAGGAATCGCACACTCACACACAGACACACACATGCTGTATGTAGATAGAGGGAATGCAGGCCATGACTTTGCTAACAGTACCTTCATTCCAGTCTTATTCTCAACATCTTTCATAACATGAAGCTCATAGCGCAATTGTCTGTCATGTTTTTGCCCAAATTATGATGTGTGTAACTTTACGCTCCTAAGACCGCTGCTTTATTTTGTATCATTGACAATGATCTGAAAAAAAATATGACTTAAGTAGTTACGCTATGAGGCTAACGTACTGTATGGGATCAGCACGTTCATCCATCCATCAGGTCACTTTGTTTCCAGACCTTAACTGTAAATCCACTTGGTATTTTTTCACCAAACTTTCAGTAATTTATTGTGTTTGTAGAAAAATGGGTCCTTTTGCTGCTTGATACCTGTGGACCACAAGGGGGCACTAGAATAAATTATATTTTTTTTTAATTTATTTATTTATTTTTTAAATAACTCATGAACTATGTTGGCACACTTTTATCTCTGTGTTTTACCTGAATTGAGCTGTATTTATAGCCCAGAAATCCAGACCACATAGTGTCAGAAAATATTCTTGCCGAGTTTGTAGTCTAGCATCACACAGTAGGAGCCCATTACTGCTCCGACACAAAGTATGTCGGACCAATCAAAACACTCTGTCTGTGTAGTGAGTCGTTGGGGCGGGCTTTGCACGATGACAACAGGACCGTGTGAGGGCGAGATAGCAGAACAACCATAGAGAGCAACAAAGATGGATGTGGCTAACGAACTGCACTTGGTAGAATCGGCTTTTGTTCCTGATTTTAAGTTAAGAGTTTTAAGAGTTCGACTTGGGCTTTTCTTTGAAAGTTGAGCAGAAAGAAACGCTCAAGTCATTTGTTTTAAAGGAGGATGGATTTGCTGTTTTGTCGACCGGCTACGGTAAAAGTCTAATATACCAGCTGGCTCCACTTGTAGCTCTGAATACGTCACTGTCGGTTGCTCTGATTGGTCCTAGAACTGGCCTATTGCGTGCAGAAACAGTTGAATGACAACAGTTGAATCCATGGGATCAATGGGATTGAATCAGCTCTGTCAATGGTCCGATTCCAGACTAGTTAATGGATAGTTTGGCCTGCCAGGCTCCTGTATTTCTCACGAAGGTTGAAAATTCATGTGCAAAATCCCAACCTAGTCTGTTTTTCCAAAGTTAAGGTTTGGAACCAAAAAGGATTACAGAGCTGATTTTATTTGATGATCAATTCAGAGAAAATAATATAGAAATAATGTGATGTGACTTAATTTTCTTACTGAAAATAGATTGAACATGTTATCTGGAAGAGATCAGCAGTGTTGACCTTACCAAAGTCATGTGATAAGCCCCCGTCATAAATGCATCACAGGATTACATGGAGACAAAAAAAAATTTTACATTTTATTTTTAGTGAAAATGTATATCTATGAAAATGCGTGACATTTTAGGGCTTTAAGAGACACCAAAGTTCTCTGAAAGCTGAAATAGTTTGAGAATCACTGTCTTAAAGCAAAAATTGTTTAAAATTACGTTGTTCTCAGTCTTTTAGTCCATCACTCTTCAGAGCATTATTCGATTCGTGTATAATTGACTGCATTGTTTGATCATCTTCTGTTATTTGGATTAAATGACTGCCAAATGACATGAAAGTTTAGGGTCTTGTCAAGTTTGCATTAATTCAGTACCCACTATGTCATGCTAATGGACCTCTAGTGCTGCAAATTGTATTTTTCAAATATAAATATTTATGGATAGTGTCTTAGAGCATATAATGCATGGGGAAACGCAGCCAGCATGTCTGCAAACATCTTATTTCCAGACCATAACTGGAAGCCATTCGGTATTTTTCCCCCACTGTGCTACAGTTTATCAGTTCTGTGCTGTATTGGAGTGTTGCCTTGTGTTGTCGGTTTATGCAGTACATCATGATTTTGTATTTAGAGCAGAACTAGAAAACTCAACAACAGTGGTTTCTAAACTTTTTCTGCTTGAGACCCAAAAAGTAAAATTTCATGAGTTGTAGAAATTGAAGTTTACAGAAACCCACCAAGAATTTCCATAATGAAATGTCCATAGTTTGTCAATTTGTACTGTCTCTTCCCATAACTGCACTTTTTGTATCCATGTCATCTTGTTCTTTGAGAAAACAGTCTTTTAATGTTTGAGGGTGAAAAATGAATTGGTATATCATAGCATTAGCCATTTCACTCAGCTCGAGGGCTGCAACTAATGATGATTAATAATCAATTTATCTGTAGATTATTTTACTTACTAATTGTTTCATCGGATAAAGACAAAAGACTCAATTCTGAAAGATCGGTGTTTAACCCAAAACAATATAGGCTGCAGATAAGTCACTAATTATTGCATCCCCACAATGGCTTTGGGTATAGATAGTGAGCACTACCCTGCTACTTACATTGTGGCTAGAGACTAGCAAGCTACAGTCTTCAACCAGCTCTGGTTATAGTCTATCAAACTAGCGTTGTGTGTATTGGTTCCAGTCAATGATACGTAACATTAGTCAGGTGGTCTGATGAACGGAGATGGATGAAAACTTTATAATTGCAATGATATTGTCTAACTAGCTAGTGGGCTCAAGTAATCGCAACATAGGTTATCTTAAGCTAGGTTTACATTACGTTACCGGCAGCAACAGATACCGAAATGCATAGGTGGCAATCCCAGCTCCATAAAGTAAAAGTCCTGCCATGTATTTGTTCCAACCATTCACTGAACCAACCCATTTTGATGAGCACAACTCCTCATCCAGGTAGATGAAGGGATAATCAGTGGAATCAGCTGCATTAAGTGAACAGGTAGAACCAACACATGGCAGGACTTTGACTTTATGGAGCTGGGATTGCCACCTCTGCTGAAATGTAATGCACTGTGGGATTTTGCCCATTTCTTGTCTCCAAATTCAAGTTTTGTTTTGGGCAGTGTATTGGGCAGATATGGAGGAACAGGGTGTGTGTTTTAAAAAAACCCATAAAATAGTGTGTAATATTTCAGCAGGTGTAAAAGCAGCGCGTTTAGCACAACGGCATCATGAGCCATTGGCCGTACTTTTTGGAAGTTAACGGTAAATCGCAGGTGTACGGCTCACTGCCTGATGCACTGCTTTAGGGTAGACCTTTTTATTAATCTGCTCAACAAAACTCCGCTAACATCACTATCTGGTACTACTTTTTTATTTTTGTGGAGGAATATTTTAACCTGTAATGTCTCTTGTCTCTAATTTTTATTATTTATCTGTCATGTTTCAGCTGAAGATGTCAAAGTCTTCAGAGTAAAGTATAAGAACTTTGCCAAATACACTTTACCTGCTTCATATCAGTATTCTCAGGATTTTTAGTAGTATTTGTATGGCATACTTGTGTTGTCATCAGATCCTGCTGGACAGTCTCATACCACTGCATAAACATATCAGACAGCTTTGTCCTCCGCTGAGCAGCAATGACTGTATCATTTGGTACTTCTTTATGGCTGTCGCTGCAAAGAGGTGACGATATTATTAATTTATCCGCTTTGCCCATGCTGACAGCGTCTGATCGGATCTCAGTCTTTCTTCTCAGCTGTGATGACGCAACAGCTCTAGCCAGTGAGTGTCTTTTCCCAAAGGGTTTGATATTCATTCAGTCTCCCTTTGTGTGAGCTAATCCCCCTCTCTGTGCTCTGCTGCTGAATGGGTAGAGGTTGGTGGAGGGAGGGGGTGGAGGTTTTTGTTTAATTCTTTTTCTAAACCTTCAGTAGTCTAGCCTGCTTTCTCTTATTGGCATGACTAAAGCAGGGAAACACTTAGCTGCTTGTGCCTGTGTTTGGAAATTTAATGTGATTTAACTCATGAAGGTGCCTCCTTCCCAAAACAGATGTAAGTTTAGATGTATGTGTTAACACATTATAACCCTGATAATACTCGCATTATTTTAATAAATGTGTTGCAAGTACAGTCACCCTTTAAAGTATTTTCAGCACTGAAAAATAATTCTGTACTACCCCCTGCTGGTCGTCAAGCAGTGAAACGCCTACACACACACACCATGTTCATCTTATTGTAGGCACGCGTATCATGTGATGAACTGACTTTTTTTGGGGTTTTTTTTTTTTTTCAGGCCTAGGTGTGGAAAATTCCCGATTCAAAGGTGTATCTCGTTGCATCACACTTAGTATCGCAGTGCTTGTTTTGTATTTATAGAGGTATGGGTATTGAATAGATGTCACCATTTGCGTTTTATAGGCTGGTGTCTGATTATTAAAAGCACTCTAAAATAAAAGTTCAGATTAATGCGACTGCTGGCATAAAGTTATCAAAAAGTGTTGAGATTATTAGAGCTGTACATCATCATCGGTCTCACTTCTCGCCAAATCAAATGTTGTTCATCAGCGCAATATTGCATTCTTCATTTTCTGTAATACTGCACATGGCTGTGTTTTCAGGAAGTTATAGAATCAGTGCCTAGAAGTGTGTATATATAACAGTGAAAACTAAAGTTTGATGGGAAAAAAAAGCTTGTATAAACCAAAGTGGTTGTATTTAGTGTGACCTCCCTTTGCATTTAACACATCTAGATGGTATGAGATTTATTGCATTCATTTTTTGGTGTTTTATTCCAGGTTTCATTCAACACATATCGGTTTCTTATTGCTTGTGCTGCTTCTTGTCATGGGGTCAGAGGTCACATGAAATAGTGACTTGAACCTTTACAATCCATTTAGTTGTGTTTTTTGTGTCTTTTTAAGGCTGTGCACATATTTACCTCTGCCAAGGAAGTTGTTTTTGCCAGGGTTTGTGGGTTTGTTTGTTTGTGGGTTTGTTTGCAACTTAAGTCAAAAAGTTATTGACAGATTTTGATGAAATTTTTAGGTTATGTCTGCTCTGGGTCAAAGAAGAGATGATTAAATATTGGAGGCAATCCAGATCACCGTCTGGACCCAGGAATTTTTTAAATGTTTCTTTATTTTTGCGAGATGGGGTATGGCAGCGCAGAGTTGCATATGAGGTCATTCAGTGCCATCTAGTGGAGGAAAGTACAAACACTACTTTGGAGGTCTGTGCTCTCATAGTGCTTTTCTAGTTCCAGTATTTTATTGTTGTATCTTAAAAAAAAAAAAAAAAAAGGATGAAAAACTAATTTGTATGCTTATTTAAACCCTGCAAAAACAAAGCCTGAGGTGCACTAAGACTTATACACAGAACTGTACATCAGTCCGTCAGGAATAAATTTTGTTTCTGCAGCATAACTGGAAAACAATTAGTTTTTCCAGTAAAATACTCACAAACTACTCTCCTGACTCTTCTGCTGTCTGAAAGTAAGCTAACTCCAGTAACAAGGACCACATTTTGATTTTTGTAGGGGGCCAAGTGGATGGACCATCCTCTGAAGGGTTGTTATTTAGCAAGTGCTTTCAAAACCAGATATTTAATCATATGAATGACTGGAACTCGTCAATATGAGTGCCTCTGATCCACCTCGGTATGTGGATATTACAAAGACTCTTCTGCAGTCTATTACAAGTACAGCTGTTGAACTTCACTGGACTCGCAGTACAATTGTTTCCACACCTCCAGGAATGACAGAAAAATTGATTCTCACACATCTGATAAATATCAAATCCTGTCCTTAGACCTGCGTTTTCCCCCCCTTTTCCCTCCCGAGTGCAGTTTAGTGCTTATTGAGCTAATGCTGAATGATTATAGATACTTATATTCACATCTCTTGTACATATCACCTAAAAGGTAAATTAACTAATTGGATCCTACTGAGATCAATAAGCTGTCGGTGCTGTTTACGTCAAGTTAGTATTTGGTCTCATTTTTTCTAGTAACTTAGTACTTTTTTAATTCTTTTCATCTGTGTTCTTGTAGGTTGTTCATTACTGTAATAATCAGATCACCTTTTTAATAGCTTTTCCATCTTGCAGTAAAAGTTGAATGTGCTTTGAAAAGGTTTATGTATTCGAGCACCGCTGACATCTGAGACCAGAGAATCCAATGTCTGAGTCTATTGAAGGGACTGAATAGTGAGTCAGTGAGATCGTATAAAGAGAGAAGTTGTCAAAATACTGGGGTGGAGATGGTAGCACTGTCTGTAGTGTCCACATCCCAGTGGCTGTGTTATACTACTAAATGCTGATAAAATAAAGTTACTGCCTGTCATTAAAGGGATTAATTACCCTGTCCTCTGAAGGGTAGGCAAAGGGTATTGTTTTGATTTGGTTTGTTTGTCTGTTTCTTTTTTTGTTTAACGCTTTAGCAGCAAAACTATTGGTTCAAATGATGCCAACTTGGGTTTAAAGATTGCCAGTGACCCAGAATAGATGTGATTACCTTTTGGTAAAGGCAGGTTAAAAATTTTTTTGACTTACAAGTACAAAAAACCCCAAACTTCCTGTTTATAATGGGCCAAATAGGTGTGAGGGGTGGAGTTTATTGTGACTGGCACCACTTGTTCGTCATTTTGTTCAAAGACTTGCACCCCCCCCCCCCATAAAGAACCTTTTGTATGTAAGCACTTTGTAAACCTGGTTTTTAAAGGTGCTATATAAAGAAAGTTATTATTATTATTATTATTATTATTATTATTATTATTATTATTATTATTA
>JAQQZY010000015.1:33726268-33741209 GCA_030068375.1 Ostorhinchus rueppellii
TCAGCCTGGCCTCTCTGACTTTATCTCCAAAACCTCTAACATGTGCTGTCCCTCTGATGGACTCATTTCTGATCCTACCCATCCTGGTCACTCTCAAAGAGAAACTCATACACAAATGCATAAATACAGAAGTACAGATAGTCTTCATATGGTACCGACTATCTCAGGCCGGGCAAAGGAAATGTTTGTAGTATTCAATGATGTGTGTGAACTTAAATGAGCTTCAGAGGGTTCTGACTCTAGGCCGAGTTGGAGTTTTATAGGATGTAAAAACAAGAACACTGATGGTTTGCATATCTGCAGTACTGAAATGTGTATTAATGTGTATTCTTCCTGTTGGCCACTAGATGGTGTTGTATGCCACCATATCCAAAAGCATTATCCACCTGTAAGTGGGAATGTACATTACAGCACTGAAGAGATGTGTGACAATATATTTTGTTACATTTATTGCGGATAATATAAAAAATGTCATATTCATAAGGTTTTATTGTTAATTGCATCAAAGGGTCGATTGATTGGTGTCAAGAAGTTAAATTTGATGAGATTGGATTTTTTTTTTTTTGTATTTACTTAAGTTTATACATGGCCGAAATGGCAGGTCTTTATTTTTTAATTACTTTACCATAGTCATAGAAATGCACAGGTATAGTTCAGCTTTTATAATGCTGATTCTTTGATTGATTTTATTTTTATTTTTTTCATTAATCAGTGTTAAATGAAACTGAAAGTAGCAAACTGATTGCCTGTGTCTTTCACTTTCAGTCATGTTTGGTTTCTCTTTTCTTTCTTTCATGTCTTATCCCCACTGGTCCTTGGCATTTTAACAGGTAAGACATTTTTAATTCTTGATTTATGGAGATCTGAGTTGTAATTAACTATATAATGTAATTATAAATCATGGTGGTAAACTAAAAACTACCATCTACAAATCCAAAATCTTAAATTCTAATCATTCCATCCTTTATTTACTATTATTTGAGGCAGTATGTTGCAGAAATCATTTGTTGCAATAATTTAGGTGCATTATTAAGTGCCTTGTGTGGATTTTGTAGTGTACAGTTTTTATATCGTACCATGTGGGTTGTTTCATTCTTGCCAGGGACCTGATCTCCAGTAGTTGTCACCATCCCAAATATCTTCTATGACTCATGTGTGAAATGCATATTATCATGGTCCCATCATTGTCTGTGTTGTTGTGACAGGGTATTTATATGCAGTGACTTACAGATGGTCTTAACCAACGGAACACTTCTTTGAAGCTGTACAGGGCATAGCAGTTCCTACCTAAGCCGTGCTTATGATAGCTCTGTTGTCGTCAGAGACTTACACCTTGATGGCATGGTCATCATTGGTTAATCCCCCTGCTCCGGCCTCTTCTCTTCACTTGTAATCTTGCGTTTGCCCTCCAGACACAAATAGGACGGCAATAAATGGGTCAGAACCTTGTTGTTCCACGGTTTCTGATTTGTTGAATCAGCAGGTGACGCGCGAAGAAAGGCATAAAGAGGCCATGAATGACTCATGAGTGGAGAAAGGATGGAGTTAAAATAACACTTAAAATGATCCACCTGAAAATGAGGAAACCAATCAGTGGTCTGGTGCAGTCGGGGGTTGATAGGTGAAGGATGTCAGTGCCCTTTGTTCCTGCAAAAACACTTAGGATCTTAATCAAAGTTTTTTGACAAGGTAGTCATGAAAAAGGGACTTGATTGTAATGTCCGTGTCCATTCTCTGTCCATTCTAAATAAGTTTTTGTGTATGTCAGGCAAATTGTAAGACTCCACAGCAATCACTTTTCTATTTGACATCTGTGTAAAACTTTATCGATATTTACAAAATGTTGAAAAACAAAAGTGCGTCATGTTGGTTTTTCCATTAAATCACAAATGTGATGATTTATTTATTGTCGTGAGATGAAGCCATGCCATAGTCATGAAGTCATGACATAAATATTATTATTATTGTTATTATTATTATTGTTGTATATTATCCCTCTAGCCTGCCCTAAATTTAAATAATGATTTGGTTTCCTGGTGTATCTGCACATACTGTGCCATGTTTCTTTTAAAACACTGCTTCTCTTGTTCTAACTTCCTTCAACATTTTTTTTTTTAATTCACGTGACTCTAGTTGTGGAAAAAGATCTTTCCATCACAGTTTATCATGATGTACCATTTGTGCTACGCCTGAAAAACTGTCTCTTGCCAGTGCAAAAACTTTTTTTAACAAATATGTTTTGTTTTTTTGTGTTATCCGCTAGTTATTTTTGTACAATCTGAGGGTAAATGGGAAAGCGACTACTGTTTAGCCTTCTACCATTCTAGTAGCAGGAAACAACATTAAAAAACTTAGCTTTCACTGTATCTGTCCTTCAGATTTAAGTATCAGTGTTTGTAAATCACATGGCTCTTGACTGTTACTTACTATTAATATGTAGACACCATAGACTATTTTGCCTCTTCATACTCTCATAATGAACCACAAATATTATGGAGTGCAGTAACTCACTTTTGAACAGTGAAAAACCTTTGATCTCATTAGCGCATATGTTTAGTTTTTAACCGTGTGCAGGCTTAAAAACAGCACAACGGAGCAGTGACTCATTCACACCCTGTACATCAGCCACAGAATTAATGCTGTAGGTTTACAGCAAATCCAACATGAAGGTAAATAACATGTAAACTAAACAGTTTAGCTTATGTCTTTTCTATCACATGAAGACACAGTGTCTGATGCTGTAGTCAACAAAATGGCAGTGACAAACTTTAGACTGATTCCCTGCAGGTTAAAATGGACTAAATGCAGATATGGTGAATTACTGCAATTACAAAATAATTAATTAATTTTTTAAAAAAAGGAAAAAAAAAAAAAAAAAGAATTACTGTAATAACTACCTGCACAAAAAACAAGTCATATTGTGATTATTCTTGGCAATGGCTTGATTTCAATTTGTATGTCCTCCTTTCATTATCAAGGGATCTGTACAGATTGCTAATATTGATGAGTCTGTTTTCAGCTGAAACATGAAACCGAAACAAGATTTAATCACCTAAAAAAAAAAAAAAAAAAAAAGTCTTTATTTTTCGTGTTTTCCACATTCCCTCTCTTTGATCACTGTTACAAATCCAACACATCATTGGACAAAAAAAGATTGGGGTTTTTTTTTGTTTCTGTAATTGTATGACCTTAAATCCTCCTAAATCTAGACCTATAAATTACAGCCTTTTGTGATTATGTAACTGAATATATTATGATTATTATTGCAATTCAGTTAATGGTGCAGCTCTATTATAAATAGACCCAAAAGTAAGTGTTTTTAATCAGAGTATTTGTCTCTGATAGAAACGGCAGATGACGTCCATTGTTTACCCTTGTAGGTCCACTGTTTACATCCCCATTCACATGAAAAGCTTTTGACGTATATACACAAGTAAAAAATGTTGGCTTCATAAACAGATATGACACCAATGACAGGCCATAAAGGGAAGGGGACTGTAACAAAGAATAAATTAAAGATTTTTTCTAAATGTGAACGTCATTGGAAAGTTGCACAAGTAAATGAAATAAAACATATATAGGTTGAACCATGCTACATCCTGTGAGTTTAAAGGAATAATAACATTAATGTTGCAAACAACCCAAGATGCAACGTTCTGTGACCTTGCATCATGTGGTAAAGAGATTGAATATTAGGGCGGGGTCAAGGGCGTCACAGATGAACCGCCCACTACTTTTTATTCATAACTTTTGAACCAGACAAGTTTAAAACAAGTACTACACATAATTGGAAAGGTTTGAATGCCATCTTAAACATACTCACATGGCAAAATTTAATTTAAATGTTTTTAAATGGAAAAGCATCCAAAACTACTGCATCACATATGGACACAAAATTAACATCTATTTTTTGCAAGAATTGCAAAGTTCTCCAAAGTGAAGTTCCTCTGATATTTTCATCCTAAAATGCATTCAATGTAGACCTTAAACCTTCTATTTTACAACATAATAATTGGACAAAGGGAAAAAAAAATATGTGCTCAAACCTAAATGGCAAGAGTTTTTACAAATTGCAGCGTCTCAGATGGATAACAAAAGTAACTAGAGAAGACCTCGGAGAGTGCAGACCTCCACCAAGGCAGTGTTTGTACTTTCATCCACTAGATGGCGCTGAATGTACGGATCCCCACCAAAATCTAATCCTCTGTAGGATACCCCATTTCTGACACTCTGTGAAAATTTCATGGAAATCTGTCCATAACGTTTTGAGTTATCTTGCTAACAGACAAACCAACGCTGATGAAAACATAACCTCCTTGGTGGAGGGAAAAATATCAAATTAAACATTTTTTATTTCAATTATCAATATCATATGTTTTTTTTTTTTTTTTTTTTTTTACAATTATTGCAACATACAAATAATATTAACATTATATTCAAATGTGTTTTGCATGTATGTACATTGATTAATTTTAAATCCTGTGTTTAGAATGACATAAATAATATAATAATCAAATATCAATGTATTTGGAATAAATTGAGTTTATTTATGGCAGTTTATAAAATGAACCCAGAATGACAGCTCAAAACTTTCATTTCTAAACATTCACACATTCACACACATTTTCCTGAAAATATAAGTATTTACCTACCCAAAAATATAAGTTTGGTGTAGATTATTGTAATTTAATTTTTTTTGAGCAGATGTTAACCTTCCTTTGACTTCACCCTTAGTGGACACCCACCAAATTAAGTTTCCCATGAAAACCAGTTGGAGTTTGTTGTCGGTGTAGATGCATTTACCAAAGAATGTCCTTTTACGCTCCCTGTGTTTGAGAAATTCCATTTGAGGGAACAAAGGGAGGACAGGATGGGTGTATTAGATGAAAAGAGAGATGACTCAGGTCTTTTAGATTTGTGGAGTGTGATAAGGGAAACTCCCTCTGTCCAAAACCACACAATATCAGTATTATCAGTCATATTGTGCGGAGTGACGTTAGCTGTTACTTCTTACTTATTGTTTATAGTTTGTGAATTATATTCTGACATTTCCACCACACAAATGGTTCAGCCCACTGTGTGTCATTTCTCCTGCCCTTTATTGACGCGTTCTCCGTTATCTCTGTCCTGTGTTGGCTGCACTCGGAGGGTTCTGTGTGTTCTTTGGCTGCTAATCCTTCTAATGCCAGGTTTCACTCCACATTATTCAAACCTGCTGCTCACACACATCAGACAACGTTACGCAACACGGGTCTTCTGTGTGAATGAGAAGGGCAGCATTAGAGGCCTCCTCAGAAGTTTTGCTGTTGACAGCAGAAGCTCAAAGTGCACATATGTGTTGTTTTAAGCTTGGATTTGAACTTAGAATTTTTAGGTTTGGCCTTTAAATGGTTTGTTGGTTTGTCAGGTATGATGGAGCTGTAGGGTATTATCAAAAACTTACTTATTTATCTTTTTTTTCCCCCCATATTTAAAGACAATATAGGACGTAAATAAGCAGGTCACACAAATATTAGCACATGGAAAAGCTTCATTACATTTTAAATTATATACTTGACAAATAAAACATTCGTATTTCATATATGTCAGCCCTGCGATGAACTGGTGACTTGTCCAGGGTGTACCCCGCCTTCGCCCTTAAGTAGCTGGGATAGGCTCCATGTGACCCTAGTGAGGATAAAGCGGGTATAGAAGATGAATGAATATTTCGTATCTTTTATTTTAGAACCAAATTTTCACTTAAATGTGTAGCAAAATGCATGACGTTACATTAAAGTAGATCCTAAAAAAGATTAAGGTTGTTTGAGTCTCTGTCGGGTACTAGTCTGTAGCATCATTTATTTAGTGTCTCATTTTTTTTTTGGTACATGCTGCACCTTCTGAAGAGCTTCACTGTTGGGTTTTCTTGTCAGTTCCATCTAGCAGCCTTCACCTCTGTTGGAAACCAATAACTAGGCCTGTTAAAGGGCATAGCATTTACTCCTCAAACTGGAGGTACATCCAGTGACTACTGTTTTTCTTATCACACCCAAACCACGTCCGTGTCACAGAAGTAACTCCTGTTTTTACATCTGAACTCCTTCTTTTTCTCTTGGTCGCATGGAGTCGTCCACTTCAGAATTGCCATTACATTCATTGCCATCATGTTGTATGGAATAGCTAGCTAGAAAAGATGAGGATGAAACAGTCCTACTACAAAGAAGCTAAATAGTATTAAAAGAAGTCATTTAAAATAAGCAAATTGTTCTGTATCAAGCAGAAAAAGCAAACTAAGATCAAGTTAGGTTGACTCGACTTAAAACTATATTTTAAAGGCTAGCCACTGAAAGTTTATAGTGGGCCTTAAAACAAGGAGGAAAAGTCAAATTTGAAGCAAAGTAAGCTTACCAAAGGCTTTAATAAAGAATGATTTAAGACTTGGTATTCATATAGACAAGTTGTGCAAGTTGTCTCAAAAAATGTAGCGCATAAAAACAACCTTCTGTTTTAACTGAATGAACTTGTGAACAGGTAAATGTATTTCTGTATTTTGTATCTGAAATAAAGATTTGATTTTATTCTCTAATTTTCTTAACATGACGGATGAGAGAATTTCTTCCATCGGAGGAAAAAAATTCCCAAAACGAGCCATTTTGCGTCATTAAATTACCTTTTTCTGCAGTGTAGCCCACAATATCCAATATATATTAATCATATTGGGCTGTAATTACTGACGTTTTAGAGTTGTAGGATGTAATTTGGTCCAGAAGAGCCAGTTTATTCACATACAGATACTCATGATGCAACAGCTTCTGTGTTACAAAAGGTTAAACCACACACACATCCCTGACTTTCAGATTTCCATATAACTGTGTACTAATCTAAATCTGAGCTGTGTGTGTCGGTGGCTGCTGTGTCTTACTGTGTGTGTGGTTCTTTGAGACAGTATTAATGCTGAGGCAGTGGATCCAGGTCTTTCTAGCTCTGTGTCTCTGGCCAACCATCCCCTCCTTCTCTGCCTCGGGCCCAGTGTGTTTAGTGTAGAGCGAGGACTAAGGTCCTGCTGCTGTCAGCCCAAATGCTCCAATAGCACCTCTCTCTCTTATGGAGGCCAAAATGGCCACTCATCATTCCTCCCTGCCTCTCTGACTAACTCACTGAGTAGCTCTGTCATTCTCCATAGTCAGGGTGTGACTATGGAAAACCACTGCCAGGGCTTACTGGTAAAGTCTGTGAGCGCTCTACACTATCAAACCACAGCTCAGCCAAAAGCCTGTGCAATTCATCAATTCAATAGGCCTCTTTTTTCATCGCTGGGACATGCCAGGCCTCTTTTATTAACTTTTGGAGATTGCTTTTTCCCTGAAATACAGCAGGTGTGATTGAAATCCCTCTGTCTGTGAGTAAGAGATATTGGTCAAAAAGCAAGCGTTCAACCAGACATAAATTCTCTGTATTATAATCTAAAGTCTTAAAATGAGGATGGTTGATAATAACTCAGTTGGAGTGTACATTCTTCTTGTAGCAGCTGAGGAGTGTTGAACCCCATTGATGCTATAACCATAGACAGAACCCTCTGAGCTGCACTTCTGTAGTTGACAACCTGTTATTTGTCCAGACTGGTTTTCCTTTATGTGGATTTTATCATTTGGAGCTGAAGTCTCTGGCTCTTAGTGTGAAGGCTTTTGTTTGGTAGGTTGATGAGGCCTATTCAGAGGTGCATACAGTAAATCAGCAGATGTACTCATGTGGAGCTTTGCTGCTGTTGAATGTCACTGAAATGTACCAAATGCATGATCAAGTTTCATTGTAATACTCTGTTGGTTTTATTTTCCCATCCTTTGCTACTTGTTGAAGCTCATCATATTCTTTTTACGGTCCAGTCTAAGATCTATATGCACTCTAATCACAGACGTGGAGTAGAAGGTGTTCTTTATTTGCATTAGAATGAGAGGTTTCCATCTAAAGAGTGGATAGCCTTTCAGAATGCACAGAGTTGTACGTGTTTCTATTTTTGTTCAGAACCAGCACTGCAGCTAACAATCATTTTCACTGCAGACTAATCTGTGGATTAATTTCTCGACTATCCAATTGATTGATCGGTCGATAAAATGCAACTCATTGTTTCCCAAAGCCCATGTTGTTATCCTCAAATGACTTGTTCAACCCAAAAGTCCAAAGATGCACAGTTTTATTATCGTAGAGATGGAAGTCAGAGTTAATAAGCCTGAATCAGAGAATCATTACCATTTTGTCTGTCTTATTTATAGGATCAGTTATCAAAATATCTGTCATAGGATCAGTTATCAAAATATCTGTCAGTTTATTTAACTGACAAGTAATCAGTTTGTTGTTACAGCTCCTTCCTCTTCTTTTTTTTTTTTTTTTTTTTTTTTTTTTTTTAACATTCTGTACCTGTGAAATCCAGCATTAAAGTGCAGTAATGTCACCTACTATGTTTGACTTTGGACCAGAGTTGATATAATAATAATAATAATAATAATAATAATAATAATAATAATAATAATAATAATAATAATAATAATAATTATTATTATTATTATTATTATTATTATTATTATTATTATTATTATTGTTATTGTTATTATTATTAAAAGGCCCAGAACAAACGAAACAAACCCCTGATTTTAATGAGGAATGTCTGTGTTTGAGGTCATCGTACAGCAAGGCTGAGTTAACAACAGAACAACACAATCTTAAGTGTAACCACTAGATATCATTAAGGATTACGCGCTGAACCTTCTAATAATTTAGCATTAGCATTGCCTCAGATTTGAGTTGTCCGATAGTGGTAAGTTGGGCACTTCAGTGTAAGAACAGTTTAATAGGAGGTCTGAGTGAAAGAAATGACTAGTTTTTCAGTCGAAAGTTGGTGTTTTCTATCCTGTTTTGTCTCTGGAAATATCTGCCATTTACCTGTAACGTTATGTGACCACTTGTGTCTGAGTGCAAATTTATGTATCTGTGCTACAGCAGTTTTCATCAAACTTGGAAGAAGGGTGACCCTTTAAAATCTGAGCAAGTCCAAATGAATTCTTAAATTAACCAGTGGAATAAAGCAATAATGGTAGATTATAATCTTCAGTTTAGTAATGTGAAACAAGAGGATGCATAGACTTTCAGTTCATTATATGTAATAATTGTATTTCACGATGACAATGTCATTTGTGATTCTTGACATTTTGGATCAAAATTCTAAGTCTGCTATATTTGCATTGGTGTACCTAACACACTTTTCAACCTGTGTAATGGGAAGTTAAGCTTGAAAAAGCACAAATATCCCATTCAGATATGTTTCCTTTTTTATTAGTGAGTGGGTCTATGTGGGCTAAAATGCTGTTGAAGGTCTTTCATTCCAACATGCCGTATACACTGCTGTAGGACTGATGACCTACCCAGAAGTCATGTGATACTGATTCACCCCAGCACATCTGTTAGGACAAGTGAAATCCCCGCTTTGTGCTCTTCCTATACCAGTTGTTTCTTGACCGGCCGTCTCTGAGCGGTTGGAGTCTCTGCGAGTGCGTGTTGTGTTTTCTGTCTGCCGGGGCACTAAGCCATCTTAAAGCTGCCTTTCAATGAGAAATGACAAGATAAGACCCTGGAGCACAAGGTCTCTCGTCTGTTGGGCAGAGGTCTGGCAAACAAACCTGCAGTGTGTCTGAAAAGTTGTGATTCAACTTAGAAACTAAACCAACAGGTTAAAATGTCAGACGTTTTGCTTGTACGAAAAGAAAAGTTGAAACCTGGATAACCCTGACTATTCAGCAATCCTGATAACTGTTGTGCAATCAGAAACAACTCTGGGGTTTCACTGTCCACCTCAAACGTCTTTGACTTTTGGCGCAGTCTTTATTCTGTAAATCCTGTTTCACATCCAAACCCTGAAAGAAAAAAGAATATTTCATAGGTCGTATTAACTCGCATAGTCCTCCCAACTAAAGCATCAGCGTTTCCCTGTGTACACATGAGTATGAAAGTCTCTTCAGACACAGGAAATGTTGGTGCAAATGTAATAAAGGAATAAACGGCATTTCAATTGGTGACAACAAAAAATCA
Organism: Ostorhinchus rueppellii; assembly: GCA_030068375.1. Classification (NCBI taxonomy): domain Eukaryota; kingdom Metazoa; phylum Chordata; class Actinopteri; order Kurtiformes; family Apogonidae; genus Ostorhinchus; species Ostorhinchus rueppellii. The sequence continues at coordinate 33,736,328 of JAQQZY010000015.1, forward strand.
ATGACAAGAAACATGTAAATTATTAGAGAATCTGTTGATCAACTAATATTCCAAGAATGAAATCATAAAAGGAATTGGATCCATTATTTATTTCCTCAGCTGTAGTTCATATTTTTCAGGGTTTGTCCAAGAAATCACAAGTGTTAAGACATGTTTATTTAAAATACGACCAATAGGGTATTCTAACAGACTTCAAATGAATGAAATTTTAAGAAAATGTCAATTTTCCACCTCTGAAGCTTTTTGGGAATCCCCGTGGGACTACTTTTTTTGTAAGACTGGATAACTTGTAAATATAATGGAAACATATGAACTCTTCACGAATTTAATTTAACGAACGCATAAACAAGAGAATGTACTATTGAAATATTGGTGAAAATAAAGCATGCTTCATTCAGTGAATGGAAATATTACCATTTGTCAAATTGAGTTCAGTAAAAACTCTTGTGATTTTATGTTGCCAATGATCCGTAGGGTTTGTACAACAGATGGGCCTGTAATTAACTGCAGTAAGATGGTTTAAGGGGTTTTCTCATCATCGTTATCACCCAAACCAACATGACAAAACTAAAAAATACTGAGCAACCAAAGTGTAGCTGAACTACAACTAACACTTGAAGCAATTTTTTAGGTATCTCATAACATATGTATCTTTGACAGAAATCGTGCCCTAAACATTAGTTCAAAATCACCATCAAGTAAAACCCTAAATAAAAATAAGTCAAGTCTCAAAAATATTTAGGCCGTTGGACTGTTTTGAGTAACTAACTAATCGATTATTCATGCACATCCTTAGTTCTTTGATATTTGTACCTTTGTACCATTTATTTGTGAAAAATGAGAAATAGTTACAGCCTAAGATAATCATTCCAATGACATTTACTGTTTGGAATAGAGCAGCACACCATTCATTTGGTAGAAGGTTTGACATTAATTTTTTTTTCTCATGAAAATCAGTGGGAGTTGATATGAAATGACCCATATAAAGCATGTTTGTCTAGTGCAGGTGTTGTTTATACGAAGGTGTAATCTGAGGCTAACTTTAATGAATGGATCATTATCAAATACTAGAAATTGGAGACATTCAAGAGTATTCCTGTATCTTTGTTTATTCAAGGGAGATGTACTTTTAACAATCTAAAATGAGAGCCATAATTAATTGTATCTGTGTCAGTACTGGATGACTAAACTCTTACAGCAGGGTTTGATGCACAGATTTTAAGACATTCTGGGCATCGCATTAGCCAAATTCAGTCAAATCAGTGCAGAGAGTGCCAAAACTAACATAAGGTACTTCAATTTAATGTTTTGTGTTGATATTTTCAGGGCCTTTTTTTTTTATCCTGTTCCAAATTCTTGTCCAAAGCGAACACAAAATGACGCTTTGAAACTAATATTTCCTTCCGGAAGCATATCAATACTCAACAACCATCCACCTCAGTCTTCCACAATTTTAGGGAAAGTACCAAAATATGATCGTAGCCATCTGAAACATGAGCGAGAAGGTGACTGAGCCTTTTGTCATGTACCTCTGTCTGAAGCTATAGAGGGCAGAGGGCTTGTGTGTGAAGAGTGGGGAGATCATCGGGCCACGCGCTAATCGCTGTTGATGGTTTATGTAACGCCGGGTGTCACATGATCACACGTCACCACCCGCCCAGCTACTGTCTCTACTCAGTAATTCACTCAGTGCTCAGCCATTCAAACACAAATGGATTATATAGACAAGAGGAAAATGAAGAGCACACGTACATTAAGTCATCATTACCTGGCATGCTGCCTTTAGCGCCCTATCCTGCTCGGCTCATTAATGCATCTATAGGGGGTGTCCTAGATCTGCCTGCCAAATTTAAGGAAGAAAGACGACTACTTGTGGGGGGGGGGACACAAAACAAAGAGGAGTGAGGCATACCGGTGGTACTTCGGAGTGTATATGTTCCTGCTGACGGACGGCTCCATGCGAGTGCAGGGGGTACGGGTGCAAGGCCATGACGAGATGGCGATGAAGCTTCTGTTCTGGGAACTGGAACAGCATCTCAAAAGGTAAAATAAAGACGGGGAGTCCCGAGAGGAGGGGGGCGGGGGGGTATTTGGGGGGCCTGTGCACTGTAGCGCTGCCTGAGCCAGTCGCTACAGTAGCTGCACACAAAAGGCTGTGCGACTTTATTGTGTTCCCGTCTGCACTTCCCGTAGGGTCTCACATCGAGGGGATCTTTAAGGAGTCCTGGGGGGTGTTGGATCTGGAGTAGACAAACCGCAGGGTGAATTCATCCCAAATAGAGTATGTAATATTAATTTAAGGGAACAGTAAACTCAGAGTGCTTCTTTTAGTTGACTGCTTCCTGTGTTTTTTGGGGTTTGGAGGAACTCTTTTGTTGACATGTGGCATCTGTTCTGTGACACAAAGTATGATTTTGTTGCTTTGCATCTTGAAACGTGTACCTTTACATTTGTTTTTTTGGCTACAGATGTATTGATTTTTAGTGATTGTTTGTGGGACTTGGTGGTCTAATCCTGTGTTTCCAAATCTTAGGGTCAGGACCCAAAATAGGCCACAGAGCTGTTTTCATTCTTTTGCCAACTGGCAGGCGAAAATGCATATCAGTAATATGATGTAGATTAAGAACAGAAGAGAACGGAAGCGCAGAGTGTGTAAATGTTGACCTCAGCAAAGTTAAGTGAAATGCAGAGGTGAGTCAGGGACTGTGAAAGATATGAGATAAAAGTGACGAAGATTAAACAAAAAAGACCTGACGAGACAAAATAAAAGATTATTATAATGAGAAGGAAATGACACAGCAATACCAAAATGATGCAGCAAGATGGATGTGATAAAATCTAGTAAAAACAAAGTTTAAAAAAAGACAAAAACAACACACAAAACCATAGACATAAGATGAAAATGACAGAAATGAAGTATAAAGACAAAATGTATAACAATATCTAGCAAAACCTAATGTATACAAAAGAGACTACAGGATGAAAGTGACATAAGACTTAAAAACTTAAATTTAGGCTTTCAGAGATATTGTTTTGACAGTGAAGTGTCAGTAGAAATGTAGGTCGATGGTATTTCATGATGAAAATATCAGTTATAGTTATTATACTATTGGGTCTGGAGGTGAAAAAGCACAGCAATCATTGGTCTAATGCAACCAAGTAGAATATGTTTGCAGGATTTTGACTTTAATGTGTGAAATGAACTAATCATGTGTCTGACATGAGTATCCTGCCATTGTAATTTTGCTGCAGTAGTTAGTGGTGGGGTTGTAGCATTATATTAAAAGATATATGTAGATTAAGACTCTTGCGGAGCAGCTGAAAGGACGTCGCTCATAGATGTTTGTTTGTCAGACCTGAGGTATTTATTTCTGTCGTCGTCTCAGGCCACCAGGTTAGTGATGATGTCCTGTATAGTGACAAATCCATCACTAAATGTCTGACCTGCAGCACAGAAATGGAAACATCTGCACAATGGTTGGAATGTTAACATTTCCCATCCAGACCATGACAGTCTTGTCCCTGACCGCTGACTTCAGGACATTTTCTTGGAACGCGATCTAGTTTTTTTTCTTTGTTAGCTGCCAGTCAAACCAGTTATAGTTGGAACCAATCCTCTGTGTGCTTGTGTTTCTAAATGTGTCCACGCTAGAGGACAGTTGTACTCCAGGTACTACTGGTTATTTGGGTCTGAGTAATTGGCTAAATCCTCTTCCAGTCAAAGAACAGACCGGAAGAGATAAGTGTGGCTTAGAGTGTATTACAGCGGATCTAAAAGTCTACACAGCCCCGTTGAAATGGAAGCTTCATGTGATGTTAAAAAAGGAAACCAACTGTTCGGGGGCAAAAATTAAAACGATTAAAGAAAAATCTAGTGATAAGAGAGTGCACGGATTCATAATTGAGGATGTGGTGGTGTTGGGAATAAAACAAACACGTCAAATCCCATGTCAAATAGTGGATAGTGCACAACAAAGTGACTAAAAAAAGAATCCAGCTGTTCCTCCGGGATTATCCCAACATCATCTGAAAGCCGCGGTTCACAAAAAGCTCTCCAAACATCAGATCACGTTCCTGAAGGGCATGAATCATGACAGGGTTTTTCCTATATTTGCAGACATTTATGTGCTGCGATAGGTCTGTGTTATTCAATGAGAAACTGCATGTTTTGCATTCTTTTGGTCCTATATTATTACCATTTTTAGATAATGGCTCCAAGAAATGCGACACAAATCTTCTCATCTTTTAGGTCAGCATGCAGTCCCACTTGTGGGAATAATCAGCATCGAGCACTTTTTCTGTTTCTGTCTGGAATGATATGACGTCTGAGTGGTAGAGAAATGTTGGCTGTGTCTCTGGCTCTTCTACTGTGCACAAACACTCAGGTTATAACAATATTTTAGTAATTAGATCAGGGGTGTCAAATATAGGGACCATGGCCAAAACCAGCCCACCAAAGGGTCCAGTCCGGCCTGGTGGGTGAATATGTGAAATGCAAACATTACACTAAAGATATTAACAATCAAGGATGTCCGAATTGTTTTAGTTCAGGGGCTACAGTATATACAGCCCAATTTGATCTGAGGAGGATCAGAACAGTAAAATAATAACATAACCTGTAACTAATGATAACTCCAATTTAGTCTGTTTCAGTGTAAAAAAAAAAAAAAAAAAAGTCCAATTATATTAAGGGTTTACAGCAGGGGTGGGCAATCCTGGTCCTCGATGGCCGGTATCCTGCAGGTTTTAGATGTGTTCCTCTTCCAACACACCTGATTCAAATGATCAGCCTATCATCAAGCTCTGCAGAAGCCTGAGAGCGACCCTCAGGTGTGCTGGAAGAGAAAAACCTCTAAAACATGCAGGAAAGTAAGCTCTTGAG
>JAQQZY010000015.1:33798573-33813934 GCA_030068375.1 Ostorhinchus rueppellii
TGCCAGAACTAAACACAAGGTTTGAATGATTTCTTTTGTTTTTTGGAGGTAAAACCAAATAATTCAAGCACACTTGACGTCCGTTTCGGCACAGGTGGGGGTGAGCGCACATGTCTGGAGCCGCTGTTGCTGTAGCGACTGTGCCGTCGAAACGCGGGTGGCGACTTGAGTGTCTCACCACTGTTGGAGCGAAGCAGCCGACGCGAGACAGACAGCAGGCCCCGGCGGTGGTGGACGCCACCGGTGGCACGCGCCAGGCCAGACTGGAGCCCCGAGTGCTTACTGGACCGCCGCTACAGTGTCATGGACGTTTCTTACTCATCTGTGCATTGGCGCTGCACCAAAACCCCGGTTCTCCGGCCAGAGGAGGGGTGCTTTTTTTATTTTTTAGATTTTCTGGTTACATTGTCCCGTAATACCAGTGGACCCGTTCGAACTTTGTTTTTTCATCACTGGAGTGCAATGTCTGAGGGAAGCTCCAGCGGGCCGCTGCCCATGATGCTGGAGGCAGAAGTCTGAGAAGTTATTACAGATCCTTCTCTGGGGGGCACGGGTGAAGCCCTCTGATTGGGTAATAGTAAGGCTCTGGCTGGCTTTATTGGTTTACAACAGCGTCATTAATTCCATAGTCAAAACTCAATCACAAGAAATCTGCATGCAACTTTTTTTTTCCTCCCTCTTTTCCCAACTGATGGAAATCCACCTACAGACGGAGGACTTTAATCTCTGTTTTTTTCTTCTGCTTATCCAGGATTTCACTGTAATGTAGGGTTTCACTAACACATTGAACATGTAGTGGGAGATAATTAGTCTAAAGTCACTGTTTTTGACTTGATGAACTGGCTAAAACTTTATTTATTCATTTATTTTTGCTCAAAGTCTTTTTATTGGTATTTATGCAGAAACTGTATAAGCAAAATATGTTACAGACATGAGTCAATATAAACAAGAACAACCCCCACCCACTCCCTACCCATGCTCCAACAGAGCTCCGCCCCTATGAAAAGATCACTGTACCATTTAACAGACTGGCTTTGAGTCTGCATACAACCACAAGAACAGTTTAAAGCACTGGTTCTCCACTGGTTTGGCTCCATATTTTCCCACTGTGATCAAGTCACAATCCATTTATATAGAAATCAAACTAAACAAACTTTTTTTTTACTATTTATTTAGTTTTGTTTGTATACAGACAGCAGGAACAGAGGGAAAATAATAAAAAAATTATCAGTCAGTTGAGAGAGCATTAAAACAAACCTACTTTTACTGTATTTTTTACCTAATTATAGACACACATCTATTAATAAACTGAGTGAACATCATGACTACACTACCGTGTTTTCACATAAAATTTAACTTGCAGAACTGATTGTTCTTAACACACATTGTTGAGTGAAAGCAGTGTGTGTTTTGGTGAAAAATGGTATATTTGGTTTTTATTTTATTTCTGATGTGTCATATGGTTGGTTTTCAGTCCATGTTTATTGTCAGTGTTTGTAAATCCATAAACACACCCAGGATCATAACTCTACTAGATGTTGCCTATGAACATTTTTCAATCCCATGTGTGTTTTACAATAGAAACCACCAACTACTACAGTTTAACACGTCTGTCATATTAAGTTTGGCGTTAAATGATTAAAAGCTTTTAAGAACAGACTTTGTGCCCTACTTGGAAGAAGTTTGCAAACCAATTTTAAGTCATGATCCACCTAGAGTTAAAGCTGCAGGTTGCAGCCCTCGCCCTACTCTCTACAGCAGCGACCAAAAAGTGAAACATGTGTGACATCTGTTGGATTTTCTTCTCATGTAAACAGATGATTACAGTGGTCCCAAATCAAACATACTCAGTGACAGTAATGCACCTTAACAGACTATTTGCTACAGAAAACAGATGAAGAATTAATCCCTTTTGAGCTACTTCAGAAATGTGGTGGACTCCTTCTCGCTGATAATCCAATAATGAAAACATAATTGTGGATACTACATTAAATTTCTGCGAATAGATCCTTATAAATCCTGTTAAATCTTACAGACTTAGCAGTTAATGAATCAGATTTCCCTCCTGAGTAGACATGTCACTGCACAAATGGATTAGATGAAATAACAAAGCAGGGCCTTTACAATCCCTAAAGCTAACCCTGTTGTTATTTGGTACCTGATGATGCTGTAGAAGTGTGTGAGGTATGCTTGGACCTCCAGGACAGCCTGCCTGAGCAGTCTGCGGTTGGATCCCACACCGACATAAGTCATCCTGTAGACCGTGACCAGCGTCTCCACCAGCCAGCCCAGAGGGTGGAGGGGGGTCTCACATGCCTGATGTAAAACCACAGCAACACAAACACACAGCAAACTATACTTCACATATGCTCAACATATTTCAGAAACATGGCAACTGAAGGAACACATTTTATCAGCTGTAGTTTCTCAGTTCTTCATACCTTGGTGAGATATCGCCGTATGTTGTCGTAGTTCGATGTGGTGACTGGGTCTCCATGATGAGGAATAAATTCCAAACTCTCCAGTATTTTAGTCTGTGACCTGTTGAGGTCTGGACTACACACACACACATACACATAAACAAACGTGCATTTTGATATACAACCGTATCGCATAAAGACCCAAACATCCACCACTGAACAAAATCATCTACTGATCAAAAATGTTTAATACATGATGATCCACTAATCCTATCAATCCATGTCAATAATTAGTGTAAAGTACAGTTTGTCATCTTTTCATGGTCATCAGATATAAACCATTTGGACATTCAGAGGCACCATAGTTACCATGGAAACACTCATTTTCTACAACATTGATTCACCAGAAAAATCATGGAGTTGGATCAATGACAGTGGATCATGGATCATGGATTTACACTCAGTTAATGGTAGATTTTGCTAAATAAGTAACGTCTTCTTCAGTTTTCTCTGTGTTTGATAGAATTAGACACCATTTTAATCAGAGTTTTAATGAACATCTACATGATCAGTGAATTAAAAATAAAAAAAACTTTATTGTCACTGAAAAAATGCAAAACACAGAGGCTAACATTATAATAAATGCTGATAAATCATTTAAGAACGGTTAAATATTGAGAAAAATTTGTTCGGGAACTGTTATAAAAGTAGTTCTGGGTCTTTAGGGGTTAAATCACTGAACAAAACAGGAAATCATTCCTGCCTGTGGCCATCAGACTCTTTAATTCCACATTATAACTACATCATTTTAATAACATAACCATTTTATGTACTATGTCTAATACATATTGTGCAAATTGCTGTTCTAATGGTTTTAATATGTACATCTGGTGCATATATTCAGAACTATACATATAAATATATGTGTTTATATACTTTTTGTTGTATTACATTAGTATTATTTAACCCCCCTCTGTGTGCATGTGTTTGTGTATTTACCTGTGTCGCCGTGCGGTTGTTATAGTAACAGCGATGTTTTCCCAGGCCACCGTCCTGTCTCCTCTTCCAGCAGCGTCACAACCCAGTCGACTCCAACATTCTTCAAACACACAGGTCCACCTCTGACCTGCAGCCACCACATACTGACCCAACCTACTGCACATGCACACGGTTTAATCAAACACAGACATGAACAGCCTCCCACATGCATGAGAACAGTTAACATCGCGTGTATTTGAGGTTTATGTCATAATGCAGGTTAACTCCACGTCTAAAAGACTCACAGCAGACTATTTCTGTCTTTGTTCTCAGTTTCATCGACCGCTGGTTTAATGTACGTCCCGACCACTTTCAGTCCTGTATTCCACTCTCCACTGAAGAGGCCGTCTAAACAGTCGCCGTTTGCTAGGGTTAAAACGCCCTGAAAAAGAGCAGGGATGTCAACATTACTTAACATTTTTCAGCTGCTTTAAGTGACTGCAGTACATTCTCATGAATTTATTTTATTTAATTTCCAAGTGTCGTTTTTCAAGTGCAGACATAGTTTTGAGAAAATGACTTGTTTTATTTCAGAGTTAATATGTATGTACATTTATGCCCCATATTCACAAAATCTTTGCGCAGTAATTAGCACATGAGCTAAGCTTCTTTTTTTTTTTAAACCTGCAATTCTATATTTTAGTTCACTTTGCATTGGTCATTAAAGTTATTTTCTGTTTTTAGTGTGTTTAGTGTGTTTAGTTAATGAAAAGTGTTTTTTTTTTTTTTCACTCCAGACATGAGTTCTTGTTTTGCTGCTATCACAGTATTTGTAAGTACTGTATATCCTCCTGAAACCCAGCAATGCATTTTTGTCTTCTGTAGGGGACACAACTTTGACAGTTTTACTTGAAAAAAAACACACACAAAAAAAAAACGCTGTCCATTGCAAAGGACATTCTATTAAATAAATAACTAAATGAATAAGAACAATTTGCATAATCCAACAGTTTTTTCAGATACATTTTTTTTTAGTTTTCAATCAAGACAGTTGTTTAATGTAAAAACACACAAAAAAAATGTCTCTTTCCTGGGTCTCAGGAGGATATTGTATGGATAGTTAGTTTCTCCTTTAAATGTACTGCTGAGGTGCTCTCAAAGTTGTGTACATTTATGCATTTATGTTTTAACAGGAAAATCTCAGTTTTCTCAACATATATATTCAAAAAGCCCTTAACATACACTGATTCATTCATTGTATTTCACTCATTTGTATCTTCATTGGTTATTATCTCCTTGTTCCTGCTTATTAATGTGAAGTAATTTTTTGTCTTACCTGCACAATTTATTCTATTTTGATCTTTGTTTTTCTTACTTTTCTTTTTTCATTGTGCAAACTAAATATATAAATAAAATAAAACTATTTTTCAGTACTAGTTTTAGTATTGAGTTTCATTTGATATGTCCCCAGTGACTATAGCTGCTCGTGTTTTACTTACTGATACATTATTTACTTTATTTTTTTTAAAAAACAACAAAACAACAACTTAAAGCCCTTCCCATCAATTTTGCATTTCCTTCCAAAGCCCTCAGTATTATATATCTGCGAAGACCTCGGATTCTGACATCAGCACTGGCATAAAAATGAGCAAAGAGAAAGCACAAATATAGACGGTACCAAAAACAGACAGGACAACACTGAAGTGAATAGAAAGCCTTACCTTCCCATTAACAGTCCAGTCATCTGAAAACTCCGCATGAAAAGCTGTGTCATCATCTGACACCAACAGACCTGGACCCTATAGAAACACAATCACACTTTAATCTTATATATAAATGCTAAGTGTCAGGGATAGTGTCAACAAACTCCATTTGTTTATTCTTGGTATTGACAATTTTTGGTTGATATTCATTTATAAAGTCAGATTTTTGGTCATCGCTCAAAGCAGTGGGATACGTAGACTGTATAATAAATGTTTATGATCAAATATAAATATACAGCTCTGAATATCCAGACCAGAACCCTGATGAAAACCTGTGGAATGTGAGGAAGATGAAGATGGATGTGCACATGCCATGAGATGCATGAAAGCCATAAGTGAACATTACAGTTCTTCTGGGTGCCTATACATTAAAACATTTGCACAGTGTTGTGAATATATTTTCTTTGCATCATCTCAGGGTTAAAAATACTGTCCTTAGCTGCTTAGACCAGTTGTTGTGAAAATAAACTCACTAAATTCAACCCCATCAACTGGTGGGTCATGACCTAAAAGTGGGTCAGAGACTCACTGTGGATGGGGTGCAGAGTGTGGTGAAAAAAACTGTAATTATTTAATATTTGGCTGATGTCAGACTTTGACAAATATGTTTAGTAGGCTGATCGTTGCCATGGTAACCTCAGCATTGATTGAGAGGCAACGGGCTGCAGGAAGTGCAAATATGACATATGACATGAAATATGAGTTAAAAATGGATTCATGTGCATTTATGTTAAAAAGGGACTAAAAACTTAAACGTCATTTAGAATCAGACAAACTTCTACACAAGGCTGAACATGAAAACATGGAAACTTACAAAGTTTTACTGTAAACAGTGACATTTTCTTTTTTTCTTTTTATCTTTACCTTGCCCCCCAAAGATTGCCGGTGACCCAGAATAGATGTGATTACATTTTTGGAAAAGTAAGTCAAATTTAACATTTTTTTGAATTACAATTTTTTTTCTTTCTCCTCATTTACTTATAATGGCTGAGATTTGTTTATGCTGGCATCAACACACACACAGAGATGATGACATCAGCTGGATCAATGCCAGAATGTCCTACAATACATGTGAGAGGCGGGGTCAGTTGTCCCTGGAACCCCTTTTTTTGTTCAGATTTTTCTGCAGTGATGCTTTTATGAGTTTATCATTATATTAGGGCTAGGCTGCTATGTTCTGAATTCAGAGATAAAAATGTGCATTTAGTATTTAAATTTTTTTTAAAAATAGAATACTAATGGGGAGTGAGTCACTGTGTCCATGCACACGCCATCTTAAGAAACTAATGACACTGTAAATGTGTTTGTCCCTAACATTACTTTGATCTGCGATCTATAAAATTGAGAGGGGATAAACGTGGAAACAACTTCATTTTAGAACTTGGGAAAATGTCACAAGCCTCAAAGTGTTATGTTTTTAAAACTTCGTACCTGTAGTTTAACACCTATGCTTCCAAGATCCGAAATCTCCACATTATATTTATTTTGTGTTAACATGAAGCTGGGTGTCCACTTACACTCATTTTGTGGTCTTTGAAGGTTCCTTCATAGTACACACCGTACTGGGTGACGACCACAGCGTTCCCGTGTCGCTGGTCATCCACCCACAGTCCCATGTACTTCTCACCTCTGAGGAAAAGAACATGAGACCAGGAGATGATGGAGACAAAGACTAAGATTTATAAAAATGTTGTGGTGGACGTTCTGCTCTGACCTGGTGATGTCATCATAGACCCCGTATCCAGTCTTTCTGTCATGAACCCACTGACCAATGAAAACACTGGAGGATGTTCTGGCCAGTTTTCCTGAGCTGAGCATTCCATAGCCATGGCGCTGGCCATCGCAGAAGCAGCCTTCGTACACCTCACCACTGGCATATCTACACAGGAGGCACAAACAGTGAACTGAGGAAGATGATCTAAAGAGTTAACTTTACTCCACATGAAATCCAGTAAACCTGTGAAATATAGTCCTACTTAATTTTGTTGGGTGGTTCAGAGCAGACATGAGGTTATTCTGGATCCAGCTGCATATATTTAGAAGTATCTCTGTTTACTTAATGGATTATCTGTATTAACGGTGAACTCACTTGTATTTGCCAAACCCGTGGATCTTGCCGTCTCTCCATTGGCCCAGATAACTGTCTGGTTTATTTAGCAGTTTGTTGGGCATTATACACTCTCCATAGCTGGAAGGAAAACAAAAGTTACACAGAAATGTTCATATAACAGCTACTTAACCATCACACAGCTGTAAATAATGTTATTAAGCATCTGGTTTTATTATTAAGGAATATTTTAGAACAGGCAGGACTAAAAATATCAGCTGTTACAGATTGGGCTGCTCGATTATGGAAAAAAATCAATATCACAATTATTTTGGTCAATATTGAAATCACGATTATTCAAATGATTAATTTTGAGTTTCACAGCTTTTCTCTTTCTCTCAAAAAAACACTTTGTTATTGATTCTTTATGCAAAACATTCAAATTGAAAATAAATTTTGGCTAAAAATATGTACTTTACAGCTGTTTTGCAATGGAATGGAATGTATTGTGGATGCAGGTCTGTCAGAAATTGTGTAAATTAAAATAGAAAATGAATCGCTTCAACTCGATTACATGAGTTTTGAGATCGTTTGGCAACAAAATCAAAATCGTGATCAAAATTCGATTAATTGCACAGCCCTAGTTACAGCCAGTTTTCTGTCCTCTTTCTTCTTCTTGATATGAAAAGTAGGAAACAGCACTAAACCGATGTACTGACCCGTCCTCCAGTCCGTTCTTAAAGTTCCCACTGTAGGTTCGTCCATCGGGCCACTTCATGGTTCCTCTGTAAATTCAAAAGGATTCAGTTCTAAGTGTTTTATTGTCATGTGTACAATAAAGAAACAGATTTCCCTGTACGATGGAAATCTAACTAGCGCTATTCCATATAAATGCTCAATATGGAAATAATGTTTGTCCACAAGTTACTGGGTAAAGATAAATGTACACGCACACACACACTACACACACAAACCTGCCATTAATTCTTCCAGCCAGCCAGCTCCCAGTGTACTGAGCATCCTTGAATCGTCCCTCTCCAGTAAATTTGTAGGAGGCTGTGCGAGTCATTGCCGTTACCCCTGGAGATGACCCTTGACCTCCACCACCAAGAATCTGATCCACCGCCTGGTTAAGAGCTCGTAGCCACTTGTTCTGGGGGGAAAGAAACAATAAATGTGATGTCTCCAAAATGAATCGCTCTTTAAGAACTAGACACTCCATTGGATGACCCTCCCTTCTTCATCATACCCACTGAAATAGTTTAATTTCATTATGAATACACCAGAAAAATACAATCGATTGACCCTTGAAAGTCAAATTATTTGGATTTATGTGTCATTAATGGAATGGATGTGATTTCACTGTCTGCTCTATTTTCAGAGAATAAACACGTCTGATATGAAAACAGAAGGAATGAACAACCACTAAATTGAACCTGAGGTCAGGAGTGATCATCAAACACAGTGGATTTAGAAATTAAATGAAAAACGAAAAGGTTCAGCGGCAATATCTGCCTTCATGTAGGAGTGAACTCACAAAAATGTCAGAATGTGCCCTATCTCCCAGCAGTGGGATAATAGTAAAAACACATTCTTTATGAATGTGTTCATGTGGATACTTCTATGAAAGAGGAGGATATTCCCGAAACTATGAAATCAGACCATACACCAGATAACAGCCAATGCATTTTTGTGCAAATGACTTCGACCTTTAGTTCTCAGAAAACCTTCAATATGACAGAGATTCCACTTCCCACTAAAGAATACACTTTTAATTATTAATTTAAGTGAATAGACTATTTTTCATTTAATGTTTTGTGTGGGGTCTCCTTTCTTGTTACCAGCCTGAGTCAAAAACACCATCTGATAATTAATGGAAAAACAGAAGAAAGAGTTTTAGATGCTAGCTAGCTAGCTAGCTAGCTAGCTAGATAGATAGATAGATAATCTATCTATCTATCTATCTATCTATCTATCTATCTATCTATCTATCTATCTATCTATCATTAGAAAACATTTTTCATGAATACCAGTCAGTCTACTCACATTACATGTTTCATTGTGATCACCATGCTGCCACCCCTGGACACATGATAGTTTTCAGTGTCACAGCAGCTACAGTAAACCCATAAATTATCTCAGTTTTCAGATTCATTAGTTTGAGTTGTCAGCAGCTGTAGTAAAGATCAATTTTGAGAACAGAACAACAGGCGCATATTGGCCCTAAATAAGGCATCAACAAACTGCAAACTCACCCAATAATGATAACACTGTTCGCAATGTTACAACTTCTCAAACTACCACTGTATAACCCACTTCCCAGTCTTGAGGAAATGTTTTGAGCTCAGTGTTCATAATTTCTTTGCTCACTGAAGTTTCTCTCCAGCTGAGAGAAACATCTACAATTCTGACGCTTAGTTGGCTTCAATTTTTATCACCTCTTTTCTTTCTTAAAGCGGCGGGTGGTCTCTGTACAAAACACTTATATAGTCTACTGCTATGTTTAGTGTTCAGGACCTGTACTTTTACAAGAATGAGAAGTTCGACTGGATTATTATGAGATTATCAACACTTTGGATAAAACAGATTGACAGATCAAGACTGATATAGATATACAAAAATGAAATAACTTTTGTATTGTAAAGTGGAAATGTTATTGTCTAAGTTTGTAATCGGATGATTTAGAAGCTATAATTATGTCTGACTAAAGTGTATTTCCTATCTCACTTTTATATATTTATAGGCTGTGAGGGTAGATTTAAAGGGCTCATATTTAGCTAAACCCACTTTTATTAGTCTTTGGTTCATTTATTTGTCTATTTGGATCCTAATAGTTCATAAAGGTTGAATTTGAACCCTCCAGGTTCTGCAAAACTATCTTTATATTCATTTGGGCAAAAATTGAGTGCATTTCTACAACCTGTTTTAATTCCTGCTTAATTTGTTACATTTTATAACTAATTATGTCACCACATTAGCGCATATAAGGCCACGACTTCTGACAAACACTTCTTCGAGATACCAGACGAAATTGTTTGCCGACTGAACGTAATGATTTAACTCTGTAACGGTGTTTTGTGTTCAAACTCTTTGAATGACTTTAAAGGGGTCGTATTTATCTAAACCCACTTTTATTAATCTTTGGTTAATTTATTTGTGTGTTTGGACTTTAATAGTTCATAAAGGTTGAATTTGAACCCTCCAGGTGCTGCAAAAATCAAGTGAATTTCTACAACCTGTTTTAATTCCTGCTTAATTTGTTACATCTATAACTAGTTACATCACGACATTAGCACACATAAGGTCAAGACTTCCAATGAACAGTTCTCAGAGTACGACATAATTGTTTATCAGCAGCAACGGTTGTAGTAAAAACTGAAAATATGTCCAAACTTAGAGCAGATTAGCTAAAATGTTCAGTTGTCGGTTGAATGGGACAGAGCAGCACAGCCAACAACCTGGAGGGGGCGGAGCCTTAAGTGGCTCATGTTCATTTAAAGGGCTCAAAATGACCTTTCTGGTGTCGTTACTCAAAAATAGTGTTGAAAAAGTGACCTGTGAAGCTGAATTAATGAACAATTCAGACCCAAGCAGAGCATTTACAGTTTATGTAGAGCACAGGGAAATGATTTAAAATGCATAATTCCATTTAAAAACAGCAAAATGTCTCTTCTTTAAAGCTGTGATTAGCAGGCATTTACACATTGCCTTACTGTTCTCATTCATTACCTTAAAGCCTCCATTTTGAGCCAATGTTAGTTTTGCTCATGTTCACCCGAATAGTTCATAAAGTTTGAATTTGAACCCTCCAGATGCTGCAAAGCTATCTTTATATTCATTTGGTTCATATTCATTTCATGTTGTTTTGTCTTTATTGCATACTCTTTACTGTTATGATGATATAAAGCTACATGTGACATCAGACTATTTTGGCCTTATCACCCACAACCTTGTTAAGTGTGTTGTTTTGTAAAAGCCACTAGCTGATTCTGCGTCACTGACATCCACATCACTGGCACATTCAAAAATAAGATGCCAACCAAAGGCATACTGCATATTTTCCTGCTAAGGCATAATTGCATAACCATGGCTGTCAGCTGCATGCTCTGGAGTTGACATGGTCTGTAGCTTCACTGGCTTCACTGACAGACTCCACGGCTGTACGATGCTCACACTGATTAGAGCAAAGCCAAAGTGGTTGCTGCTAACAGACAGAAAACAGGATATTAATAGACAATAACCTGTGTATTACAATCAGCAGAGTGATAAACAGCTCTTTTTCAGAGCAGGCAATTCATTGATCCTTTTAAGACTTATAAACTAAGTGAGCTGGACTTTACTTTTTAATGCTTGCCTTGATGATTGGAGATTAACTGTACCGTCGGTCTTTATCGCTCACAATAAAGCAGCTGATGAAGCTGGCTGCAACACTGCTGCCACAGCTCCTTTTCTCTTAATTACAATGACACCGTGCAAGTTTCCACTTCAGCTGAAGGCCGGTCATTTAAAAAAATTCCCACAGACATTATGTCATTGCATAATATCCTATCAAAGCGTGTCTTCTTTCCATCACTCAGATCACCTCTCTCTCTCCCTCCTCCCGCCGTTTCATAATAATAATTGCCAAGCCGGCTGAGACAGCTAAGTCCCCTATAAGCCATTAATATTAAGGCCTTAGGCGCTGAGGGCTATTTGTGTCTCTGTGTGTCAGGCATTGTCCATGGGACACATCAAGCAGACGGAGAACATGACTGAGATATGTGAGGATGACTGTGACGTTCCAGCACCAGACAGCATCAGTCAGTCTTTCAGTCTGGAACAATCCAGCTCGAAATGCCACAAACAGCACATATTAGACACTGTAGCATGTTAGCATAAGCCTGAACAGCACTGTTGACTATGTGCTGCTGTCAGCTGCTTCATCTGCTGAGAGCAGAGGCAGAAAGGAACAAAGTATAATCGCTTCATTAGTGTACTTAAGTAGCGTATTTATTTTTCTGTCAACTTCATACTTTTGCTCCCAACATTTTTAGAGAAATACACTTTTTACCCTGCGCCTTCTTAAAACAGGCCTGCTACTTTAATTGTATACATTTAAAAGGAATTGTTAATTATTTTTATACTGCATCACTGCACCATCTCTGCATCAAGACTGATTTCAAGCTAAATAAACAGAACAATAACCCATAGAAAAGATAATCCGTTCATCTATAAAGAGCTCAACATCCATCTCTTCTACTTGTGCCTCTTATTTCTGACCTTATTTCAGGGAAAAAAAAAATGCATTCAGTAGTGAGACAAATAATCTTTTGATCCTGTTTGTATTATACCTCCATTTACGCATATGATGTTTGTCCATTTAAAGATGATTTTTCAAGTCAAGAGAGTTGCAGTTTGTGGTGAAAGTGTCATATCTGACTATGAATAAACAAATAAAAACACTAACATCATCAGTGTACCTGTCTCTTTGGGATTTGTTCAAAGACACTGAATTTATCTCTGCAGCTTCAGGCTTGTATTTGTATTTTACCTATTTGAATACTTTTAACCTTGATAAAAATGTGCTAACGCGGCTAAGGTCATTCTGGTGTTTGCATCACATACCATGACAGATGCAGTCCATGGAGGTCTTTAACACAGAACTAGATATTTCTTTATGATTATTGCCTCGAACCATGACTTTATTTTGGCTCGTAAAATTTATCATTTGATTGTGCAGACATTATATGAGTGAACAGAGGCGTGATATTCCTCCACTGCCATTCTTAGTTTTTCTGGGTGTAGGTCTCATGTGGTTCGTTTATGCATATACAACATAATATATGACGCAAAAAGATGGAAATCACATAAAACGTGTAACAAGATGAAACAGATGAGAAGGGAAAACTGAACTGCAGAGATTTTTTTACATTATAGATGAGTTCTTCATAATGAAATTTACTATATAAGTCTTTATAATATATGAAGTGAGGTTAAGTTTGCAGTGTAACAGCCAGAAGGAATGTCCTGACCTCTATGGTTTCTATCTGTACATGAGTGAATAATGTGCCGCCTCTTCCTCTTTCTGTGATTTATACTTTCCAATCACAGCAGTACAGAATTTGTTACTGGACAGCATCAGGTATTAATATAAAATCAGCACCACCTCTCATTAATCACAAGTTACAAATGATAAAAGAGTCAGTCTGTGGAGCCTTTTCTCTCAATTCAACAGTGTTTTCTAAAATCAAATGTAGTCTTAGCTTGCCACAGGTTATGATGATTTATTTATGCTCCGCTGGCAAAGTTCTCTTTCTTATTTCTCTTTTTCATTTCTAAAGCAGAGGGTCAGCAGAAGAGCGTAAGGGTGTTGCACAAGAAAACTTCAGCAGATGTTTGCAGACGCAGAGATTCAGATGTAGATCTTGTTAAAATGCAGGGAATTTTCATAAAATAATAAAAAAAAGCCTTGTTTCTGAGAATCGAGGCTTGTTGTTTTCTTTTTCTTTTCTCTATAAAAATAACCTTGTGACGCATGTTTTCCATTAGAAAAGTAATAGATAATGTAAGATAAGATATTCCGGCTAACATTGACCTAGATTTAACCAGTAACAAACTCAAATAAAAGGAAGCAGAGGAGTAACTCTTTCATAACTGCATCTTCATTTATTGTAATAAGCAACATTTGCTTCAAATTTGAGATAAGACGAACATATTTATTTTTTATTTAGCTCAAAATGAAAGAAAACATAAATACCTAGCAAAACCTGACAGATTTTTAACATGATGTGGCTTTCTTCCTGTTTTTGCAGCGTACAGGTACCACCCCTAATGTAGTCTGACATAATTCTAGTCGTGTCTGTGATGTATGTTCTGTGAAGTAGAAGATACAATTCATAACACATAACGTGCGATATCCTGTGATGTAGAACATGCATTGTCGCGCATCTCGCACCATGCTCTATGATGCACAGTCTAGACGGATACATTCGGCTGTTTTCGCCTAAAGCCGTCACCGTGCAGATCATAGGGTGTAGACATGAATGTTGTGGAGTATCGAAGCGCTGTGTAGATGCGCCTCTCCGATCCTTTTGTCACTGCTGATAAGTAGGATGGATCGTCGTGGATGATGAAGCACTTTTTCTCCTCTCTGGCCTCATTCTGCAGCTCTACTCCTCCTCCTACTTCATTCACAATTTCCTATGTTGGACCTTAAAGAAGGCACACCCTGAACAAGACTCTATGTAGGAAAACATACATTGGTTTGAAGAAAATTCAAGAAAACTGAGAGAGA
Source organism: Ostorhinchus rueppellii (assembly GCA_030068375.1). Lineage (NCBI taxonomy): Eukaryota > Metazoa > Chordata > Actinopteri > Kurtiformes > Apogonidae > Ostorhinchus > Ostorhinchus rueppellii. Next base: position 33,813,055 of record JAQQZY010000015.1, read on the forward strand.
AGGTGCTTGATTCTTTCAAGCTTTTGTTACACTGGTTTATAATCATATTCGGTGCAGATTACTTGTCTGTTAGCATCTTTTTACCCCTCGGCAACTTCTGGCCAAAAGGGTATTGTAATCGTTTTGTCGTCTATCTGTCCATTCAGTAACATAATTGCATTATCTGAAGAATGCATTGAGATATCTGCATCAAATTTATACTGTAGATGCATCTTGACATGGAACAGAAGCCTGTTGAAAATAGGTCACCTCACAGCTTGGTGTGTACTAATTAAGGACGACCGCTTCAAAAGTTTTCAAGAAGAGTTTGACTTCCCAAATCAAGACCACTTCTGGTCCCTACAGTTAAAGGACTTTTATGACAAAAAAAAAAAGCACAATATTGTTTCTAATAAAAATGAGCTCATAAACCAAGTGTTACACAGTGGTTCAAAGAATTGGCTCTCTGTCTACCTCTGGAAAAAATTACTTATATCCTTAAAGGTAAACAGCACTGGTTTCATAAAGTGTGGGGGCGCTTAATACGAGAATAATGACTTATCACATATAATGAAGGAACCTGGAGAATAACAGATTGTACCCTCTGCATATCTATGTACTTATTTTACATACATGGATTTGTTTTCTTCTTCTTCTCTTTTTTTTCTTTCTTATACCTTGTGAATGGACTCTTGTAGACACATACTTTTGCTGAACGTCACCTCAGATCCACCATGTTCCAAATTTGTTACTTTGTGTTGTTCATTCATTCATCTTCTATACCCGCTTAATCCTCATTAGGGTCATGGGGGTCGCATGGAGCATATCCCAGCTACTTAAGGGCGAAGGCGGGGTACACCCTGGACAAGTCACCAGTTCATCACAGGGCTGACATATAGAG
>JAQQZY010000015.1:33814034-33825171 GCA_030068375.1 Ostorhinchus rueppellii
TATCTATCTATCTATCTATCTATCTATCTATCTATCTATCTATCTATCTATCTATCTATCTATCTATCTATCTAACAGGGTGGTTTAAAGTATATAGCCTATTTATAGATCATAGCCTATTATGGGATGTGCATACTGACAAACATGTATTGAAAGGTACAAACATATTTTCTATATATTCTCAGACCTTTTTGAGGGTTAATCTCATGGTTTAACTGAATGCTGGTAAAAGTTCTTCTAATCTAAACGTTATCTTCTAGTCTCAGCTGAAGTACCCTTTCTTTCAGTTTGTATTCAACAAAACCGTTCTCAAACTAACATCTCTCTCACTCGTGCTCTGTCCAGAATCTGAACTATTTCCATCTTATCAGCATTTCCACACTTCATGCTTCAGACACAACTGCTTCCAGGACTCTGGGCTGCTGAATGCACACATGACATCCACATGCCCATGTATTTCTGTGTCAAATTAAGTATAGATCTAGTCTTACATGTTGGAAAAAGCAAAGTGGTGATTATTTTCCCTTAATAATGTCTCCATCTGTCCCTCTGCAGTCATTAATAGATAATGTAAGTGTGTAAATGTACCTTTTCTTGGGGTGTTGAAGCCACCACTGTGAAACTCTCCTCTGGACATGTAATCTTGATGGCATAGCTGTGAACACATTACTTTGTTATTTTATAGATACACTTTATCAGACACATTAACAAGAAATGTATGAGTCTAACTCTATCCACTGCATGATTTTGGAAACTTCATCAAGGTCAGAAACAGGCTGAAATGGAGGTGATTGATGTCTGAATGTGAGACAGGAGGCGTTTAGGAACATCTGTAAAACAGAGAATCACATGACACTTGTAGAAATGTAATGCACTTGTATGCCATACTTTATGCAATACTTTGTCCCCTTTTTCCTCGGCGTCACATGGTCTTATGGAACTGAAGCCTCTTAAACCTACCGAGGTCACTGACAAAAAGAATCATTTTACAGCCTGTTACTGCGGTGTTTTAACCCTCTGATGCATGAATTATAAAAGCCTGGGTCAAGAGTTTTTTTTCCAATCACATGTTTTTACTCTTCTTAAGGCATAAAAAATGTTTCACTTTTTCTTTTATTTTTTCCAAAAATCTGATTTTTTTTTTTTTTTAAATGACAACCATATCCACTCCAGTGGACAACATACAACTGAGCACTCAACATAAATCAGTATGAACTTAACTTAAATTTCAAAATTAACACATTAACATGAGCTAATACATCATCAGGATTAATCTGATTAAAAATTTTAATGCGATTAACCCATCTGCAGCACAGAATGACTCTGAAAGTTTCTGGCAGCGCATTTTGAGCAGTTTGTTGAAGTAGAGTTAGTGTCACACATGAACAAATGGGCAGTTGATCTGGTAGTGACAGGCAGCAGAACCAAGCCATAAAGATGCAAGACACTAAACAGCATGTTGGCCTCTGGATGGAAATGTGAGGAGAAAAAACCCAAGAAAGGACAGTCGAAAGACATAAAGTATTAGACACACTCTGCAGGAAAGAGTTTTCTTTTCACCAAAGCACTCCCACCTTAAAATACCACATGAACGTGAAGCCTACGTTATTCTGGGCTTCTGTTACCGCTTTGGCTAATGCGTCACCCAGCTTGCAACAAACACATTAAGTGCATATATATTAATTGTATTTCATTCTGCATGAACAAACAGACTCAAGAATAAAGAAAGAAAGAAAGATGAAATGAAAAAGAAAGAAAAATGAATGATAATTATGGGTCAAAACACTGTGTTCAAACTTTCTGATGGGAAATTTTAGAGACACCATTTAGATCACCATTTAACAGATTAGTGTTGCTAAATGACAAACAATTTTACTTTTAAATTCATTTTTGCTTTAGTTGGACGATAAAGGATTGTCCAAAATAAGGAGCTACTTTATACTGAAATAAATATTGGAATGACATTACTGTGTTTTGACCCTTAATTGATGATGATGTTTGTTGATTGTTTGTTTTGTTTCATTGTTGTTGTTATTCCCCTGTGTTTTGTATTATGTTCGTGTCTGAAATAAACTAAACTAAACTAAACTAAAAATTAAGCCACGGCAACCCTGTGATTAATCAGATTAAAAATGTTTATCATTTGACAGCACTAATGAAAATGAATTACATTGTGTTTTATGGCCAATATATTAACCCTTCTTTCTTTTTTATGCTTTGAAAAACCTTTTAACATATTTCTAGACATTTTGTTTTGTTGCTTTTCCACTTTCCAAACCCTGTCCAAGAGTTGTTGGATTTTGATTTGGGGGGAAATGTAACGGTCAGTATCAGCAGATTCCAGCTGCTGTTTATCATGTATGTTATGTTATGTGAAGAGTGTGAAAACAGTAAAGCTCCTTCAGTACAGTCTCCATAATGTTTCACTGACAGATAAATGTACACATTAAACACAAACTCACACTCCGGTGGTGTTTTCTGTGACTGGTTTAACCCACAGACAAGTCAGAGGATAGACATGATGAGTGGAGAACTGTAGAGAGACAGACACAAAGACAGACTGTTAATGAATATGATCGTGACCTTTGACCCTGTGTCCAGTTCTGAAGTAATACTGTACTGTCCAAAATAAGCACATTACAGAAATGACTACAAATGCAACACAGCTGTACTTTAAATTTTACAACAAGCATGTGACATGAAATGAGCTGGAACAGATGTCACTGCTTCCTGTTTCTATTAAAACAAAACGGTTACAATACCCCTCTGGTCAGAATTGGCCAGGGGATAAAAACTAAAACCACATATTATTTTCTCTGTTCCACTTTTAACTCATCCTTAACTTATTGCAACACAACTTTCATTCATCCCTATTACTGTAAATATTGCTTATTGTTGCACTTCAGGGATCATTTTACTTACATTCTCACCAAAGCCTTTTAGAAAATACTTCAATTTTTGTTGTTTTATTTCATTTACATCAGGTATTTTGATGTGGAACAAATTCTGTATAATTGTAACATATAACAAAACACATAAAACAGTACTTTTGTTTTCTTCTGACTATATAAGAGTTTATAACCACAAACAACCATATTTTACATCGTTTTCACAACTGAGTAAGAGCTGAGATTGCAGATATTCTCTTCTGAGACTTTAACAACATTAAAATAAAATAAATGAGCACTAAATGACAAAAAAAAAATTTTGTCTGATTGTATCTAATTGACATATTTTAAATCTTTTTTGGTCTTTTACTAACAATTTAAAACCACAAATTATCATACGTTTCATACAACTTTCAAAAATTCAGCCTTCAAAATGTTGAGATATAATTACTTGACATTCATTACCTCCGCCAAGGAGGTTATGTTTTACTGTACGTTTGTTTTTGACCATTCAAATTTGTTTGTTAGCAACATAACTCAAAAAGTTATGGACGGATTTTGATGAAATTTTCAGGGTATGTCCACTCTGGGTCAAAGAAGAGCTGATTACATTTTGGAGGCGTTTTGAATCAGCATCTGGACCCAATAAGTTTTTAAAGGATTCTTTATCATTGTGAGATAGGGCATGGTGGCACAGAGTTGCATGAGGTAATTCAGCACCATCTAGTGGAGGAAAGTACTAACACTACCTCAAAAAAAAAAAAAAAATACAAACACTACCTTAAATAAAAAAAATATATAAAACACTACCTTAAAAAAAAATACAAACACTACCTTAAAAAAATATATAAAACACTACCTTAAAAAAAAAATACAAACACTACCTTAAATAAAAAAATATATATATAAAACACTACCTTAAAAAAAAAATACAAACACTACCTTAAAAAAAATATATAAAACACTACCTTGAAAAAAAATACAAACACTACCTTAAAATTTTTTTATAAACACTACCTTAAAAAAAAAAAAATACAAACACTATCTTGGCGGAGGTCTGCGCTCTCAGAGTGCTTTTCTTGTTCAAAAACTTATGGACGAATTTTCATGAAATTTTCACAGATTGTCAGAAATGGGGTATCCTACAGATGATTCGATTTTGGTGGTGATCCGTACATTCAGCGCCATCTAGTGGATGAAAGTACAAACACTGCTTCGTGACACTTTTGATCCTATCACCAAGCTCTATATCATATTATTTAATGCACGTTTTCAAGATGCTTTTAAATGGTTTTGTTAACATTATTTCACGGGACAAACACACACCACAACCCAAAACCACACACAGACACAGCAGGCATGATTAGTAAAACACCATGCAAAAACCCAGAGTTAGTTCACCTTCAACAGCAAACCACTCTTTAACAAATACTCAGGAGAAGAAGCCACAGCTAATCTAATCTAAACTAAATCTTAATCTTCAGCATGTTTTTTATACATCATTTACACTGTATTAACACACAAACATAAACAATAAATAACACCAGTCTATCAAATAAGGAAAACATTCTAAAAAAGCCTAATAATTTCTGAGGTGTTGAACACTATGGGATTCCTACTTTATCTATTTACTGTATCAAACTCACTAAACTTTAGCACTAAAAGCAGCATCAAACACCACTAAACCCAAATCCACACACAGCAGCCTGGTTTGGATAGACGCTAAAGCTATTTTGGACAGAAGTAGTTGTCAGGACATGCAGGAAATAAATGTTAACACAGGTTTACAGAAAATGACAATCCACGAAGTGTCGGATAAACCTGCATGAAGCCTCGTATTCTTTGTGTCTGAAAACACATTTGCATTAACGCAAATATAAACAGAGTGTGTGTTAAATTAATCTACCACCTGCAACCATGTATGTAATACATTTGAAATATAATCCCTATATCAGTGGTTCTCAAATCCAGTCCTCAAGTACCCCTATCCTGCATGTTTTAGATAGTTCCCGCTTCCAGCACACCTGGTTCAATTAATGATCAGCTCATCATCCAACTCTGCACAAGCCTGATAATGATGTAATGGCTTCCAGGTGTGCTGGAAGAGGGAAATCTCTAAAACGTGCAGGATAGTGGTACTTGAGGACCGGATTTGAGAACCGTTGCCAATAAATCAATAAATCAAACAATAATAATACTTTTCAAAACACGATATGGACAAAAGTATTAAGACATAAGGAATTCAGGTGTTTCAGTACTAAAACAGTCATGATAAATGTTATAATCAAATTTTTTATTGGAATAAATGCTTGTATGTTGATGTTAGGGTTGATTCTATCGACAGTGTCATCTACAATCCTTACAAAAGAGTTTCATTTTACTTAATTTCACACAAATGTTTCTGAAATCTGCCATATTCTGACCAGAAATGATTATTTTAAACCACAAATAAATGCCTGGTTTATTCAATTCTCACTGAATAAAAAAAAGCTTTTACACTTAAAACAAATACATTTTTAATGATAATTATTGGCAACAACTGGAACATTTTTATCGTGGTTATAGAAATAGAATGCCTTAAAAGCTGTAGGTGCGATGTGCCCCAATAGTTTTGTCCTTATAGTGTAGTTTTATTGTTGTAAAGTAAACTGGACTATAGCTTTGGAAAAAAGTGAACAAACCACAAAGACAAAGTGGTGAACAGTCAAAAAGTCAACAAATGAGACAAAATCTGCAATGTTTCCTTCAGAAATTTACAAAGAAATCGTATTTAAAGCAACGACTACGACAACAACCTAATTTTTTCAATACCTAGTAACATGTGAGTTATGAATATCTGATGCTCAATCAAAAAATAATAAATATCACAAGAACAGGAGTAATTCTAGGGAAAAATCATGTGCTGTGTCAACGGTTTCCAAAGCTACATGTGGAAATATCAACATAAAACTCATCCTGTGTTAACATTTATTTGTTTGCGCATCCAAAGTGAACCTGTAAAGAGTGTAAGCTGAACAGAGAGCAGCTAGCCCACACTGCTGGTGGGACGGTGTAGGTGAAGCTGGATAAACTAACATCAATATACTCACAAGGCTCTGAGAGGGAATAGCACCCTGAGTGGAAGACACAACGTACAAATGTAAACTTCACACGGTGGACGTCCAAGACCAGGACACACAGATCCAGAGGAAGGACAGTGGTTGTTCGTGATAGTTTTATTTTATGTTCATCATTATGTAACTGATTGTAGTCATGTTTTTGTGTGTGTGTGTGTGTGTGTGTACCTGTGTGTGTGTGTGTACCTGTGTGTGTGTGTGTGTACCTGTGTGTGTGTACCTGTGTGTGTGTGTGTGTGTGTGTGTGTGTGTCCCTGTGTGTGTGTGTGTGTGTGTGTGTCTACCTGTGTGTGTGTGTGTGTACCTGTGTGTGTGTGTGTGTGTGTGTGTGTGTGTGTGTGTACCTGTGTGTGCACCAGAGCGTCGTTGAACAGTATGAACCAGTGATTGGAAAAGCGCCCGGCGTTCTGCACAGTCAGAGATCTGTTGCTGCTTTCACACATCACACGTCTCTGTGGGAGACGCAGAAACTCCTGGAAAACACAAACATATTTTAACATTAAAAATAATAATTAAAAAAAAAAACAGAACACTGATTAAATCTCAGAGGGATGAGGTCATTAGAACAAAGAGTTGGAACTGAATTAATCATGGTGCTTGGCTTTTACCTGAACTTTAAGCAGGAATCTCACTGCTCTTTCACTAATATTTCACAACACTGATGATGTGGAGCCTCATATTTTCCTTGTAAGAGCTAACATTCAGCAGAGACATTCACACTATTAACATAATTACTTGTGGTGAAACAGAGTTGTGAAATAAATGTGGTAAGCACAGTTACTCAAGTGACTTAAGATATTACTCTGAAGTGATGAACTCAAACTGCAAAAGAATTTCTCACCTTAAAACAACAGATAGAAAGTTCAAAGTGGTTCTGTGTAGTCATGTACCAGAACACACTTAAAACTATCAAAACTACCAACAAATCAAAGCTACATGTCCACAGATTGTATCACATACAGAATAAAGTATAAATCTCACTATTTGCACACATCTGTGTTATGGCATCAGCAAGTTTTTGTCTTCAAACTAAAAGTCAGACACTTATTTTGAAAGTAACACTGTCATACTCTACATGTGCTGCATCCGCTGATAGTTTACATTATAGCTCTGTTAGCTTCGCTCTGTTTTTAGACAGACAACAACAACAGTAAAACCACAAATCACTCCTGTTTTCTGAACAGTTTGTGTTGTCAGCAGCTGAACTAAAGATCTGTTTGGAATCAAACAAACAAGGTCAGAACTGTAGCAGTTTAGGCTGAACTGTAGAACAACAAACAACCACTTAGCAAAGATAATAATATCATCTAATAATCTTATACCTTCATAAGCCTCATAATCAAACTCACATGTAGAACAAACACTGATATTCCATCAGCAAACTCCATCTGTGTCCAGTGGAAAAAACAACAACAACAACAACGGTGCTTCTAACTTTTACCACTTTGTCACTTTCTTCAGCTCTAAAAGTTGTTTCTTAGTAGTTCTCATCCCATCTGGTCACTTTCTGAGTCTTTGGTCAAAGCCCCCCCCCAAATATGAGACCAGCAGAGTGACTCACTACTCCCTCTAGTGGTCACATAAACCCATCGGCCAGAGTAATAAAACTCAGTTCATATCGCTACAACCCAATACATTGGAATCTTCAGAGCTCTTTATTCTAAACACTGTAATGATAATTCTAGGTCGTTCTTTTTTCTTTAAATTACTCACAGTAGTTTTTCCTGAGTGGGTCTTCCAGAAGAGGAAGGTAGTCTCAGCATCTTTCTTCTTCCTCAGCAGAGACAAAGACAGGGCCTCATAGTGACTACAGCCCTGATGCAGGGACTGATACTCGACAGTCAGCTAAGACAGAGACACACACACACACACACACACACACAGTTAATTCTGTTTACTTTAAAACAGAGTCAGTTAGTACAACAGATCATTACAAAACAGCAAGGAAGAGGTTTGAGACTAAGACTGTTTACTTGGACTTGAGTGTCCTGGCTATAGTCGGCTTTTGGACGTATGCTTTTTTTGCATTAGTGCATGTGAACATCGCATCCTGATGTCAGAACAGATAAGACCTTATTCCCATTTTCAGAAACTTCATACTCTAGCTGGTTTACTGCAAAAGCTCCAAATGACATGACAGAGAAAATCTTCTCAATACCGGAGCAACGGAGAAACATTCTTCTGTCTTATGGAAATGAAAGAATTACATAGTTTTAGTACTTTAGATGGAAAAAGAACCTTTTGAGTGTGTATCAAACAGGTTACAGATGCCGGTTTTCCCAACACAAAGAGCGTTACAGGTTAAGTCATGGTGGAAAACCCCAGAGAAACAGTATTATGTGACCAAACTCTATTACAACGACCAGTCACGACCACATACAGTCATGACAAAAATTAGACCACCCAAAGTCATCAAAAAAAAAAAAAAAGTTATGCAATCCAGTCCTAACTCCATGTGACTAAAACAGACAGAAAACAAAACATGGAATGTCTAAAAGCACTGATTTTATCAGTACAATGACATAGATATTGACGTAAGAACTGAAGTGATCTTGGTTATTATCAAGAAAACATGTTAAATGGATAGATATCAGCTCTGAAATTAAACTACTATGAGCTATTTTTGTTGTTATCATTATATTTATCCAAACAAATGTACCTTTAGTTAAATCAGGCATTAAAATGAACAAAACATTAAAGAAAACAAGGAGTGATCTAATATTTTTTTTTGCGACTGTATCTTCATCTACCTCCCCTGTCAGACTGAATTAAAGTTAGCTAGCACTGAACTGAAAACATACCGAAAGGCCCAGTTAGGGGTCTGTACAAACAGCCGCAGGATTGAATAAATGAAGGACTAGTGTTTATTTTACTCATGTATACAGGGATACGAATGAGCACGCATCTGTTCCATGTAAACACTGTATTCTGTAAACGATCCAAACTGGGAAGAAGCCTGACGCCCAGGACTCAGCGCATGGTTAAGAAATGAGTAAAAAAAAAAAAAAAAAAAAAAAATCTTCACAAAATCCGATTAGTAGTCTCTTCTCTAACGTTACTTGAATAATCAGTGGAAAATCAATGCATGGATGGAGATTTTGTTTCGCAATTCTAAAAAGTACAGTCAAAGTTATTCAATCTTGGGTAACAGTGGCAACAATCATCTGCAGCCTGTTCTTGTAAAAACAATGCAATATTTATTCAACATTTATTCAAACATAAATGCACTATTTTTATAGACTTGTTCCTAGATATACACAGTTACTATTGTGTTTCTTCATATTTTACATCAATTTTTATTTTATTCTATTAGTTTTATTTTATTTTAGTTTTTGTAAAATTTTATATTCTGTTTTTGTACCTTTTCATTCCCTCTATTCTTGTTTTCTTCCATATTGTTTTGTTTTCCATATTGTTGCACTGACTGAAGTAGCACTCCTAATTTCATTGCACATACGACAAAGTCTATTCTGACATTCTGAAGTGAAAGTGAGAATAAAAGACAGAAAAGAGTAAAAATGGAAATAAAAAGGAGAAGTAGTGTGAAGGTGGAGTGTTTGTCTCTCACCACGTCATAACACGCTGCCAGTTTGAGCAGGACTCGGCTGTACTGGTGGAGCTGCTGCAAAGGCCAGTACAACAATGAGACCAGGTCGAGGTCCCCGCTGGAGGACTGGTCTGATGGACACAGCTGAGACGGCCATGCCTGCTGAGATCCTAAACACTCACTGGACAGATGCACAAGAAGACAAGACAAACAGAAGGATGAGACTTAGAGATTATCACATTCATAGTGGGGTTACGCTGCTTTGTAGCTTTTTCCTGGGGTAAAAATAAAGAACTGAATATTAAAGGAGTGATTTGAATTAAATTAGGCATTTTAACACATTTCCCTGTGCTCTCCATAAACTGTAAATGCTCTGCTTGGGTCTGAATTCTTCATTAATTCATCTCCACAGGTCCACCTTCAACACTATTTCTGACTAATGACACCAGAAAGGTGGTTTGGAGCGCTGGCCCTTTAAATGCACATGAGCCACTTCAGGCCCCGCCCACTTCAGGTTGTTGGCTGTGCTGCTCTGTCCTGTTCAACCAACAACTGAACATTTTAGTTATTTAGCTCAAAGTTTGGACATATTTTCAGTTTTTACTACAAGCGCTGCTGTTGATAAACAATCATGTCGTACTCAGAGAAATGTTCATCAGAAGTCTGGACCTTATATGTGCAAATGTCATGACGTAACTAGTAATGGATGAAATAAATGAAGCAGGAATTAAAACAGGTTATAGAAATCCACTCATTTTTGCCAAAATGAATATAAAGATAGCTTTGCAGCAGCTGGAGGGTTCAAATTCAGACTTTATGAACTATTAGGGTCCAAATACACAAATAAATGAACCACAGACTAATACAAGTGGGTTTAGATAAATATGAGTCCTTTAAACATAAATGCAGTCCTAAAATACAAGAATTACACTAAAAATTAGAAAAAGTGGAAAAAAATGTGAGCTTACAGTGAGAGTTTACGAAGTGACTGGAATCCACCCATTACCTGGAAGTCTCCTACAGAAGAACAATACCTAAGAGAGAAACGCAGACTCATCAGATTTTTACCGACTTTAATCTGAAATCACTTATTTTCATTTCATTCCAATGATTAATCAACTACATCACTGTATTATTAAGTCAATGTACTAAGAAGTTAATGGTGGAAACCAAATGCAAATTAAATCAATGTTTTTCAGAGTATTTGGGGTTGGTTCTTGTGTTTACTGAGATAAAAATGTGAACCGTACTCTTTAAAAACATCTAGGAAGTGCTCTGTGTGCATCAGCAGTGGAAGCAAAGTGACGTCACATCCCTGTACGTCGTGTAGGAAGTAGCTGAGCGACGTGGAGTGTCTACCAATCAGGACACTAAGGCGAGCAAATTTCTCACACAGCGCGAAGAAAAGATGAGTGCATGGCTCACCCAAGGACGAATATGCACTTTCTGTGGGGACACACGTACAGCACAGAAAAACTTATTTGAACATCAGAAGTCACTAAAACAATGGTTATGCAATCCAGTCCCAACTCCTGTGTGTATCATGTGACTAAAACAGACAGAAAAGAAAACATGGAATGTCTAAA
>JAQQZY010000015.1:33825271-33839548 GCA_030068375.1 Ostorhinchus rueppellii
TTTGTTGTTCTCATTATATTTGTCCAAACAAATGTACCTTTAGTTGTACCAGGCATTAAAATGAACAAGAAATTGAAAAAAAAAACAAGAGTGGTCCAAAATTTTTTCCCCAACTGTATGCACATATTTGTCAACTCTTTGGTCAAACGTTACATATATTTCAGTTTACAGTGATGGTCTGTTACCTCTGTTACGTATGGGAGAGAGGAGGAGCTTCTTAACGCTGCTTAACCAGCAGTAGAACTGTCTCTCTCTAGAAGCCAGCTCATGGATAGCAGAGATGAAACCCATGATATTCTGGTCTGCAAGAACCCCACAGCTCTGGCCACCACTGTGCACGCTGCTGATGTAACCCATCTACACACAAATACAAATACACACACATTAGACTTATCACTGAGGTAGTCTAGTGTTGTGCAGGGATGGGGTTCGGTAAGGCTTTACTGATGCCAACAATATCCACCCATCAGTGTCAGTGAGTCCTGTTCTGTTTCAGTCATGGATGCATGATTTGGTGAAAAAGTCCGATTTTAAATATAGTGGAAAATGACTGGATCGAAGTCTACTTTGTAGGATCTAAAAGAAAATGAACAGGTCATGGATCCAAGTCAAACAACAAACTAGTGTAACTTGCATCTGTGACACAATAACACAGTTTATGTGTCACAGAGACAAACCATCAAACACCATCTAATAACTGCAGACATTAGAGATTACATGCAACCGGGTTCACAAGTATTTGGACAGTGCCTGCGTACACAACCCCAGTGGATCTGAAATGAAACAATCAAGATGTGATTCAATTCTTTAATTCAAGGACTTAAACAAAAATATTGCATTAATCACCATTTAAGAATTATAACCATTAAAACAAATGTGTCACCAACAAATACTTCAGGACCTGATTATAATTACACAAGATTTGACCAAAACTACGATATGGCTACAACTGATACTGGTTATTGATCAGAGAGTTTAGGGATACTATTATTGGTAGTTTTTGTATGTTAGAGTCATGGTCATTCATTGGTGCCAGAGTCTCTCCTGGGTACTAACCATAGCATCTATCAATCAATATCAGTGTTTACCCTAGTCTTGCACCCTTTGGGAGGGGGGATTTGCTTGGTGATGGCCTGTTGTGGCCCAGGGGTTGGGTGGTTGTCCATTTTGTTCATTCTGTAATAATAAGGTGCTTTTCATTCACTATAACAGGCTTCCATACATAGGAAGCTCATTCCCACCACTGAAAAAAAATATTCCCATGATGAATTATGACATAAAAAGTCATAATTCTGAGATAAAAAGTCAAAATTATACTCCTGTGGCCAGGGGAAGCAATTGTGAGCAGGGATACATACCCAATCTGCGTTCTTTTTTTTTTTTTGGGGGGGGGGGCAATACAATTGTAGCAAAATGCAACATCATAAATTTGAGCTAATCACTACAATAGACTCTGATTTTGTTACAAGAGTAATGCGAAAATTATCTTAAATGATTATTTACCCCACCATAAAATAGTCATTCGTTCTTAATTTTTTTTAGTATAAAACTAAATGCAGGACGTTTTCTTCATCGGTATTTTGACTGTGTGGTTGTTTTCATGAAGTGTCTGTAAACCCATGAACAGATGAGCAGACATTCTGATTTTCACACTGTATTTATGAAACAATCAGCTGGATAACAGTCACTTTTATTCATGAAGTAGTGTTTGTATTTTAGCTCCAGGCAGCTAGCATAAATAACATAAACAGGGCAGTAAAACAGTTTATTTCTCTCTATCAGTACTCCAGTATTAAATTATTTAGCCCTCAGTCCTATTTAATACTGGGGTTGAGTACCCATCCCTTCTTTTAACAGACATTACAACCTCAACTGTTGTAATCTTCCTCTCTGAAATGATGCCATGTGTTGGACTGTTCCTTCCTTTCTGCCATGACTCGTTCTTTCCAGCAGCACAACTTAAACCATAAAATTATATTCCAGTGGAACAGTAGGAAAAGTGCCCCATTCATCACATTAACAGTTAAATGTGTAAAGGAAAACCACGTACATAATAAAAGTATGTTCTGGCTGTACAAACCTCCATGCAGACAGGCATCAGCGTGGGTCTGACTGTGTAACTCTCCGCCCTGTTGGGTGACCTCTTAGACGACCTTTGACTCTGGTTTGGCCTCTCATTCTGCTCTGGCGTTGACTCTTGCTGTTGGCCACAGTACAACAGGACCGGCTGGACACAGTCTCCGTCCGCCAGGAGCAGGGAGTGGCTCTGACCCGCTGACACGCCCCAAACACGGAGACCTTCTGACAGCTGCGGTCGCAAAACACAGCAGGCTGTTAAAGACACTTAATGTACAGTACGAGCGCAAAAAGTCACCAATTTGTTTAATCTATACTACGTGAGTTTAGTCCTTCACTTTATCAAACATTCACACATTCATTTCAGACAAAGCCTCAAATCTGAAAACATTTAAGTCCAAGCTGAAAACATTTCTTTTTCACTCTGCATATGCCAACTGAAATGGTTTTACCTGCACTTTTTAACCATTTTAATTTCTTACATATTCTATTCAAAATTCCATATTTTACTCTTTTTTGAATCTTTATTATTATCCATATATATATATATTACTTGTCTTTTATTTTTGTAAGGCACTTTGAGTTACTATGTGTATAGTATGAATTGTTCTGTACAAAGAAACTTTTGTCACTAATTTTGTCTACTGTTAAAATAAGTATAAAATGTAAAATTAATGACTATGCAACCCCCACCCCCACCCCACACAGACAAAAAATTCAGCATATTATTATTCAAGTGATCTGTGTGGGACTATGTTTCAGTTTACAGAAAATCTACACAATGACACAAACTTTCTGTCTTATCCTTTCATTCGGACTGAGAGGAGAAAGCTGCAGAAAGGAGGTATCTGTTTTTATAAGTTTCCTTTTTTTGTTGATTTTAGTTCCTGCATCTTTAACTACTAAATATGTGAATCATATGAAAAAAGTGTAAATAAGTGGATGAATAAAAAAGAAAAAAAAAAACAGACAGAACTGTCTATTTTGTTGCTTAGTGTGTGTGTGTGTGTGTGTGTGTGTGTGTGTGTGTGTGTGTGTGTGTGTGTGTGTGTGTGTGTGTGTGTGTGTTTTACCTTGGCCTGTTTGGGTACAGTGATAGGGCTGTTCACGTGACCGAGCTGACCACACATGTTGCTGCCCCATGAGTACACCTGTAACACATGACTGCTGTTAGCGTGTTTCTGTGTGTTGTGATTCTTGTAAAATAGTGAATTTGAGTTCACTAAAAAGACTAAATCAAAGTCCTAAAACTACAAGGTAGCATAAGCTTTGACCAAATTTAACATGAAGATAAATATTAGGGCGTTACTTATACAGTATAAGTGTTATTGTGGCAGATTTGATTTAAAGGCTAGGGACTATATTATGTAAATTGTAAATCTCACATGTGTATGAGGGGAATGTGTGTATAAACACGCGGCTGTGTCTGTTACCTGACACTGAGCAGTGACAGCCAGTGAATGGTGGGACCCTGCAGCGACTTTGATCACCTCCTCGCCTGTCAGAGACTTAATACATAAAGGCTGGAGTCTGCGCATAAACACACACACCCAGAGTTCAGTCTAGTCATCCACAGAGGCTATAATATATGACAAATTGATCATCTGTGGAGAGTTTGTGTTTCTGCACATCCAGACCTGGCGAGCTGATCCCCGTGGCCCAGTTGTCCCTCAGACCCCCGGCCCCAGCTCCACACTTCTGTGTCCAGAGAAGGCAGCCCGTCTCCTGCCTCCTCCGGCGCTGCAGCCTGGGTCCAACCAGCAGAGGACCGCCTGCACTCACATGGGCGCCGCCGTCGTGGAGAACCTGGAAGGAAAAAACACGGTCTCGTAGTAAAATCTTCTGAAAATGTTTTCAGGTTTAAATAATTGGGCTTGAAAGTTAAGCTGAGACTTTCATTCTGAGACTCTTTAAACTAGAAAAGGAGAAGTCTGTTAATCACTGGTTTCTCAAAGGATCATATGTGTGACTGTTTGGCTCCTGTGGTATTGCACAGATCCATTTTATTAGTCTTACATGACTATGAAATAGGAAATGAAACTTTAAAGGGGATATTTTCATTAAACCCACTTTTATTAGTCTTTGGTACTTTTATTTGTGTATTTGGACCCCAATAATTAGAAAAAAAGCTTGAACTTAAACCCTCCAGCTGCTGCAAAACTATCTTTATGTTCATTTTGGCAAAAATCATGTGGATTTCTCCGATCCATTTTAATTCTTTCTAATTTGTTTCACGACATTTGCATACATAAGGTCCAGACTTCTGATGAACATTTCTTTGAGTTCGACATAATTGTTTATCAGCAGCAGCGGTTGTAGTAAAAACTGAAAATATGTCCAAACTTTGAGACAATTACCTAAAATATTCATCTGTTGGTTGATAAGGACAGAGCAGCACAACCAACAACTTGGAGGGAGTAGGGCCTGAAGTGGCTCATGTGCATTTAAAGGGCCAGCGCTCAAAACCACCTTTCTGGTGTCATTACTCAGAAATAGTGTTGAAGGTGGACCTGTGGAGTTAAATTAATGAAGAATTCAGACCCAAGCAGAGGATTTACAGTTTATGTAGAGCACAGGGAAATGTTGGAAAATGCAGAATTCTATTTACAAAAGCAAAATATCACTCCTTTAACTAGCTAAATTCAGAATTACAGTGTCTGGGTCATAGTATCAGTCCTATTATGTGAAACTAATTAAATCTGAACTTAAGGACTTTTGTTATTAATAACAGGTATTATTTACTCTCTGAGAACAGCTGAGTTACTTCTGCAAAAATGACATTGTTTTGTCCACATAACATTAGCTTTATCGTGTTTGTATGCACAGGTCATATCAGCTGGTTTAAGTAATAACGTCAGATCCTGGACAGACCACTACTGTTCTCTAACAAAGTGAGATAATATTGTACATTAGCAGTCATACAAGCATGTGTCAACTGATGTTGTTTGTCACACATGTAACTAGCATTTAAAATGAGTTCACATCACGTAACACAATAAATACATGTCTTTGATAGACATTCATGGACACGGATATCCATCTCTAACCTCTGACAAAACCTCCAAGTTCAGCTACTCACATCTTTTTGGTTTTTGTGAATCTGTGTCTTATGCTGTATTGTGTTTTTTCAGTTGTTCAAGGTTGAGGCCTCACCTGAAATCATTACCTCAAACACTTCCACCCTCTTAAATATGAAATGAAGCTAAATATCACTGAAAGGCAACACTGAGGTAAATGTGACACTCATGTTCTGAAAGATAGAAAGTTTTTATATTTTGTTGGCTTAAGTTTAAAGCTTTTCACTGCTTTTACTCATGGAAACTACTTTATTGGCCGACTGTTTCTGTTAATATATAGGTCTCCTCTCTACTCAGAGCTAGCAAGTACATGTTGAAGATGGAAAATTCGGATTTATACTGTGCAATACATCAGTCCTACATAAGCAGGGATTTAAACATTTTAATGCCAGACTTCACTTCAAGTCACATTTACCCCCTGACACCACCCAAGAAGCTTATGACTGGTTTAAAGAAACACAAAGGAGATTTTCTTCGAGCATACTGATGTATGTTAATGGGTTCAGCCAAACATTTCTCAAACACTAAAACAACACGTAAAGACACATCTAAAAGGCTAACTGTGCAGTCAGTTTCTATATCCATCTATTTCCCCTTTTCCACTCCTGATGCCAGCTCGACTCTACACTGTGTGAGACGTAGGACCACCAGAGATCACCAGATAATATTTCTAGTCTCACCTTGTGTTGAGGTTACAAGCAGGCCCAAAAAATACTACAAAAAAAAAAAAAAATCACTGCTGCATCACAATCTATAAGTGTCATCTTTTTCTGACGTGGGATATTATGAGAAAATACTGGGAAATCTCTACTATGCAGGAGAAAAATTTAACAGTCGTAGTAGTAATAGTAGGTAGTTTAGTAAAAGAAGGCTCTAGATTTATAAAGTGACCACAGATTTTAAGTGAAACCACTATATTCTTGCTTGACAACATCTTAAAACATTTTATTTTGGAAACTGCAATTTACAGTTGTAACTTCAGGGTGCTTGCTCTTTATCCAAATAAAAAATTCCAGATTTTTTCAAAACTGCTATTTTTTTCCCCCAAGATCTCGACTTTACAGTATGTACGTTTATACTTTCGTGCCTACTTTTTTGGTTGAGATTGTAGTTGTGCATTTGCTCTTATGTTATATTTCTCTTTACTCATGTTTGCTGTGATATTATATTGTTATTGAATGTGTGTCATGCTGCTGTTACAATGTAATGGTGGGTGGAAGGAAGGGAGGGAGGGACTGACTGACTGACCGTCTAGTCGAAAAGTTCATTTAAATAAATGTATGTATGAATGACTGAATGGATGAATGCATAATTGGCAGTAAATTATGTTTTACAGACAGAAATGTTTTCAAAACATGAAAATCACAAAAGTGCATGAATATCACTCGAACAAGTTTCACGAGAATCAATTACTGTCCTGTTAGTGGAATTATATCCCATAAGTTTTTTATATGCCTTCCCTGTGTATTTCTTATCTTACCAGATTATGTGCCTTTGAGCATACTCTAAAAATCAACTATGAGAGAAACTTTTTTCCATATTTTATTAAGACTTTCACAGAAACTTCCAGACTTTTCCAGGTCTGGAGAATCGCATTTCAAAATTCCATACTTTTTAAGACTTTCAAGACCTGCACAAGCACCCTGTAACTTTCATCCTGCCCTACTGTTATATCTCATAGTTGCAGCTGTTCTGAATACAACATCACAATACTTTATGGAACCACATATGCAGTCAAATTGTTACATGTTGTTTGCCAAACCAAGCCAAGCCATTCCAATCTGAGGCAAGTCCAGCTTGGACCAGTAGTGGAAAAGCAGCACAAACCTACCATGGGTGGGTGTTCCAGGGAGGGAGCGCCGCCTGTTTGAGGTTGTTTTCTCCCTCTGACTGATATCTGTGAGACTGGAGCTCTTCTGGCCCTGCAGTGCCTCCCCCTCCGCCTTCAGACGAAGCCGAATGTCCTCTAAACACCCCGGGGAAGAGGAGTAACTCCCAGATACTCCACCACTAATGCAGACGAGGAAGTCAGTCAGAGGTCAGGTGATAAACACACAGAGCAGGTACATGTGGATTAATAATATCACACATATTCGATCAAACAAAGTCCTCTAAATTTGCTCTTACTTGTTATTTTTATTCTTAGTCGGTGAGTCTTCTTTGTAACCGGAAGCAAACAAATCTGAAGAAGGTGCTGAAGATGCACAGCTGTCATCTAGAGAGACAGATGAGGGGAAGAAAAAAAGCAGGATTACAACAGTGAGGAGACAGCTGACAATGAATTAAATATTATAGGCGCTAAGAACAAAGTGAAAAAATAAACAATGATGCAATGGAAGGAGTGACTGAAGGAGAATGAAACAACAAACACAGAACAAGCAGAGCAAGGAACTGCAGAAATAAGGAAAAAACATCAAACTGACTGAGAAGACAGAAAACAGCCATAAAATCCAAAAAAGAAATGGTGCCATTTCATAGTAAAGTCATAAACACATAAAAAATGGGAGTAAATACATCACTAACCTGACGTGTGGCTGCTCAGGGAGTCAGTATCTCCTGAAACTGCTATTTGAGTCTCCAATGAGTGACTGGACAGTTTGTGGAGGAGGTTCTGGAGCTCCATCTCATTAGTAAGGGCTGAGTTCTTATTGGCTCTCCATCCTGAGAGTATACGGGAACTAGCACATCCGTCTGTTTGGGTTAGAGGGTCAGCAGGTAGATCCTTCCTGAGGTTTTAGAATTGAGAAATGAGTAAGAAGACAAATACACGAAAAGCAACAAGAATGACTGACTAACAGCTGTAATACTGTACTGTTCAGAGTTCAGTTTCCCATCTTCAGAACGTGGATAGGAACCAGCTCCAGAACCAGGGCTGCTACTCGCTGAACTTCCTCCAGCAACACGCCTTCGTCTGGGAATTCTTCTTCTGGGACAGGACTGAGGGAGAAACAGGTGTCGTATTAAGTAGAGGTCAAACTCCAGTGGATTTGCATGGCTGATAACAACAGCTTAAACGCTAATGAATTAATCAAACACTAACAAAAAAAGGATCAAGAAATTCGACATGGATGAAAATGAAACTGACCGTGGAACTGAACATCTGCTGAGGAAGTCAAACTAACACAAAAATCAATGACGCTTAAAGAAACTAATTCTATAATGAGAAACTCCACCTGATGAATAATATCCAAAACAGCCTCTACAGACACAAGACAAACTATGGAGATTTTGTGAATTTTTGCAAAATATTCCAGGATCTAAAAGCTGAATATAATTTCAGGTAGAGCTGCATAATATATATTTAGGCATGAAAATCACAATGTATTTGTGTGCAATAGTCCCATTGGAGGTTCTGTGATGTAGGAGGCAAGTGAAATCAACTTGTTCTCATCTAATTTCAAGGGTACATGACACAAACTGTGCCCAGCAATCCACCAATCACAATCATTCTTACTCAGTTTGCCAAACCAGACCATGCCCCTGCTCATGGAGGGACTCGTTGGTAACAACATTGAAATATGAGCAACAGACAAGAGAAAATTACTGAAAACAAAGACTTGGTGCCAAAAAGAAAAGCAACATCAGTTATCCAGAATTATTTCGGCTACAAGAAGGATGACACTGAAACACATGTTCTGTGTCAACAGTACCTTGCAATTGTTGCCACGTTGAGAGACAGCACAACTAATTTTGTTGGACCATTTACGTCAGTACCACACAGCTATTACATCTTCCTGAGTATTTTTTCATATTGCAATATATATCGGAGAGTTAAACAAAAAAATCGCAACGTCAGTTGTTTCCAATATTGCGCAGCCCTAATTTCAGGCAAATATTTTCAATGTGTTATGTAAATTTTGATCAAGTATGTGAACACATACAAGGAATTTGGCTTCATTTTTTTTCATAGCTCACATCGTATTATTTCTACATATAACCAAACACACTTAAACAGAGGCCTAATAAACACAAATGTTCAACTAGAGACCAGGACAACAATGTGTTTTGAATAGTCAAGATAAATATGAATAACTGGGTAGATGTGTACAGAGAGCCAGTCTATTAATACATTTACATATATATATTGACAGTGAGGATTTATATTGTAGTATGTATAAAGTATAAATTACAGTTTCATACAGTGAGTAGATGTGTACAGGTCTATTAAAAATATATATTTATGTATATATTATTTACAGTGGATCTATGTTGTTGGTATGTACAGAATCCTCATCCTCTTGTTAATTATACATTTACCTCCCCGGTGATGACCTCAGACAGCTCCACTCCCAGTGGACAGTAGTGAGCATCGTCTACTACAGACGGCTCTGCTCTATCTGTCACAGAGCTGTGAGGTGACTGGCCTCGCTCTTTCTTCTCTGGGGGATTCTGGGTATTGAAGTTCTGTGGAGGCAAACTGCGAACTAGGGCCAAGCTGTGATAAGCCCCACAAGCCACCTGAAAGAAACACAGTCATTAAAGAGGGAATTCTTTTGAGATTTTTAATGTGACAATGGACATATAATGGAATCTACCTGAATCACATGCCGGCCTGCCAAGTGCTCCACCTGCATCAGAGAAGAAAAAGAATATATATAATGGCTAAACGAAGTGTACACCTCAGTTGTTTTCTGAAATTCATGATGTTTGAGTCACAGGTGTTTGTAAAGGTTCATTTCAAACACACACACGTACAATCTCACCTTCTGTGGTTTCCAAACAGGAAAGATATTTGTGACAAGGCCGAGCTGGCAGCCGCTGCCCCAGGCCCACAGCTCATTCTGGGCTGACAAAGCCAGGCTGTGTTCCCGTCCACAGACCAGATTGATAATTCGAACCGTCACTGGAGGAACGACCTCGCAGTCCACAACACTGACTGGAGATGGCTCTGAAACTGACCAGAGTAAAAGTATGAGTAATAATAGCGCACAATAAGTATCTGAAGAAATGTAGAATTAAAAAGAAAGAGTAAAGAAAGAAAACACCATTATTTAATCAAAGTCCCTGTTTCCTGCTCCTTTATGAAAACAAAACCCTAGCCATAACCTAGCTGAAAAGAATGAAGGAAGGAAGGAACCAAACAAGAAAGAAAGAAAGAAAGCCAACCTGTGATGTTGGTGGCTGTTCCTTTCTCAGTTTGCCCACATTGTCCTGCAGTATTTTCCCCCCACATATAGACGCTGCCCTGCTCGCTCAGGGCTCCACAGTGGAAACCACCAGCGGCCACTCGAACCACCATCTTCCCCTGCAGGGCGACCTCCAGCACTGGGGCCGAAACCGGGACACTGAGATCCCTCCATAACAGCTCGCCAAAGGAAAAGACCAGACCTCCTGGAACATGGCAACAAAGAAGTGGAAATGACTAAACCTGAGACTAAAATGAAAGGGATAATGTACAGTGAGACGGTCATTACTGTGACAAAAACCCTGATGAGGTGCAGATCTTGATTTATTTTACAAGACCATCTTGCTACACATCATCCCACTGACTTTGTAACAGTTCACTTATTTTCAGAAGTGAACCCACGACAATGCATTTTAAGGACACGGGTAGATTAACCATCAGCAGGGGAAAATAAGATACAGGCAGAGTCCATTTGTGTTCAGCATTGAACTGGCCTTTTAATTCCCACATGTGAAATTCACACACCCACCCCACCCTCGAGTGCATCCACTAATTAATCCCACAATGTCCCGAGTACACCCCAAAGCAACCACACAAAGTTTACCCAACACACCTCTTTTAACGCAAAGCATTCATCCTAATGTATTTAATCAAACCCCTCCACATCACCACCCCCCTAGTTCCCAAAGGTCCACGCACGCAAAAAACTCAAAGTCACTAGTCGCAGCGTAGCCACAGGTTCTACACACAGCACCGCGCAACACCACCATAGATTCAGCCCATGCTGGTTCCAACAGCTCCACCTGAAGTCCAAAGTCCACGTGGAAAGGGGAAATGTTTAGTCCAGAAAAAATGAGTGAAATCCACCGATTTAATTCCACTGTGTCTCCAGCTCTAGCATGCTTCCAACCTGGTGTGTGACGTCTCACTCCTCAGTGAATCAGTCGCACGTGTCATATCCACCTCTTTTATATTGGCAGTGTGTGTAACATGTTTTTAAATCTTTTACAGAATACAACAAATGTTAAATCACCACTGTAACCAAGTTCTATAGAAAAGGTTTGGCCAATAAGTTATTTTGCCCCTGCTGGCAGTCTTAACATGTCACATATTTAACTCTTAAAGACCCAAACGTTATTCTTCTTTCTCTGAGCTTTTATTAATATCTACAGGATTAGTAACTTAAATGTTGAAAAATACCAGATTTTCATCAAAAGACCAATATACAGAAGACAACATTACAATAAATGGGGATAAAGCACTTAAGGATGGTTAAATATAGAGAAACATTCATTTTGGAAGTGACACATATGTCACAGTGGGTTCTTATGGGTTAAACAACACTTATGACCTATGGGGTCTTTACAACTCACAGAAGAAATAAATCCCTAACCCTAATCTAATGGATCTGAAAATCATTTCAGCACTTAAATAAAACGGTCTCCTCACTTGTCACGGTGTTATTCATAGTGACGTATTAAAGAGACAGACCTAGTAGTAGGGTTGGTGGTTCAAATCCCGCTCTCTCCTAGTCGTGTACTGTTGTGTCCTTTGGCAACACACTTAAACCCA
This sequence comes from Ostorhinchus rueppellii, assembly GCA_030068375.1. NCBI lineage: Eukaryota > Metazoa > Chordata > Actinopteri > Kurtiformes > Apogonidae > Ostorhinchus > Ostorhinchus rueppellii. The sequence continues at coordinate 33,837,122 of JAQQZY010000015.1, forward strand.
CCTTGCCTCCAGTGTCACTCATACTGGTGTATGAATGTGTATGGTTGGTGGTGGTCGGAGGGGCCATTTGGCACAAATTTGCAGCCCAGGGCAGCTGTGGCTACAAAAATAGTTTACCACCACCAGAGTGGGAATGTGAGATCAAACAAATAACAATATCTTGAAAAGCACTATAGAAATCTAATCCATATCAAGATCACTATCAGCAGAACCTGAAGCCCAACAACTAATACTAGGTTTCTCTGAAATCACCGATTTGGACTGAAATTAAAACTAGACTGATGTTCAGTTCTTCAATCATTAATTTGATGATCAGTTCATCCAGTGTGTCATATAGTCAAACATACTTAATTTCTAGCTGTAGTGATTTCTTTTGCTCGTATTCTTACTCTCTTTAAAAACACCATCAGTTGACAGGTGGTCACACAGACATAACAAATCACTGTTCACTCAGAACTGAGGACTAAACAAAGCCAAGAAATAAAATAGGATAATATGTTAAAGACACAAATTGTGACTCAGTTCAAAATGGCAACAACAAAGTGCTTTCCCTTCTGGATGGGGTGATATGGACAAAATACCTAGACAGTTATTAGAAATATCTTTAAACCAATATGTTACAATCATCAGTGAATGATTCAAAATTCATATTTCATGGTGTCACTGTGTTTTAGAACACCACCGCTCTAAATAATACTGCAAACTGTTGTGTATTGAACATATCCTTTTGTTCCATAAAACCATCATTTGGAGAGTAAAACTGTAATTTGAGTATTGACGTATAAACACTATCACCTTTTCCACACTCACCTTGCGTCAGCAGGAGTCCGTGGTGTTCTCCCAGTGCAGCCTGTAGAACAGGCCTGGACAGCAGCACTCTCTCTGGGCTGAGCTGTTCACCGAGGCCCCCTGACCTCCAGATGTGCAGCAGTCCTCGCTGTGGAGGTGTGGGGGCCCGCTCACCCTCAGAACTGCAATAATATGTAAATAGAACTGAGTGATATGGCTACAATAAACCTTTCTTTTTAATCCTATGGAAGTTGGGCTGCTTGACTATGGAAAAAAATCAATATCACGATTATTTTGGTCAACACTGAAATCACGATTGTTCAAACAATAAATTTTTCAGTTTCACAATGCATTTAGTCAGCATTTCTCTCTCTCTCGAAAAACACTTTATTGATTCATTATGCAAAACATTCAAATTGAAAATAAATTTTGGCTACAAATATGTACTTTACAGCTATTTTTCAATGGAATGGAATGTATTGTGCATACACGTCTCTCAGAAATTGTGTAAAGAAAAACGGAAAATAAATCATTTCAACTCGATTATATAAGTTTTGAGATCATTTGACAACAAAATCAAAATCATAATCAAAATTTGATTAATTCCACTGCCCTATATGGAAGATTTACTATTTTACTAGATTTTTTCTGGACAGAACACGATTCAAAAACAGTCTTTGGAAAAACATTAAGCCACAGATGACAGCAGAGATATATTCATAAATAATGTAGCAGAAGAAGCGGAGGCTGTATTTTGAGCATTTATTGAATACAAAAGGTCTCTAGAGCAGTATTTTTCAACCTTGGGGTCGCAACTCCGCATGGGGTCACCTGGAATTTAAATGGGGTCACCTGAAATTTCTAGGTATTGGTTAAAAAAAAAAAAAACTAATAAAAATATTTTTTAACTATTCAATACGAGAGTTGTTTTATAGTTAAAACATCACACACTTTTCTTAATAAATATGAAGTTCAAGTAAAATGCAGGATATAATATCTGAGAGGTCATATCTTGATTGACCCGATCATGTGACTGCATCCGTTACTACGCTTCAACCTGCCCGGACAAAGTCCCAGTCAGAAAACCGGGACGAGCAGAGAATGGAAAGATTTCTTCGCCCTGGCCCCGCTAAGTCATCTCCAACAGAAAAATGTTTATGTTTTGAATGTCTGGGGTCGCCAGAAATTTGTGATGTTAAAATAGGGTCAGGAGCCAAACAAGGATGCGAACCACTGCTCTAGAGGATTAGGCTTGATGTTGCAATTGCAAATTTTCAAAATTTTCAGGAAACAAAAACTTGATACAAACATACAGACATGTTACATGAAACACAATATGAATTTCTGAAGTTCCTTGAGATTCTCATGTATTTTGATTGGTGCTATGTAACTATCACTGAACTGAATTGTATTGAAACAGCCTAAATTAAACATGACAATATTTAATCGGACTTTGAGATCACACATATATACACTCTTTCTAAATCTAAACCTAATGTAATGTAACCTAATGTAAAAAAAACAAAACAAAACATGACATTTTCCATCTAGACCAGAGGTCCCCAATCCTGGTCCTCGAGAGCTACTATCCTGCATGTTTTAGATGTATCCCTCTTCCAACACACCTGATTCAAATGA
>JAQQZY010000015.1:34078296-34093128 GCA_030068375.1 Ostorhinchus rueppellii
CCCCCCCCCCCCCCCCCCCCCCCCCCCGCGGGATTAGGAAAGATGCAGGGGAACACAGGGCTGCATCTCCCCTTTCTTATGTTCTGTGTTATAACAGAGCTTGAACCACAGACCTTCCACGCCCTAGCTCACTTCAGTGCCGTTGGTATTTCTAACTCTGATCTCTATTATATTTTCACAGCTAGATCTCCTCCCGGCCTACCAACCGACTTGACAGTAGGAGAAGAATGGAGTTGGGTAGGGGTGAGACACCGCAGGGTTGCCACGTGGACACTGAGGGGATGACACTTTAGTTTTGTTTCTTGGCCTCTTGGTCACCATAACTGGAGCCTGTCTTCTTGACCTCAGTGACCCCTATGAGGCGGCGGATTGCTATAGAGGCTGGAGAGAGAATACAAAAGGACAAAACAAAGGGAGGAGTGAATGAGGGAATTCAGACACAATGGGCTTCAGTTCCCGATGATCATCAAGGGGAGAAAGAAAAGCCACCTGGTCTTCCTTTGGTTTACGGTTGACCTACCTATGATGAGGAAGATGATAAAGCCGATTATGAGGAGTGGCGAGCCGCTCACTGCCACTCCACAAGCAAAGTTGATGAGGGGTGAGAGCAGCAGGGTGGCCCAGAACAGGAAGTTTAGTAGCGTCCATAGTCGGCGGCGTGGGATTATCGTGGGACCAGGGAACTTGCCTTCCTTGTGGTAGATTTCCTGTAAGGCATCCTGAGCAGGACAAGAGACAAAACATCAATAAAATGAGGGATTACAAAAATCTAGGTGACCCCCCCCCAGGCATGTTCATTAACCTTTCGGTCATGTTCGGGTCAAAAATGACCGATTTACAACTCAAAACACTCAAATCTGATGGCCTCAAGGCCTTATGATATCCTCCACACTATGCACTTCAACACATAAAATTGATTATGACCGCTTTCATTGAATTTTGTGTGTTTTATTCAACTTTGTAACACCTGTTGTGTTCCCGGTCAAAAGTGACTGCCATAGGAAATGACTGGAATTCCATACTATAATCATCCATCAGACAGAAAACATCCCTATACACACCACCCCAACTCACTCATTTCAGACTGAACAATATCTTTTGCTGTACACATCTCTTTCCCGTGCAAATGTATCAGTCCTCCCACATGAACCAACTTCCAATGTATCAAACCATATTTTCACAAAGGCTAGACGGGTGTCTGTTAGACAGGTGTCTCTCTTTCCCGCCCACAAATTCCTTGCACCCAAGCCTCTACAAGTCTGTTTAGGAGTGTGCAATCCACAGCCCGAGTCACTGCTGTGGCTGCTCTTCCCCAACAAGATTTTGGGCTGAAAAGGAAGCGCTGTGAGCTCAGTACCCCAAAAGACAAAAACAAGCCTTAGATCAGGGGTGCCCAACCCTGGTCCTTGTGAGCTACTATCCTGCATGTTTTAGATGTTTCCATTTTCCAGCACAACTGATGGTCATTATCAGATTTCTGCAGAGCTTGATGACAGGCTTATCATTTGAATCAGGTGTGTTGGAAGAGGGAAGCATCTAAAACATGTAGGATAGTAGCTCACGAGGACCAGGGTTGGGATACTGTAAATGCGATGCCTGTTTGCAAGGCTCACTCTAACCTGAGCGTCACATGCCACTCGTGCATGAATTCTCACACACACACACTTCACGTCGAGTTTGGTCTTTGGTTTTCAATTAAATTTTTACATTACAAGTTAATTTTGCAATACATTTTCAGTGCTTATTTGCATTTTCACTGTTATTTTAAGTGTAATTCCATAAGTTCATGTTAAACACTACTTTGTTACATTGTTCAAAACTTAAGAATGTTCAATAAAAATTTTGTGGTAAAAAATGGCTTTTGTGCAAATTTAAGAGCACTTAAAACAGACCGGTCAATTTTGACCAGGAATACTAAAGTAAGGGGTGAAAGGTGAACAGAACCGGAGGGTTAAAGTAGTCCATGTTGGTAAAAACACACTGTGTCTGACATGGTCTTATCAAATGTAGTCAGTTGTACATCATGGGAGCTTTTTCAAGTCAATGGTGAGAAACTAAATGCTCTTGATCCCACTGAAGTCATGCATCATGTACACATGTAATATTTGTTCATTGAAGAGACTTTAAATTTCAGGTTTTACAAGGCAAAGATGTTCCAGTTAGATGTAAAACTATTGAAATATCAGAAAATGTGAAAATACATAAATATAAGACAACTGCAGCTGTCATGGAGGTAACGTCATGATGGGTGTCAGTCTGCGATCTGTTCAGTCTGGAAACATCTCAGCAGCTTCAACATCTACAGACTCGTGACTTTCACCTTCTTTCTCACTTGGCTCTTGAGGAATTAGGTGAGATCTGCTGAGTAACTGCTGCTTTGCATCATATATGATTAGAGCCAAAATTAAAGTCATCTTTATTTCTAAAACAAACTAAGATATTATTAATTTGAAAAATGATCTTTTATTTGACAGATATCCTCATGTGTAAATTGTGATGCAATTAAAAACAGAATACAAACATTTTTGTGCCTCACCACTGACCACCATTCATAAGTTTTCTTTGTAAGTCACACAGAGCACAGTGGAATGTGTTCACTTCTTCTCCTCTTCCTGCAGAGTACAAGATGATTCCTGCTCTTCTAAAGACTACTTTCGGTGATTGTTTCAGGAGATGACTGGCTCCGACATATTTTGCTCATATGACTGATCTGCCCATTGAACTCAGATTTTCAGCATCTAGATGTGAAAACTATCAATCTTCCTAGACCAAGAAAATAAAAATATTTGTGTACTTTTCAATTTTGGGGGTGTTCAACTGAACCCGAGTAGTTAAATTCAGAGAAATAGTTTCAGAAGAAAAACCTGAGAAGTTCAGTCTGTTGTGCATCCATGTGCCCCACACTTTTTCTCCTTTACCCTCTCTCTTTAACTGGTCCTGTCAGACGTCCATCCTCCAGAGTCAGGGTCTGCTTCAGGTTTCTACCTGTTAAAGGTATTTTTTCCTTCCACTGTCCCCAAGTATTTACTCCTGGAGGATTCTGTTGGTTTCTGTGAATTGGCTTGAGTGTCTGGTTTATTCCAGCTCTAGATGTAAAGTGTCATGAGATAATTTATGATTTGGCGCTATATAAATAAAATTTGATTGAAAAGTTGTAACAAACTAAATCCAGGATGTTCTCACTTTCAATCTAGAGATGACTATCAGACATTCTGAGTCTTACCTTCTCCTGGTAAAGCTTGTGCAGCCAGTTGGCACACTCCTGCTCATCGTCTGGTATGTCCTCCACAGGAAAACGCCTGCATGAGGACAAGAATTTGGAAGCACCAAGTCAAAACTGGATTTCCGTGTCATATGGAATGAGACTGGAAATATGCAATATCCTCACCTAATGACTAATCAACGTATTATACACAAGACAACACAATCAGAGATGTCTGTGATTCAAGACATGATCCTGGGGATTTATGGGCCAAATAAATCTGAGCAAACAGCCAAAGACAGTTTGGAATTGTATGTCTGCGTGAAAATTACAGTAAATAAAGGGAGGATGTCACACACTTAACATCTGGTAAAGAATGAAAGAATACCAAATGAAGAGCATTGTAATAAGTAGGTTTTCTATCTTTGTTTTGGATTCAAAATAAATGTTGAATGGCAGGACAAATGTAGGAAGTCGTCTATGCCAGCTTTTGTCCACCAGGTGGCTCTCTGGCATTCACTTGCACTAGGCACTTTTAACCATTTTCTTCAGTTTTGTCTCCAAAGTGAATATAAACCAACTCTATTTAACTAAAACTTTTCACTATAAAACCATTGTAAATTACACTGCATGCGAGTTAAGAAAACAATTCAGCTCTGGTATCCAGGACAAAAGGCATGGCTTCCCTACCAGGGAGCCATTTCACTCCGTTTTTATCTCTTGGCTCTTCACTGTGGAACAGAGGAACCATCAACATACTGGGAAACAAGCCAACATTTGGAGCTCTGTGTCCCCTTTAGTGTTACAGGACAGAAATGCAGCTGGTCCGCAGCCAAAAGGCTTAAACTACATTCATCATTTTCCACTTCAAGAAACTCAACAAGGCTGGCAGTGTAATGCATCATCATTAAAATAACTGACAATTCAGAGAAGACTCAGAGGTACTCACCTTACACTCATGTCAGCTTTGTACGTCTTGCCGTTGACAATGCCCAGGAGAGTGGGAGTTTGTTTGTCTTTAAAGTTCAGGGTTACGTCATAAACAGCAGTGACTGTAATGGGGGAGAATAAGAAGTCACGTGTGATGTTGGACAAGTTGTGTGTGTGTGTGTGTGTGTGTGTGGTTACACACCTGTGCCCTTCAGACACTGCAGCGTGGTGGTGAATCCTTTGGTTCGGGGTAGGAGGTGGTATTTGAGCTTGGGCAGGCCTTTACTCTCTGCCACCTGCATACTGATCTGATGCTTCTTCTCTGTAAAGCGGGTGCCCTCACAGTAAAGCAGGAACTGCGGAGGGAGAAGTTCTGCGTTAATACACAAAAATACTTGGATGACCTCCTTTCCTTTGTCCCATCCACTACCCTACTTCTGCTTGGTTGAATTACAGATCAGGTTCACCTCAAAGTAACACTATGCTGAAATAAAGTCACTTTATCTCGACGGTATTAAGGAGGGAGGCAGGTGGATGTCCACTTTACCAAATAGCATTAACTGTTTATTTCAACACATGAAAATGGTGGTTCCCTGTGATCTGATGTTTGACTTAAGGGTAATTAGATCAACTGCTGAGCTCTCTAATCTCACCTGGCGAACTTCTTGACTCACTGCAGAAATCTGCAACACAAGATGCTCTGCCTTTAAAGCAGAGGTCTACATAAAACAGCAGGAAATGATGTTGGGGAAAGGATAGCTGTGACTTGGTCTAAACAGTTAAGAACCCTTTTGCATACCAACACGGGGGGGAACCCTACTTTGAGTGTTTGAGTGGAAACCTTCAAAATCAAGTTCACAAGACCTGTTAAAAAGAAAATAAACCTATTCCCTCCTGTTGAGAGGTTTGCAATACAGCTGGAAAAGTTAGAACTAGACACTGCAGCCAAAAGCAACTATGCAAGAAAAACTTGGTCAAAGGACAGTGTGTGGATTTTCCAACAAAAAGGAGAGTGTAGGCTACCACAACCTAAGAAGACCACCAGACCAGATCAGCATGGCACAAAAAGCCACATTCATACAGATAAAAAAAAAAAAGGCGAGTCACACTACAGCTGCAATGATTGCTCTATTAATTAATTAGAAGTCAATTAAAATCAGGCTATCGTGTGATTTTATAAGGAAAAACAAAGTCTAAATTCCATGATTGAAGCATTTGAAATAAATATATTTCATTTATTTTCTCTTTTATGAAACTAAACTGAAGATGACCTTTGAATATGTTATTTTAGGTTATGGGAAACACTTTTACACCACTTTCTGAAAGTTTTTACAACAAAATGTAATTGTAGAAAATTAAAAAAATATATATGTAAGCTTTGAAAATAAAAGCAGTTGTGGCACTAAAGCAAACTGCACATTTAGATCAAAATGAAAATTAATTTCGTTCCAAACAAAGCTGAACAATATGCACAAGAAACCATATTCTTATTGTTTTTAAAGATATTTCATTATCACAATCTTGATTTTAGTATATGATGTCCACAAAAATCCAAACAAACACAGGATGGATGAGCATATTCCCTTACATCTGATGGATGTGAGTTGAAGGTCAGAGTATGTTAAGGCACACTTGACCTTCCTTATATATTCTAATTTAAGTCCATTGATTGTTAGGCCCTACTTCTGACTGTAAAAAAAAAAAAAAAAAAAAAAAAACTTTGTACAGCATTTACAGAAATGAACGTGTAGATTTATGACAGAAGAAAGCATCTACCTACCCACATATATTCAGGATAGTCTTTGAGTCTGTCCAGGCCTTTGAACACAGTCTTTCTGTCCTCCTCCCACTTTCTCTTACAGAAGACTATTTCTAGGAAGTACCAGGTCCAGCCAATCAGAGGGACCTTCAGTAGCTCATGTTTGGCTAGCACCTTTGAACTCTGCAGGAGTAAAGAAGGCAGGTGTGAGCATCATTTTTTGATTTCATGAGGATTTCATTTGCAGGTTTACTTTGGTCCTTTACTGACCCCTAAGACACCAAATCTTTCACACATGGTCCAGCCACAGAGGAAGTCGATCTCATAGTTGTGGTTGAGGATGATGATAACGTGTTCTTTGCCAAACTTGTCCACCGTGGCCTGGTCGGTGTATAGTACGCATTCTGTGCCCGACCACCACTCGAGCAGCATCACCAGCTCTGCCCGCACATGGACGCACATGGTTAGGAAGACGCCAATGACCATATGACACTTTCACTGAGGCATCAGGACTATACTCACGGCTCCATAAAGAGTAGGAGAGCCTGCAGTTGATTCTGCGGTAAAGTTGCTTGTTGATCGGCCACAGAATGCAGGTGCAGAGCTGGATGAAGTTTATGATGAGGCCGCTGACCACGAACACAAAGCCCATCAGCAGCTGCAGGATGAACAGGCTCTTCAGGTAAGCCAGGAGAGCCATGGCTGAGGAGCCTCGAGAGTAGAGCAGGCTCCTCTCTATACACTACGACCAACCTGAGACACCACAACACACACAACCAGAGTGAAAAGACTCGCAACAAAAACATTCAAGGAGAAAAAGGACAACCTGATGAAGTGTTACTCACCACGGTGGGATTCTTTTACAAGCCGCGCTTACACGGTCCTTCAGCCAATACTACGGTCCTGTGAGAAACGGCAGAGAAGGTTCAGAAAGGTTAATGGTGGCAGGAGTGACATGAAACAAAAAAGACTGTGACAGAACAGTCAAATTCAATTATTCAATGACATGCACCAGGCAGTGCTTCATCAAACAGGTGAATCTACAGTAACTAAAGACAAAAAGATCAAAAACAGCCTTTTACGAAAGCGTGAAAGGCCATTGGTTGCAATTGTCAGTTTGTTTCAGGTATTTAATCAGATAAAATGAGGGATGTGACCCCCATATGTGGAACATTAGTTTTAACCCTGGACAGTGTAGGTCATAGGTTGCCACAAGAACAGACCTGCTGCTAGAATGTTGCAGTCTTGTCATTTCTTTACTCCACTTTCTGCCGACAGGTGAAACACACCAATCTCAGATGAACAAGAAACTAACACACATGATAGCAGTCACTGCTCAAAACGAAACAATTTCAGCTAACAATATACAAATTAAATGTTCAGTGAACAGGCCTGTGAATACATTCACTGTCATAAAGCCAATTATTAGACAAATTACTGTGCAGTACCAGCACCATATACAAATGTACAGTTGCCGGTACCTCTCTTGCATTCACTGGTAGAACTGCGTCAGCAAATCAGCAAAAAAGGCAGTGTGCCGTTCGCTTTTAACACAACAATGTATGGGACAGAGGCTGCATGGTAGAAAATAGACCAGAAACACAAACACCGCGTGTCTGGGAGTCACACTGACGTAATGGTCCTCAACAACAGACGCTGGTTGTCCATGTAGTGTTTATATCGAGTAGTTACTGGGTTCTTATCCTAAAACTCTCCAGTCTAGGGGTTAGGAGCAGATAGCTGGTTACCACTATATCCTGCCAAACAAAACACAAGCTTCTAAAAGCCAACTTAAAGACAATCTAAATACAACTACCTATCTCCGAGTCCAACAATAGCATGTTTAATTTAAGCCACAGCTAAAACAAAGCCCATCCACAGTTTGTTGGCAACAGGTTTCATCCACTGAAATCAATCCCCTTAAACAGTGCAACACAATACACAGAATAATAAAGTGGCTCAGTGTGAAGGAAATTAAATCTTACATGTGTATCCACAGTAGTTCTGCTCAGCGTCTTGGGCCAATGAATAGCAAAAGCCCCTTGGACAAAGTGGTGTGTTGAAATACTGCCACGTGCGCATATGTCATCCAATGCTGTGATTCTAAGTCCAAACATCCACAGTTCTCTTTGCATTGTGTTACAGATATGACCTTTGATCCGACTGCAGGAGCTAAAGATACATTACTCCACATTTCACTTTTTTGCAAGACTCCATAACACTCCATAAAACAAAGAGGCAGTGATTATTGAAACATTCTAGACTATAACTGATGGATGTGATTTTATTTCAATTAAACTTGATCAAAACAGAGACTTTTATGGGTGAAGATCTACAGTTTCAGAGGTTAAACTCTTGCATATGCTCACATTTATGCAGCTGGTTTGGATATTTAAGCCTCTTCTCAAATTTGTCACCAAACATAAATTATTTAAACATGGATTTCATGTTAATGAACCACCTCATTCAATCTCATTACTTTTATAGCTTAGATCTGAAACTTTTACAACAGTGCTTCATCACTAAGGTGTAAATCCACATCTTAATTTCTGAAAACACACAGAAGCTAACCCTTTCTAAGAACATGCTAATGCATCTTAATTCCAAAAATATAACTTTTATAAAATTAAGTCAGAGGGAAAATACCTTGCACTCCGAGTGTCAGATACTCCTACAAAGCACTAGTTTTTTTTCACCTTTGCATTTCACAACAAGTCTAGTAAAGGCTTGTTATCTTGCTTTGACAGCGTTATGTTTTCTCAGCTCATGTTTGGCCAATAGCAACAGACTATGTTACCTCACTGGCCTTTACTGTGGCAGCTCAGACTTTTTTAAAACTCGCCTTGAACTTTGTTCTCATTTTCCTTCAGGCCCTCCCCTCTCATCTATGTTCATTTGTAGAATCATATTACTCACTATAACCACAAATTTCCTCTCAACGTGCAATCAAGGCCTAAAATGGTCATCCTAGGACAAAGCTGTTTTCTTATGTGTGCCTCTTACAACTGTAGTTTCAAGTCTTTCAGGATTTTAGACAGAATGCTGAAGGAGAAGGAAAAGACAGAAACAAACCGTGCCTTTGTAGCTAAACCAGTGCTGATTAATAAAGACTAGTTTGAGGAAACCGCAGGCAGACATTCACCTCCCTGCTGAAGCAAGGCCAACCTGTGACCCACTCAGCCCCGGGGGAAGATTAGGGACGCTGACTGGGTTAAAGCTGCTTAAGGCTGGACAGCTGCTTCTGCTATGCATCACCTGAAAAAAGCTTTTATTTTCTGCAAACCTCTGATCAAAGAGAAAAAAAAACCCAAAAACGGCTCACAAACATTAAAAGTCTGACAAATACTGCAAGTCCAACAGACTCACCTGAGCAGGTGGCTAGAAGATCATTCAGTTCTAAAAATTTAATTTGACTGGCAAATGTATGTCCTCCATGTAATGCACACTACAACCACAAGACTTTAACTCTAGTCCATTAAATGGCTCCAATAAAATTATCAAACCCGTCCGAGAGTCCATTGGACAAACCTCCTCTTGCATTTTAAACTTACCAGTAGACGTAGTAGGCCATGGCCATGACCACCAGCGCCCCACAAATCCCAGTAAAGATCATCACAGCACTCTGGTTCAACATTTTGGCTCTTGGTCTCACCAATTTACAGTCAGAATCAAAAACCTTTAAAAGGCCTGCAGAAAGCAGTGGATGGTTACAGAGTGTCCTGCTTCATAGCGATGATAATCCCACAGAAGGGGTAGATTATGATGATGACACAGAGCTAGATCTTAGATCCTGCTGGAGGAACTGCCTAATCAGCGCAAGAATGGCCTTGGAACCCAAGGCCAAGGTATCAGAAAATGTCCCGGATGGATTTTTAATAAGAGTACATACAAAAAAAAAAAAAACCCAAAATAAAACAAGTCTCTTAAAGGCCACGATGGATTCTCAGAAGGGTCCACTAACGAATGTAAGGAAGACTTTAAGATGGCTCACTTCTGGAAGGAGGGTGGCATACATGCAAGCGGTGTTTTACACGCATTCCCATCCACTAATCCAGTGGATCAGATTAGTGCTGATTAGCAGGCTATGGGCACCCTGGATATGTCACAATCCATTACCATTAACAAAGAAGGCTGGACTCTCCAACCACAGTGAAGTTAGCTGAACACCATCCGCTCTGCTAAAGGAACCAATCATAATGTAGAATTTCCTGCTTCACCTTGCCATTGGCCAAATGTCATCACCACAGTAGTGGAAAACAACAAGGGAAAGACCATTTTGTTGGGTTCTTTTTGGTTAATGCAGCTAATTAAAAGCCTGGATATCAATGAGTGCTATCTCCCAGAAGCCCCTGCACTCTGTCTGTTTTCTTGATAGTATCTTAGCTTCATACATACCTTCCTCTTCAGGTCTGTAAGGTTTCAGCCATACACAGAGGGCTAACACAGCTAGTGGGCAATCCAACAAAAGCTCTGAATGCAGCACAAAGCTAATGTGAAATGTAGTTCAGACCAGTTGGTCTAGAGAGGCAGAAATAAACTGTCAAGTGTTGACAGAAGCAAAAGGGTCAGAGGTTAGAGCACAGCCTAAGGCTTCGCCACAGGATCCTAAAGCAAAAAAAACAAACAAATAGTGACAAAAACATGTAGTGGTGGCTGGAACAATGTAGGTCATTCATGTTGAAAGCCATGACGGGATCTCAATCCAGGATGTAGAACTGCATGTACGGGTTTTAAAAGCATAGAGACAAGCATTTCTGCTGTATTTTTTTTCTGTTAAATTCAGAACAGGTAAGATATTACATCAAAAATGTTTTCTACCTGTTTTTGTGTTTAATATTATCAATGGCGACTATTAAACAAGTATTCATCTAACTCTGTTTTGTTTTGTTTATGCTGCAATAACTTGAGGATTTGCATTTATTGTGCTTTGTCTTTCCCAAACCAAAGAACTGTTTTATTGGATCAACATTTGTTGGAGTCAAATACATAATAATGATATAAAATCTGAATTAAATTTACTAGTTAACAAATGAAGAGGGGTCTTATTAGGCATGCTATTCCCACTAATGCAGAGGAGAGGACTCCATGTGGTTTAATGTGAGGAGGTGCTAAGAACTGACAACTTGAACTGAACAAATTGGACTCAACATTTCATCCACAGATTTCAAGGCATATCTTTCAACATTAACTTGACAGTGAAAGTCAGATGAGAAGTGCAAAGGTTGCACAAGTTCAGACAGTACTTTTGTCAGTTTTAGGTCCAGGGAAATGACACATTTTTTGAGCCTTGAGCTGCAAGTCTGAACCAGTGATTGAGCATTTTTTCATACACGTATGTTCAAAGCCAGATTAGACAAGGCACAACAACATGCAAATACTTTGGTTATGTTTCACTGGTAATATCTAGATCTGCTGACTATCACTTGAACACGCAACAACTCTATCAAGACAAAATTCAGTAGAAGAGTTGTATCAAATTAAACAATGTTGTGGAAATCACATGGAACTATGGTGTTTAGCAAAGGGTAATGAGTGAGATGGCATAAAACAAAAAACATTTCAACATAGTAGCATTTCTTTCAACGTCTCCCCTAGGCTTAGAGTGTAGCAATAGCAAGAGGGGCGCGTTAATGAATCAATCTGTCAGACTGCCAAGTTTCTTCACAATTTACCAGAATGTACCAAAGTTGCAAGAGGTTAAGAAACCCTTAGATTACAATAAAAGCATTACCTTACGAGATGGCACTGCTGAGATAATGGCTTACGTGCCCTGTGTTTGCCTCAAAGTCCGACAGAGCAATTCTTTGACTTAATTAGCTGATAGCCTAGTAGATAAGTTTAAAGATTTCTGAGTACAAACATCCACGCCCTGGACTTTGAAAACTCCCAGTTAACAAGTAAAAGTGATAAATATATTCTAAAGTGACTGTTGGTCCTACTTTTAGGCTGCAGACTATTTAGGTTGATGTGATTAATTACAGTTCTACTCTCTTGCAACAAAATCCTGCAGAGTTTTAATGTACAGGGGACCATGGACACTATGGTATATCATTAAATAGAAATTAAATTAAATAAGATTTGCTTTGCTATTCTTAATGAAAAACTGAGTCACGACAGGAACTCATAAATAACCTCTAAAAGGACAGGGATTCCCAACAGGCTGGATAACAATATTAACTGTGAATATTTTTAGTAATTAGTATTTTTCATCAATATCATATGACACAGCCTTCTGTTTATAATTTTGGCCACCACTATCTTGGCTTTACAATCACAAGAGCCCACATTTGGATACAAGGGTAAAACTCGCAAAGACAATCAGTTATTAAAAACACTGACAATCTGAAGTGCTACATTACATCCAGTCAAGAATTTTCAGCTGCTTAGTTTATCTATTTCAGTAAGATCAGCATTGCATTATTCATAAATACAATGATCAGCGCTGAAAGGCTAGATGAGCCTGCGTAAATTATTGCAAATATTGACTAATAGTCGTGTTAACAGAGTACAAACCTTCAGATGGAATCCTCTGACAGTTGTGTTAGTGTAACCTTTTACACACAGAAAGAGCTGTCAGATAAAAATAGGTTTTATGCTCTAAACAGAGGCTCAATGAGTCCGACTCAGCAGGCATGCTCAAAGCCCATGGAACACATGGATGAACCAAAATCATTTAAAAAGGCGACATATACACTCCTTGGATGGATGACATGAATGGTGAAATTGACTTTACCAGAACCATTTCTGTGCCACGTTGCAAACACATTAACCACTGTCATAAAACTAAACAGCTTTTCATGGGGGTCAGTGGGGTTGTCTCACTTCTAGATCCAGCCTTAAGTGGCCATCAGAGGAACTGCAGGTGTGTTGGCTTCATCTTTCAGCCCCATGGAACATGCATGATCACAGCCAGTCATACCATGGAGGAAAAGACAACGCAAAAAGAGAAATAGCTCAACAGAATACAGCCTGCACCTGTCTGGGTCATCTGAAGACAAAATCCATGTGCAAAAATTGCAACTCTGTATGGGACTATTCATGCCCATGTCCCTATGTAAAGTATAAAGATGGATTCCAGAAAGCAGAGGCAATAAGATAAAGAAATACAAACTTTACATAGCGGTTCAGGGTGATAAGTGACTATCAGTGGAGCAGTTACAGAGCTGAGGGTGTACTAGTGCTGATCTGTGTATAGAAAACACACACAGATAGGGTTAGTCAGGAGGTTATATATAGGCAGGGGGGTTAGGATTAGTTAGGGCCAGTCAAGGACAGGGTTAGTCTGGGGGTTAAAGTTAGGCAGGGTTTAAAGATGATGACTGCACATGAGCCAAAAGATCAGCTCTAACAGTCCTCCAAATGTGCACCAAATGGCCTCAGTAACATTCCCTTAATACCATAGACGGACCCCCTAGCTCCCCGAGGACCACAGACCAGAATGAACTCCAGTAACCGGACTTTGTCGAAGTGGTTCTTTACGCAGGTCAACTCGGAGCCAGTTGGCTCACATGACATGCAGCGGGACGCAGACGGCTTGCTGTCTAGTAGCACCTGTTTTAGAATGAACCCATCCTTGTGTCCCACTAAGTGTGCAACACGAACCAAGCCCCGGCCTGGTCCCCTACCGTGGACAACCTGCACCAGTCCAGCAGCTGTCTGCTGAAACCAGCCTGGCACCAGGCTTATCGGTCCGCACATGCCTCCAGTGGGGCCGGGGGACGTCAGATAACATAGCAACCCCGTCGAATTTGCAAAAACAGATAACGCTATATTTGACTTAAGAATATAATTCATAATATAATGTTAACTGTCCGGTATTGCAGTCAGAAACGGCTAAGCTATTCATGCTAGCTAACAAGAAGGGCACACTGGGCTAACAGTTAACGTCTCTGAGTCCACAGAGCAAGACGACCGTGGTTGTTTGACTTTAAATATTTCATTTGGTAAAGAGGACGAGTGAAAGACAATCGGCTGTTAATGTGGTAAAGCTGCCAAACACCATGAATGCACTAGTTGACCTAAGATGCTCGCTAGGGCTAGGCTAAGCTAACTAGCCTCGCTAACGCTAGCGCACGATGTATGTAACAGTACTATGAGCTTACCTGCAAATGATTCACTTGACACTGGGGCGAGTCACTAGATTTTTTTTCAATACTTGTTCCGCGGCCTCCTCGCCTTAAAAGCCACCCTGTTACAAACGCCTCGTCGCCTCACCCGTTTCCCGAAACGCTATCAAATTGACTTGAGGTAATGCGATTTGCAGGAGCGCTATTGTTTGTCGGTTAAAGCCCCACATTTCCTCAAAGCCCATCTGAAGGTGGCATGTCCTACATCCGGTCCGGCCCCTCATAATCATCCACACATAAATAAAATTACTGAAATCCAATCTGCTCAGACAGCTGGATGTGTGCAGCTCCACACCTGCCCATTCAAGTGATTCCAAGTGTGAATGTAAAGCTCCTAAAAGTATACTTACCAATAACACGGAGGGGTTTTTAGCCTGGGGGTCTGCTACTTCCACTAATATTCTTTGTTCTACTCCGTGCATTTGTCACATATTTCCATATTACACATTTATGGTCTATTATATGTCATTTTATTTGCATCTAATGTCAGTTTGAGTGTGACTCGTGTGCACTTTTACACTCCGTATAACAGCAGACATTTTCCTGGTGAATGTCAAACTAAAGCCCTTCTCCGGGTCCCCTTTAAACACATGGCCTGTGTCATGACATAGTCTCCTCATTCCTTCAACAGCAGGGCATGTGTAGACCTCTTTAGCCCTCTGCTGGTGGTTTTGTGCATCTGCAGCTTTGGATGGAAACACACTGGTGTCATATGTTCAGCTGGAGTATTATTATTTATTAGGGCCCGAGCACCGAAGGCGCGAGGCCCTATTGTTTTAGTGCTGTTTTATTATTATTATTATTATTATTATTAT
>JAQQZY010000015.1:34108124-34125645 GCA_030068375.1 Ostorhinchus rueppellii
TAATGATAATAATAATAATAATAATAATAATAATAATAATAATAATAATAATAATAATAATAATAATAATAATAATACAGGGAAATGTACTCATGGTAGAATTAAGGAGTAAATAAAGCAAAATATGCTCAATCTTTCTTTTTCTTTTTTTTTTTAAAGCACATGGCATTTACTAATAAGGTGAGAAAAACAGTATCTCAATTCTCCATGTACTGTGCATCCAGTGAACTGACAAAAAAAGTTTGAATCTTATAACTTTAGTAACAGCCAATATGTAGAGGGATTTTAAGGTTAAGTGTGTGTCCTTCAGTGTCCTGTGCTGAAAGTGCCACCCTCTTTCTATTCTATGGAAAAGAAAAGAAACAAAGGCTACGCTGAATTCAGTGCCTTTTATAATGATGTGAATAGAAGCCATCGTCTGCCACTTTATGTGGCATTTCTCTGTAGGCTGACTGTGTTGACTCTAAAACCCCCCACTCTGAACCACAGATGCTTCAGGAAAACAAGGTGGTTCAATTTCCTGTATCGGTGTCACGTGGTCATCGCAGCAGCCGTAACGTGCAACTCAACCTGTTCCTATTCACCGCAGTGGGAGGTCAGAACATGAGCTCAGATTATGACTAATTCTACTTTCCTAGATAAACATTTAACCAAGTTTTCACAAGCCACACAGGTTTGTGTCATTAAAATGATCAGTTGACTTTTTCTGATCCCTGCCAACACTTGTGAGATCTTGCAACAGGTCTTTCTTCCGAACCCAGTTGCAAAATAAGGTGGAAAAAACTGGAACGGTATTTAGTGTTGCATTGTGTCAACACAGAGACAAGAGTTAAGACTATGTCATTAGCATTAGTCATTAGAGTATTAGCTTTACAAAGAAACCTTAAAACAGTGATGTGTATGATGGAGCTCTTTCCAAAACTTAGTCAAATGAACAATTGAAATATCACATCTGATATTGTATATGTGTTTTTTCAGTCATAAAAATAAAAGAAGAGAGTTCAAAAATTTGATGAAAACAACACTTTCAGACATCAATTTGGTGGCATAAAATTCAATCAGCCACATATTTGTGGTTTATTTCATGTGTCCGTTTGTCCTGATGGTTGGTTTCTGTGGTTAACACAACCTGCCAGTTAGATGTGGAACATTTATCGCTTTGATGGTGAAGACGTTATAATCAACTCATGATATAAATTTGGGTTCCAAGGAGACTTTGAATTCTTTTGTATCTCGAGCTGAGGAAGATAGACAATAGAGCGAGGCTGTTCAGTCATTGGCCTACAAGCCAGAAAAGATCCTTTAGGAATTTTCTGCACTTCACAGAAAGCTGCCCATGTATCAGGATAACATGCAGTGTGATACATAAAACTAAGGTCGTCCACCTCAATGGGAACCTCACAGTGCTGTGATTTCACTTCTGCCATCTATACAGTGAAGCCTGTCAGTCAAATACCTGGTCATAACAACATCCTTGCATGGAGCCTGTTCTCCACTATCAGCCACCCAAAGAAAATGTCTCATCACTGCTGATTAGATGGGATGACATGAGATTAGATTTTACTGTTCCCATCATGGGGTAATTGTAATGTTAACAGCAGCTAAAATACAAAAAACAAAGTTCAGAAAGACGTGTCGAAACATTCAAAAGTGAACAAGAAATTAAAAAAAAAAAAAACCCTCTTCTATTATTATTTCATTATATTCTTTACTTCATTCAGAAATAACTCTTATGACTTTCTACATTTCTAAATATAGCCTTGTCAGAAAAAACCCTCATGTCTGACTGATATTGTGTAAAATCTGCAGTTCTTTACCAAGGCAGTGATCTGGAATTGATAATAGGGAGTACAAGCTCAGGATAAAGTGGGTTCAGAAGATGAATGAATGAGTACAAGCTCTGCTTCCAGTCCTGGCCCGTGGGATCTTATTTCTTGGAAAAACAAAAACAAAGTACAGTCAGTGGTGAGAGACAAATTTGGATCCTGTTTGACTTATGCTGTTTAACGGCTAATAAGACAAGTAAAGAAAGTCACAGATTGTTTTTAAACTTTCAGTCTGTGAAAATATGCAAATAGGAAGACTACACACCTGAAAGTTATGGAGGTGACATTAATGTAACCATCTTTGTCCATGATCTGTTTAGAGCCCGATGATGTCTCTGCAGCTTCAACATGACCAGATATGTAATAATTTTCATATCGCTGTTGAACCTAGAAGTTAAATATTCCAAGCCAGTGGCCATTGTGGTGTTAGTGATGTGTATCATGTGCAACAACAAATGCAGCCCATAGAGCAGTTTAACACAAGATGTTTCATCCCCTTTATCACAAACCATTACTTTCTTGGCTCCTAAAATGATGCTTCTAATAGACAAACATTATATGCGTAAAATAATAATTATATTAAATGAATGAATGAATGAATGAATGAATGAATGAATGAATGAATGAATATTTTGACTCAGTTGTTGTAACATTAATAAATTATCCATCCTTCAGACTACTGTGTGTTGTTTACATGGGTCTCAGTGTAATTTTATCCCTTTCCAAGGTGGCGGTGTTTATTTAATAGGTCAGGTTGTATCTTTTTTTCTGGAGCATTTATTTTTGTTCAAACAAATAAATAATACTGATTATTATGCTACTATCACTACAAGCTTATTATGCCCTTATAGGTAGCAATATACTACTACTTTTACTACACCCACAACTAACAGTAAAAATAATACCAAAAAAAACAAAAAACAAAACAGTGAGTGAGTAAATGCATACATGCATAAACAAATGTCATGTAGACTCATTTGTTGTATCTGTAATACATTTGTCATAATTCTGACTGTTGTGTCTTGTATTTACTTGTGCGTTAGTGTGGACTTATCCCCTTCCAAGATGGCGGCCTCTTTCTAACGCGTTCGACTCCTCCGTGAACAAACCCCGCCCCCGTCTGACGCCAAATTTGCGTCAGGGGGAGGAGCCAGGCCGCGACTCGATTGACACGTAAGAATCCTGCGTAAATTTTTAAGGAAGAAGCAACAACTTTCCGAGAGTTGAGTGAGGATAGGACTCCGTCCCTTCGGGCTCCATGTGTCCTTTCACCGCCGCGGACTAGAGGCCCTGCTCGGACGTGTTTAAATGCCGAAATGAGATTGTCGGCGGTGGTTTCCGTGGTGCGGTCGTTGGGGCCGGTGGTGATCGGGATCTCTCTGGGCTTCACGCTGAGTTTACTGAGCGTCAGCTGGACGGAGGAAGCCTGTTACCTGGGTGGCAGGGACGGCCAGGATGGAGCCGTGGGTCGGGAGGGTCTGCCAAAGGGAGCCCGGAAACCCAACTCCATCCTCACCGGTAACGATGTGGAGTCCGAGGAGGACTTTGAGCCCAGAATAGTCCCTTATAAACAGGTCCAACAGAGTGCACCCAAGAAGGTATTCAGGTACGTGAAGTACACACTGTGGTGACGCTTTGATCAGGAGATAAATAGAGCATCAGTGTTTATGGGTGAAATTATGGAAAACAATGTCAAGGAGGTATAAAGAGTGAAATAATGACAACTCCAAACTTTGAACAATATTCTACCGGCTACTAAATAATGCAGATGAATACATACAAGTTAGTGCATAATGTTAAAATTGCACTTCTTTATCTTATTATCTATAAAATGTCAGGTTGTTCATGTCATTCTCAAAGGATAGTTTGTAAATGTAAACATTTTCCTAACTGAAATTTAATGTGTTTGTGTGGAGTTAAACCAATGTCCAAATATATTTAAGTTTAAACAGAGGTAGAAAGATCTAATTTTGTTGAGATGTGATGACCAATATGTTTGTCCTGTTTATTTATTTTTGAGTGCGAGGGGAAAAAGTAATAACAGCAATAATATTGTTGCTGTTATTGTAGTTATTCAGTTATTTTTGTAGTTTTTCTTCCTTTTGATCTTCCTCTGGTGGGATGGTCACCGTCATTTTGGTCATGATTAATTATGTACTTGGATCTTACAATAATAGCAGGAGGTTGAACTATTGTAATGTATGATTTAGAGGAAAGGGGTGGGATTAAAGGAGTGTAAATGTCTTCCCTCTCCCACTGTATTAAGTGTGTTTTTTATATAGTAGTATAATTATTTCAGGGGGTTGTCTTATGTTGATAATTTGTTTCAGTGGGTGGTTGTATAGTGTTTTTATGAGTCTGAAATATAACACCCATTCATTCATAGTGGACTTCAATATAGGTCAGTCGGCCACAGCTCATTCCATTAAATAATGATCTATTATAAATCAATGGAGACCCACAGAAGACAGGTGAACAGGTGTCAGCTGGTCACCACGTGGGTATGGAAAGATGAAAACTCCAACAATTATCCACCACCTTTGGTTTATTGTAGATCTGTATTGCGTGTCTCTGCTATGTGTGTTTACATATTTTTTATAAACAGGCAAAGGCTTCCAACATTCCTTGGACAGCTCCCATGTGTGAAAGTTTCTCTTTTTCCTGTGGTGGCATCTCATTACTCCCCACATCTGATGAATCACAAAGCAAGTTTTTACTTGTGTGTCTTTGTTAATAAGCACTTAATGTTGGCATTTTCCTGCTAGACTTGTGTGAATGTTACTTTAATGTCTGCGTTATTTGCATATTGTCAGCAGAACAGAAGCGAAGTTATGTTGAGTTTGACGTTGGTTTTAACTCGGGGGTTGAATTTTCAGTTGGATTCAAGTCAAGAAGCCAAACTTAGAACTAAAAGCCAAATCAGGATTGGTAATAAGTTTTGCGTTCTCCTGTTTTTCAGAGCAAAATACATCAGCACAGAGTTGGGAATCCGAGAGCGTCTGTTTGTTGGTGTCCTGACATCCAAAAACACCATCAGCACCCTGGGCGTGGCTGTCAATCGCACCATAAGCCATCATCTGGACACTGTGGTTTTCTTCACCGGCATGCGCAACCGTAAAGTCCCTCACGGCATGTTTGTAGTCTCTCACGGAGACGAGAGGCTGATTTGGAACATGTTTCAGACCATCCGGTACATTTTAGACCATTACATCAATGAGTACGACTGGTTTTACTTGGTCCAGGATGACGCCTACACAGAAGCCGACAGGATCAAGGTCCTGGTGGATCATCTGAGTATGGATCGAGAACTGTACATGGGAAGCCCTGAGGAGTTCATTGGCGGAGAGATGGAAGGGAAGTACTGCTACGGCGGGTTTGGGTATCTCCTGTCTCGTACTTTACTCCTCCGACTCCAGCCTTTCCTAGAAAACTGTAGAAATGACATCCTGAGTGCCAGACCTGATGAGTGGCTTGGCAGATGCATCATTGATTACACCAGTGCAAACTGTGTCAGCGAGTACGAGGTAGGTTGATCTGAAGCAGCTCATTTGATATTAAAATGAATAAGGAGCCACAGTAGCTCCCTTTCCACAGCAGATTGGTGTCCAGGAACTTGTGGGTGTTTACACTGAAATTTCTTGAGGGGAAAAAACAAAAATGCCCCTTGACCCTAAACTTTCCATGAAAAAAACTTCTTAGAGCTACATAGAACTTTGCACATTCCCCAGAATTCTTGAGGGGCATGGGTACTGAAGGATACTGATTTGTGGAGCACACTTGCAGTGTTTCACACTTACTTTCACCCACAGTAGTGGGTGTGTGGCTGCAAACTTGTTTGTTCCATTTCTAGAAGCTTCACTTCTTTTGTGTTGTGATCTTTTGGAAAATGGAGCCAAAGAAGAGAAACTGCGAGAAGTGGACTGAAGACGGCGTCCTTTTGACGCATACACCATTTACCTGAAGCTGAGCATAATGCAGTCATCTGTCTGTCCATCTGAATACATTAAACATGCTCAGAACAACCTGGACCCTGTTGAACATATGTTGAAAAGCAGTTGCCGAAAACAACTGACCTTAATTTGAATACATATGCAGGAACTTAAGATGCTGTGGAAACATAACGCTATTGATTACGGGGAATTCTTTTACCCAGGTCAATAAGTTCCTGTGAATCTGATAGAATAGGGGCTTATGCCATGAAAAAGCTGTGGGATGTACATTGAGGTTCCAGGCATGTGTATGTTTGGTTCAGTGGGGGTTTTCATTTTCAGCAGAAGGCAGGCTCTGCCTCTGGGACAGAGCTTTACACTGACGGACCGCTTTATAAAACTGTAATTATGACGCTGGGACCGACATGGTATTTATATTACAGAGGAGGTTGGTACTACCCCTAAGCTCTTTTATTTTTTTTCCCCTCTGCTCCTGCAGCTAGGTAGAATAGGTAAACAGGGAAGTACAGCACAGGTTCAATGGTGTGAAAATCCCCTGTGGGTCAACATGCACCGGTCTTGTAATGTCATTAGCATTTAAGGTCAACCAAGCTCAGACCTGATCTTTCCCAGTGCCCTCTCATGCAACAACCTTGCTGTTTGTTGCATCAGCATTCAGTTTGTTGCACACATGGTAAAGTTTCTCATCTTTTTTAGCTCAGGAGATCAATATAAATGCTACAAGTAGCCTTTAAAT
The DNA here is from genome assembly GCA_030068375.1 of Ostorhinchus rueppellii. NCBI lineage: Eukaryota > Metazoa > Chordata > Actinopteri > Kurtiformes > Apogonidae > Ostorhinchus > Ostorhinchus rueppellii. The sequence continues at coordinate 34,114,637 of JAQQZY010000015.1, forward strand.
ACATATACTGGCTTAGATTTCTTGCTCGGCATGCTTCAGAGATGTCTTTTGCTTCCATTTTCTCTTCTGTGGCCATGACCCAGAGAAGGAAACCATCTTGTTATTCACTTGAGAGTGAGTTGCATGGCTAACTAAAGAGCCCTGAGCCTGAAGAGCTCCAGCAGAGAGAAGATAAGGAGGAGGAGGAGGAGGGGAAGGTAACAGGCCTGGTAAAGAGGAAGCAAACAGCTTGAACATAGAGCCTGACATCAGTTTTGGTTTAGGAGAGCATTGATAATTAGGCACAGACAATGCTTCACCAAGTGTCCAAGTACAAGCCCTAAGCTGTGGGCAAACATTTGCCAAAGTGTGGCCTTAGCACAGCTTTGTTCTTTGTTCTTTTAATAGCATGATCAGTTTTTTTTTAATTACTCAAGCTCCTTATGTAGTTGCTCTGTTTTTAGTGGGACTGTGCCAGTGTTATGTCATAGGTACATTAGGTTTCGTTTTGACTTTCCTTCTTTTTTTTTTTGGCTTGTCTTTTTACCTGTAGTTGTCTTAATTAGACTTTTCAATGGATGAACTAAATTGAGGGTGAAGTAACATCATGGTTTTTCCTCTGCTTGTAGAACGCTTATGTGCTCAGTTGTTGTTTATGTCATTATTGGAAGTCGACACAAAACTCACTTTTTGCAAATAATGGATGACCCCACTTTTAAAAAGGTTATTTGCAGTCAATAGTATTGTCCATTCACACAAACAGGATTTTTTTTTTTTTTTTCTTTTTCAAGAGAGGCTAAGAGCTTTACTGGAGTACAATCGATGACTTTTTGAGCATTTCAATGTCGCAGGCGAATTTTCCCTCTTGGAAATGAAATCATAAGTTTTGATGGGTTGAGGCTCTCAGCTGATGGATTGTTTGGGGTGAAGTAGTCGTATAACTTTTAAGTCTGCCTTTTTCCATCTTGATGTCAAAATTGAAAATGTTTGATACTGTAAATTTTAATCTTTAAATCATGCCAACAGTGATGTGGACGTGTTGGTGCACTCTCAGTTGCAAAACAAAACGAAAATGTGATAAATAAAGTTGGATTTAACAGAAAAAATAACAATATAATCCAGTTTGATGTGGGTTTGTCTGTAGAAACACTGTGCTAGTGGGGCATGAGGATGAACTAACGTTTACTCATGGATGAATGTTTATTTGGAGTTGTTTTGCTCTGTTTTGTTGTTCACCTGTCATAATACAAAATAGTTTTAGTGCCCCCTACAGGTAGGACTGTTGATCTTTTAAATACCTGGTTACACCTCTTGTATTTTTTTATTCTTCAAGTAAATGTTGGAGTTAAGAACCCAGAGCTCAAATGAATATGGCACGCACACTGAGTTTCATCAAGAAAATCTTGGGTGAATTAAATTTTAATTACTCAAAAACAAACATGAAGACTCATAAACGTAACTGGTAAAGAATTTAGTTGCTGTCTTGTAATTACTGACCTTGTAAGATAAGCGCTTTACAAAATCTTGCAAAAATCTTAACCTCTGACTTATTATCTTTTCATGTAAACTTCAGTCTTTTACAAGTATTTCCAAAGACATTCCAAGGTCTTTTTGTGTATGCTAGGCATTCAGCACTGAGCAAAAATACTTTGGCACTGCACACAAGTCTAATTATAGTAAGGAAAGCCCTGAATGTGTTCCTAGAACAAATATGATTCCTGAAAATATCAAAACGCTTAACAATAGAAACAAAATATATCTTAGACAGCATTTTGCTATGCAATTATGGTTGAAACTGCGGTGTTAGCAGTGGAGATGAGCCCAGAATGCTGCTTAGATAGCGTGTAATGTTTGCTTGAATGTAAGCAACTCAGTCCAACAACTAAGCTTGTAATAACATCAGCCATGTTTCTGTCATGCTGGGTTGAAGACGTCTCATGAAAAGACCTCTTTGTTTCCTCCCAGGGCCTTCAGTACCACCATTATGAGTTGGGGAAAAACTCGGATCCAAGTAAAGAACAGAGTGACGAGTTCAAGAAAGCTCTGACTGTCCATCCAGTGTCTGACCCTGAACAGATGTACCGGCTGCACCGATACTTCACAGAGATTGAACTCCAGAAGACTTACGATGAGATCGCTAAGCTGCAGGTAAGCTGATTTCAAGAGCCACAAATCACCTGTCGTTCACTCAGAAATAAAAACTTGGCTTCCTTTCGCCTACCTCTGTTTCAGGCTCAAAATACAGCAGCTTTAGTGCAGTATAAGTGGTGTCAGCAGCAAGTTGGCAGCTTTATTGATTTCAACACCTTTTGTGTTTCCACAGGCAGAAATAAAGAATGTGAGTGCAGTTGCTTTTGAGGGAAACCGAAGCGCCCAGTGGCCGGTTGGGATCAATCCACCTTTTGAGCCTAGATCTCGTTTTGAAGTTCTGAAGTGGGAATACTTTACAGAGGAGGAGATTTACTCATGCACAGATGGCTCTCCCAAGTGTGAACTGCGTGGCATTGACCGCATGGATGTGGCGGATGTTATCGATGTTGCTGTTGGAGAGCTGAACAAGAAGTACATACCTGTCCTACACCTGAAGAAGCAGCAGCTAATTAATGGCTACAGACGCTTTGACCCTATTAGGGGCATGGAGTACATCCTGGACCTGCAGCTCGAGGTGGTCAACCAGAAAGGTCACAGTCGATCCATCACGAAGCGGGTTCACCTGGTGCGACCTCTGAGTCGGATTGAGATCATTCCGATGCCTTATGTCACTGAAGCTACCAGGGTTCACATCATTATACCACTTACGATGCAGGTCAGGAGCTACATCGACCATTTCCTCGAAGTCTACGCTGCAAATGCCTTTGAGACCAGCGAAAACGCAATCCTAACGTTCTTGTTCATTTATGATCCAGTTGAGGCCCAGCAGGTGAACCAGAATGATATATTTGCAGGTGTAAAGGCTCAGATAAACACTTATGAACGCAAATATCCTGCAATAAAAATCCCATGGATAAGCGTAAAGACGGAAACGCCATCCCAGATCAAGTTCATGGACATCATTTCGAAGAAGCATCCCGTGGACACGCTGTTCTTCCTTGCTAATGTTGACACAAGTGTCAATGCCGAATTTCTCAATCGCTGTCGCATGAATTCAATCAACAATTGGCAAGTGTTCTTCCCGATCCATTTCCAGGACTACAACCCCGACGTGGCTTATCACAACCAGCAGCGTCCAGCTACAATCGATCTGGTCAAGGACGCAGGACATTTCGACCGAATGTCGTTCGAAGAGGCATGTTTTTACAACTCCGACTACATGGCAACACGAACACGAATGGTGGCGGACGTCCAGGAGAATGAGGAGATTCTGGAGACCCTGGATATCTACGAAATGTTTGTGAAGTATTCAGGTCTTCATGTGTTCAGAGCGGTGGAGCCAGCGTTGCATCAACAGTACCGCTACCACGTCTGCAACCCGCGACTTAGCGAAGACATCTATCACCGATGTGTCCAAAGCAACTTGGAAGGACTAGGTTCTCGCTCTCAGCTTGCGATGCTACTGTTTGAGCAAGAGCAAGGAAACAGCACCTGACACCACCTAAGGGGAGTTTCGTGCAATCCTGAATTTGGACTCTGATTAAGAGCGACACATGTAGCACCACTTGTTGCTTGTTTTACCTAAAATGAACCCGTGTACGAGAAGTGGTTACGCACATGACTGGCATTCCATCTTCTAATGTGCATCAAAGGTTGAGGTTTTAGAAAGATGAATGCAGTACAGGCCTATTTCAGAAAGTTTTTTTTAGTGTTTACAGTTATTGTCCAATGTTTTTGCTACTTTAGGAAATCTGAAAGCTGCGTCAAGCACTTTTTGACCACTTGAGAGCAGAGACAGCAGCCAAGCCTTATCCAGTTTCTCTGGTTAAGGCGTTCACCATACATGGGCAGCAAACACAGGACAACAAAGGAACAAGTGATCTTTCAGTTCACTTGGCCAGTGTAACGGTCACTGGGGTTTTATCCTTGTTTTGTTTCCAGTTCCTGTAAAAGCGATCCTCCTTTCCACTGATATCCACATGGGGAGTTGGCATTTGGTGTGTTGGTGCTGGGTTTGTTTGCTCATGATTGTGTGTGGGGACATTAAACCAAAACAGAAAAACAAGTGTAGGCTAAAGTTAGTTGTAGCTTTTCTACAGGATGCAAAATCCTATGATGTTATTTAATGTTAATATATTGAATATATATTTAATACATAACATATAGAAACACTTTGGTACTTTGCGCCACAGTTTGCCGTTTTATTAAGGGCGTTACATTTTTTTATATTTACTGATGGGAGTGTTTTTATAAAGGGCATTGTTATATCCGTACAGCATGTGCCTTAAGAGTTGTCATGTGCTTAGAGTTGACCTGGTAACGGTTCACCCCAGGAGGTGATGTGCAGCTGATGTTTTTCATTAGAATTTGGTACAGTTACTGTATAGTTAGTGGTTTTAAACGGCTCAGAGATGTTTCACTGTGGCTAATCTCTGTTACATTCTTGGGAGAACTAAATGGGTTGTCAGATAACCTTATGTTTTTTGTTTTTTTTTTTCCCCAAGTGGCATAGATTTATCATGATCCCATTCAACTACACATTGTACAAGTGCCTCAAAGCAGAGAATGGCGGTCCTATAGAAGTCCCACTGTTGGATTTTAGATGTCATAATGTAGATGAAGTCTGTACCAGTGGACCTAGAGTGGATTAGTGTTGATGTTTTAAGAAATGTACATGCTGGAGGCCAAAGAGAACTGTGAGTAATGTCAGAAACACCTCTGTTAAAATCTTTCATATGTGCTTGCCCATACAGGTGTTTCAGTATTTTCGGGAGTCCTCCATGAAGTAAATGGTACTGTAAAACAGAATCTAATGACTTTAGAAATGAAATTAAGAATGTATGCAACATGTTCCTACATCACCAGTTGGTCCAGACGTTGTTTTTATACTCAAAGGTTTGTGCTTTTCCAAAGTGTTATGGACTGTATTGTTTTAGATGTAAGTTATTGAACGGTTTCGTTGTCCTCCATGTGCTGAGCTCAAATGTACAAATGAAATCCAACGGGAGTCCTTTATTACATGACTGAGCAGTGGCGGAGTTTAGCAGTACTAGACCTAAGAAATGCATTAAGATAAGTTACTTATAATGTGCAATATTACAGAAACACAACTGGATATCTGTCCAGGAGAGGGCAGAGCTTTTCATATGCCAGAACAGCTTCAGGATAACACTGTTCATGTTTCATAATTTAAGACTCATGCTTTGTGTTTAACGTTGAGTAAATACACTGTAATATTTTTGACAGTACTTTTTAATGTATTTTGCTGACACTAGACACTTTTCACCTATGTATTAACTTAGAAACACATGCGATTAAGGAAAATCCTTTTATTTAACTGAAATTGGACTTGGAGTGTAGCTTGGAAAAGGTGATATTAACTGTGGTGGTCCTACACAGTGTTTGCTGTACTTTGTTTTTGCCATGTAAACACAGACCTTGGAGGTCAGGTTGTCAGTGACTTTTTTTTTGTCATTCATTTTCTAACGCGTCTCTTTCTTTACGAGATCAGTCTAATGAAAGTGCTCTATTTGATATAATATTGAATGTTATTATTATATATTACACTAATGATGTGTGTTGCTAGAAACAGAAGAAACCCAAACCACTGTGAAAGATGGAGGGCGGAGGTTCCTATATGAAGGTGCTGCGGTGATCTGCATTCCCGTTGCCTCTTTAGAAATGAGAATCCTAAAAAAACTGAGGGCACACGGCGGACGAATCACTCAATACTCTAATAAAGCCGCCGTCGCTGCATGAAGCCTCCCAAGTATTTTGTCCATGTTTTCCTGTCATTTCTCTGTGAATTATGCAGATTCCGAATACTTCCGCACTAACAGAGGCTTTCAAGACAGTTTAAGTCTAAATATTTTATAAAGTCCATTTTTAAGCCTTTTTTTAGCTTTTGAAATGTTGAGACATATGCTGTACCCCACTTTGTCTTTTGCGTATTGTTTGATCTTGAAACAATTGGAATTTATTTTCATATAGTAATTGATTTTTTTTTTTTAAAGCAGGTAAATACATAAATTCATATGTAATTCTTCTAATGTTTGGAACCTTTTGGTTTACATTTTTATATTCCATGTATGGGTATTAGTATAACCAAAGCAATGTTTTAATTATTGTTCATCACATTCAGTTATGTGCTGTAATTCCCAATGAACTGTGAATTATAATTTTTAAATAAAGAGCTTTTTTTTTTTTTTTACAAAAATAAAATAAAAATGAATAGTCCCTGCCTTGATTCACTTTAATTTTGGCTTCAGATTCCAGTTTGTCCTTTAGGTGTCAGCAGAAGAGCATATTTGCCTTCGTGCAGTGCACATCCAGGAGCTGCAGCCGAGGTGCAGAAGCAGCATGACCCATTCCACAAATCACGTTTCTATGAACAAACGCAATAATGTTCACTTGCTTCTCAACATGAGCTGCAGGACTGCTGCTCAGATTCGTCCTCATGTCAGACCTGAGGTATTTCTGATGTCTGGGTTGGGTAAAAACAGGGAAAACGTTGCGACCTTAATTACAGCTTTAGTTATTTCAAGGGTCCGTATGCACTACCCTGAGGCATGCTGTAAAACCACATAACTACAGAGCAGCTGGGAGTTAATTGTAAGTCATTATTTTGTACTTCATTTTACATAGGATCCCAGGACTTTCTCCTCCCACACAGCAACAGAGTTGTTCCAAGTTGTCTAGAAAAGAGTTCTAGAAACGACAATAATGTGGGTTCACCTGAGTCTTTTAAGGAGCAGAGTAACACATTTAACAGCCAGAAATGTCTTTATGCTCTGTGTTATTGTAACAAGATAATGATGCTTCTTCAATTACACTCCCACACGGTCTTCACAAAACCCTGAGATGCTTTTAATTCTTATTATTTTGTATGAAATGTCTGTATTATACTGTATACGCCCAAGGGAGTGTGAAAAGGTTTGGACGTGGGTGTAGTAAATACAACTAGGCAACATGGAGTTACAAAGGCTCTGGATTTAGGAGGCACTGGTTTTACCAATCTAAACTTTAATAGTCATTGTATTTACCATATTTAACATATATAAAATGTGTTCTAACAGAGCAAATAATCACAAGATCACAGTTCTGTACAAAATGTAAGCGTTCCTCGTTACTGCAGTGACGGTCCATTTCCATTTCTGCCAGATGGGAGATGAAATTTGTTCATGTGAATTACTGACAGCAGCTTGCATCACCCTGCACTTACTAGATTTTTCTCTTCTCAGATGACCTCTCAGACCTCAGCTAAAATATGCAGCTGAAAAAAAGGGACAAAACAGCACATATTCAAAATGTAACATCAGTGGCGGTTGAGATCAATTTGATTTACATGGGTAATGTAATACGTGCACCCAAACGGAATGTCATGGAGCTATAGAAGGTGGGCCCAAAGAGCTGTGCAAGAGGGGAGCTGAGATTAGAGGCTGGAGGAATCCCAGGAATGTCAGCTACATGTTGTCAAGCTGGGAAGATGTCCCATCTGCTACAGAACAGACCTGCCGCTCACCCACAGCCCCGTGACACCTCCAAAAAAAAAAAAACAAAAACGCACACGCCTCTAAAACCAACTGTGGTTAAGTCGCTACCTGTATCATTACATATTTTTCTACAGAATTTCCAGGATCTATCTTTGAGTGTAGCTAAAGTACAGCATGAAGGGAATGAAAAGCCTTGGAGCTGTGAGTAACATTCACATAAAACTCCAGGGTTAAAACGTAGCCTTGTATTCATCCCAACACTCCAGTCCCCGGGTGACTTGTCTGAGGAAAGCTACAGTTATTGATGACAGAGGAGAAGATTGTTATGCATAGCTTGTCCAGGATGCCATCAGAGATTGTGATTGGGAACCTTTTGAAAATGTCAAAGTGACACATGATTACGAATATTAAACAGCCATGTAAAGCCCATGATTACTTGACAAGAAGAGGGGATATGACAGATGCAAGGCAGTGGAATCTCCCTGGGATGTAATACACAGTGATCAGAATGCACTAAAAACACATAAAGCCCGCATATGTAAACACCATATGCACTAATGTAAGTGTTTCCTGAATAAAACTTTAGGATTTTATCAACTGATCGTGTTTATTGCATTTAGAGCAGTAGGATTCTTTCTTAAAGAGGCATGTTCTGCACATGTGATCAGCCTATAAACTACATAGATGCAACACGACAGGAACACGTTAGATAAAGCTCAGTCCTGTACAGTTCCTCCCCAGTGAAACTAAGCTGTTACTGAATTCACAAAAGTTGGATTTAAGATCAAACAAATTAGCTCAAGTCATGCAGCATCATTCAGCTCATCTTGGAAATTAAGGGGTTATTTGTACAATCTAACAATGCCTTTCTACAGCAGGATCTAAACCGAACATAATTTATTATTTGGCCAGAATGAACCTAAACACGAGGCCAGGAGATTCCACAGTGACTGGAAAAAAACAAAAACAAAAAGCTCAGAACAAGATTATAGAAAATAAAATATCAAAATGTTTTCAGTGGAAGAAATGAAGCAACTGAAAAAAAAACCCCAAAACAAAATAAAAAAAACAAAGTGGTTTGAGGTGCTGGATGTGGTTTTGGGGCCCAAATCAGTTTGTGCTGTCCTCAGCAGTGCCCAGGGGCTGGTGAAAATCAATAGGAGCAGCACTACTTCCACTGTCTGCCCCTGCACTGCTTCTGCAAACGGAACAGCAGCAGAAGCAGCGTAAAAACATACGTAGGAGTAGTTACACGACAAAAGTGAAGTGTAATCGGTGTGATTTAGGTGGTGTGAATCCAAAACAGCCTGGTATGTGAAAAACAGCTGTAAAAGAGAAGAATCCGCCCTCCCCTGGTCTTTAAGGTTCAGGTTATGTGAAGGTCACAGGTTGTAAAGGATGTTCCTGCAGTGCAAAAGGTACTAGTGAGTGACCTGACCTGATGGTCCTACTGCAAACACTCGAGTGTAGCCGACTCGCTCTACGAGTCTATGTGTTTCACTTTTATTTGATATCTTGTGCTCTTAAACGGTGGTACGTTCCTCCCACCCTTTTAGGTTCAAACAATATCCCGACCTCCCGAGCCACAGCAGCTGCACATTTAACTGATTCTCTGACGCTTGTTTTGTTCATGGATCAGTCCAACTAAGCCGCATCAGTCTCATGTGCTCAGTCATGTGTGTAAAATGTTAAAGTGCACATGCAACACACAAACACGTTGGGTTTCTGTGTGTTTCAGAGACATTACACTGACTTACATTCATATCCCAGAGACGGACCCTAACCTTAAAATGAACGCTTACACCTTGAATTTAACGATCCGTCCCCATAACGCAGCCCAGTCCCCACAAGTGATACAGATTTATGTCCCCATAACTGAATAAATACCGGATCTCACACACATACACAGAGTCGACACTGTAAATAGTTGCAACACTTTTACAGTGGTGCTGGCTTAAAGCTGAAGAGATGACTGAGCAAAAATAAAATCCAGTCCCTTATTGCTTATGTCAGCATAAAGTCATAATGCTAACCAAGTAAAGAGAGGTATGAGCAAACAGGAAGTCAAGAGGGATGACTACGAAGAGTCCTTTCAGTACAACTGTAAACACAACTAAATGTGTGTTCTTTATGCAGGAGACAAACATACGGGAATGGAAAAGATCAAATAGTCCACTTTCCTGAACTGGGACAAATGTTTGGATGTTTGGCAGTCGAACATATCTGCAGATTGTAATTGTACAGTAATTGCTACAATCGTGATCGCTATTGTCATATAAAATCTCTTTTCTAAAATGTATAAATGGTTAAATTAATATTCTGTTAAGTTATATATTAACTGAATATAAACAACAAACATTAAAACAGAGCTTTCTCATGTTAAAGTTGGACTTTATGTACAAGTACAATGCTACTCTCTAACACCTTCACCACAGACCAGACCATGTGTACCAGTGGAAAGATGTCACTAGATCTTCTACGCCAATGTCATACATTTGAACCTAAATTATCCCCCTCTGGACAGATGGATGTGACACCAATAAGATTTGCTCACCGAAGTATTCTTGTATACAATAGAACATGTAGATAATAGCATATCTTTAAATAATTACATAATTTATGATGTGTGATGGCTCGATATGGTACAGTGTGGAGGAATAGTTTGAGAAGAGGTAAGTAAATCGGGGGATACAGATAGAAAAACTAAACAAAATCTAGCAGCTGAGATGCTAGTTGAATAAATAAATCATAGTTTTCCTTTTCTGGATCAAGGTGACATGCAGTCCTCCTCGTGTTCCCTTGTCGTGATCACGTACCAAAAACTGGTCCTGAAATCACAAAGCGCCCGACTTAAAGCAGGGCGAAGTTGAGAGGGGTCCCGTCCAAACAGGAGAAAGGAAAAAGCAGTGTCCAATTTGTGCCTACGTACTGTATGTTTAAGTGGTTTTTTAGCAGCACAAGTTATTGTTCGACTTTGGCTGTAGCTTTTTCACTGGTGACAACAAAGGACCGACAAGAACCGCCCAGGCTCTGTTAGCGAGCCCCGCACAGACACACTGGGATCTTTTGGTGTCACCAGGACCGGAGATGATGGTTGGCTCTAGCAGGCGAAGTCCTCAAACACTCCGTGGTGCCCTGTGTGGTGGTGGTGGGGGTGGGGGTGGTGGTTCATGGGCAGGATGGTGTTGGCGTACGCCCCCTCTGGATGACTCCGCATCATGTCGTTGGGCTCCTGTTGAAAACACAGCGATGGTAAAACAGGTTTAACAGTCATTACTACACTTATGTTATAGTCGTATATAAATGTATATACGTTTAAATATTATCAAGGCTATAACGAGACGCTGTGTGCAGTCATTGGACAAAATATCAGAGATGTACAGTAACAAAGTAGAACCACTTAAGTACTGTACTTAAGTACTAAAATGCAGTATCTGTACTTTTTTG
>JAQQZY010000015.1:34148525-34158588 GCA_030068375.1 Ostorhinchus rueppellii
ACACACACACACACACACACACAAACACACACACACACACACACACACACACACAAACACACACACACACACACACAGACACACACAGACACACACACACAAACACACACACACACGCACACACTGGTCTCCTTCACTGTACCAAAAACTGAAAAACCTAAATTTTTGTGTCCTGTGGCACCCCTCTAAAATACAGTTATATATACGGCACTGGGCAGAAGTCTTAATGAGCACAATATCTGTTTCTCCATTTCTTTATTAAATCAAGGAGATGAAGGATAATATAGTACACAGCAGTAAAAACTCACAAATATAAACTACATAGACTGGACTGGTAAATAGTGTCATGTAAATAATATTATTTATCATGAGGTTTATACAAAGGAAATATAATATAAAATATGAATGAATATGAATGTTAATAAAAATGAAGAAGAGAAAGATTCACATTTAAGTAAAAAGCACAATTTCCTAAAAATCAGCCTTGATTTTCTGAGCTAAACATTAGTACGTACAGTTGTCAGGCAGTAAACGTTCCTTTTTTGTTCTTTTTTGAGACTTTTCTATCATTTATTCATCTATTTATTTATTTTATTAATATATATTCATCATTTATCATCATTATCATACATCTTCTAATGTGTTCTGCCTAATCTGTTTATCGTTGAAACATTATTCATGGGTGACAAAACCAGGCCATGTAAGAGATATTCCTGGGCTTTTTCCTGTGATTCCATGGGGTTGAGGATAAGAAGCAGCTGTACCGCTGTGCATTTCCCACCAATGGCAAATGAAAGGAAGTTGTACACACCTTTGAAGAGCAGCGCATAAAGGATCATGCAAATAGGCCCAATATTTCATGTTAGGGCCAGTCATAATGACAAAGGAAAAAAAGGCACACCTTTGAGTTTCATTCAGCAAAGCTGCTCCATGGTTAAATAGTTGCTGTGCAAGGACCTCCTGGGAAATTAAAAACATATTGTGCCACAATTTCCCTGTGACTTGGAGAATCCCTGGGGAGAGCACTTTAAAAATTTCTAATAAAGGAGACTTGGAATTACAGAGAGGGGAGCTGGCATTAATTAAAGCAGGGATTTGAGCAGGGTCAGCACCTCATATTTATCTGTTTAGACCCAGGCTTTGGTCCGAGGTAAAGACTGTTTGGAGGATTGGGGTCACAGCTCATGGGTCAGACAAACATGTGGACGTTCTCAGGTATGATACACAGATGATTTATGTTTTACAATAAACTCAAATCACAAGGTGATAAAAACAAAACAACATATGGCAGTGCAGAAGAACAAACCAAAAGTAAACTGACTTTTCTCTTATTTTCTGTTCAAATGGTACAGTTTGTTCTTTAATGATCACATGAGACTTTTTTTGAACTGGTTCGACAGTGAACAAGCCTTTTCCTTTTGTCACTGTTACCCTTTTCTGATTCTGATCTGCACGAGTCTACAAATAAACAAAAAAACAAAAAAATCACTCATCTACAAAAAAACCCCCCACAAAAAACCCAAATGTGTCCTCCACTGTAGTCTTATTAGAGGAAAAGCCCCAGATGTTTCCTGTGTTGGTTCTCTTTTGACTGGGACTAAACCTTCGGCTCATACTGTCTCCAACTCAGTATCATATTATCACAAAAATGGACTAATTCGTCCTGAAGATGCCACCAGTTCCCATCGGTGGGGAACTTACAGAATGATTTAAATTTAAAAAAAAGGAGATTTACATGTTCTTAAATAAATAATTATCGTCCTCAGAGGATTTATCAAGTTGATGTTTGCAGGGAGACTCATCATGTCACACATTTAAGCGATTACCGTTAAAGGTTTATGCCTTCATCTCTGCTAATAAGCATTTCCCAGCGGTCGATTGGCAGCAGATTGGCTGAGGATGAGGATGAAGATGAGGGGATTTGACCACATCACTGCGAGTCACACCCAAAAATATGTAAATGTGTGGACGTCAAATAAAATGCAACTTTTTCCAACTTAACATCAAAACTCATACAACAGTATATATAAGCAACAGTGTGGGTTTTACCAGAGCAGGGAATTAATTCAGATTGAATGAATTGTTCATTGTGTGGTGCAGATAGTTTTGTAAAAGTGGAAAAATAAAATATGCACCTAAAGGAGGAACAACCTTTCATTTGATGTTATACACACTTTACTGATGACCTTAAGTGTAAAGATTGACCTCATCCTCTGATAGTTTTGGGCAACAGGATCAAGAAACATTGAATTCACTAACAGGGAACTGAAATATAATACCATCTGTTTCTACTGAAAATCAAGTCCTTTCTGATATTAAATTCACTGATCGTGTAAATGTAAGTTTATCAAAAAAATTTAGGTTAATTTAAAGTAAGAGTAAAGTCAAAGTTTATTGAATTGAAAAACCAAGAAAACTAGAGAAAAACAGACTTTTTCAATCAAATCTGTGATTATGAACTGAATATAAACTCCAATTGTCTTGAATCCAACTCCATGGGTTTTACTGATCACTGGTTCAGCAGATGATGGGGTCTTCACATACAGCATATCTGTCCAAATATATGACCATCCACAGGAGCTTTTGTCTACTTTACTGTTATATATCGCCGCTTTTGGGTGGAGACCTTGCAAGTCCATATTTGGTCATAAAATTATTCTATTGGTCAGTCTTCACATTGGCCTGATGGTTTTTAACCAATGAAAAGTGCTGAAAACAGCTTGTGACGCCATGCCTTAGATTCATTAATTTATGTACAATGTAAATCTTTTTTCCAGTTTCCTAAAAAAAAAAAAAAATCACTGTTTTGGACATAAGCGGTTTCCACCCAACAGCGACGACATGCAAATAAATAGCATCTTGTCCATGCATTACTGTTATATATGTACATGCATATGTGAATAAATCAGACCTGTTTTGAGACAAAAACAGAAGCTGATGTTGGTTCAGTCGAGTAAACTCAGAACAAAGACGTTGTTCCATTGGCCTCTGTTATTGGAGCAGTCCATGGTTGCATGACTTTAATTACATTGTCTGTTTGGCAGACTAGTGCCACATCAATCTTATCTGCTCAGCTGCATTCAACAGCCCAAACCTCAACAAAAAGCAACCGCTCTCAGTAGACTAGTGCTTGGTTTTATCACGGCAGACTTCCACCTGTTCAGTCCCATATTAAACTAACCTTAACCCTAAGGTTACTAACTCTAACTCAAGGGTTACTAACCCTAACTCTGTTCAGTCCTATATTAAACTAACCCTAAGCATAAGGTTACTAACCCTAACTGTTGGACTTCTTAAAATTCCACCAGGGTCCAGGGAGAGGAAATGTAAAATAAAACTCCATTTAATTTGTTTTTCATATCACAGTTTTAGTCCAAATTCACATTATTTTTGATTTGATATACCTTCATAAGACAGTCAGTCTGTTTCCATGACCACAACAGCCTGATAATTGGAAGTACAATAATGAGATCACTGTAATCATCACATCTGGCACTTAAGAAATGCGATAATGGTAAAGCCTGGTTTGGATGCTCCAGTCCATTATCGCATATCTTTCGGAGTATGTAGGTACATTGGTAGTGATGACAGACTTAATCTTCCTGGTATTATCATCCGCTCATGTTTGAGTACATACCTTCCACTTTGTACTATTTTAATTGTCTTTACACATGTGCAGACATAAAAGAACTAAATAAATCACAGTAGCTTGTATACATATATGAAGACATGGGAGTACTGAAGACAAATCCAGATGGGTTAATCTGATTGATTATAATCAGATTACTGCTGTTGTCTATGGAAGCAAATGGTTACTAAATTAAAATGCATTTGAAGAAATATTTTTCACTGTAAGAATATGGCTACATTATTTTCCTCATGAATCAAATTATTAATAAATTATCCAGTCTGCATTTTGATTTTCTTATTCACGACCGCTCATTCTTTTACGTAATTAAAAAGAAAAAGAAAAACACATTTGAGATTTAATTTTCAAAATCTCCCCTAGCAAAGAGTTACCAAATTCAATGTGAAATCTAAAATTTGAAAATTCAAATGCATTATCAGAAATGTTTGTTGTTGTTTTTTTCATTTTAAGAATGTGGCTGTGTTATTTGACTCATAAATAAAATGAATAATCAATCACCCAGTCTGCATTTTCATTTCCTTATTCAAGACTGCTCATTCTAATTTTAATTCTTGCAAATGCATTTTCGAATTCTCATAGCTTTTTTGCAGAGCGGACCACGAAAATGAAAAAGAAATGTCCTGTGTCTTCTTTTGGATTGTGTTATAAAATGTGCACCATGAATTAAAAAAATGAAAATGCAGACTGGATAATTTATGACTTGTTTTATTTCTGAGTCAATTAATGCAGCCACATTCTTAAAATGAAAAAGCATTTTTGCTAATGCATTAGAATTATTGAATTTTAGATTTTAAATTGAATTTTGGTAACTATTTGCTGGGGCAGATTTTGAAATTTAAATCTCAAATGTGTTTTTTTTTTCTTTTTAATTACATAAAGAATGAGCAGTTTTAAGTAAGAAAATTAAAATGCAGATTGCGTAATTTATTTATAATTTGATTTATGAGTCAAATAATGCAGCCATATTCTTAAAATGAAAAAGCATTTCTTCAAATGCATTTTAATTTAGATTTTGGTAACTAATCGCTTCCATAGTTGTCTGATCAAACAGATCAGATTATAATGTTTACACAGTCACGTTAATATTTCGATAACAGAAATTGGATAATGATGGGAATATTAGTGTGAATGTTTAGGGGCTCAGTGACAGTTACTGTAGATCTGCATGTCAACTAAAGCTCCACAGCCGCAAGTCGTACTTTTTGTTGTTTTATCAGTTTTGTTGATACAGTCCTGCTTATATTACCACCATACCCATCATTAGGACCTGATAAATTCCCAATCAGTCACTTTGACAGTAAACATGCCCCTGATTCCAGCCCAGCCTTTCTGTTTGTTTGTGTTTTGCATTATAGATTGGGTCTTAACTATGTTTGATCAAGCTTAATTGAAGATAAGGCCAACTTTATCTTCAGCTCAACAAACAGCAGGGTAGAGCCCAGGGAAAGTGATGGATGGTCCCTCCAAACTCCTCTGGTTGTTTGTTTCATCCCTGGCTGTGTTTAAAAATGACCCTTCAAAATGGTTCCAAGGGTGGAAACTCATGTTCTGGGCTGTGCTGAAGGAGGACATGCTTGCTTGGGTAATCCTTTACCATGGTTTTTACAAGGGCCTTTCTTGGCACCAAGGCGAGCCTTCAGACATCAGTATGGCTTGTGTGCTATCCCCTTTGGGCAGGTTGAGTTGATGGCTTTCCATCCCTGTATGAGGGCTTTTCTGGCAGAGATGGAAGTGCCGTGGGGACGTGCTGACATTGATTTCTTCATTCCAATGCACACGCTGATGTATCGACTGTCACTGATCAGTTAGTGACATTGTATTTGCCGTTATTTGGTGGAGCTGAAAGGCCCAGAGCTGCATTTGATCAGAACAAGGCACTGAGTCAAGGACCTTATTCATGCGTTTCAGCTGTTTTTCCCCACTTAAAACTATTTATTTATTAGCCTGTGAAATGTTTCAAGATTCTGTTTAATAAAGAAATGCTGAAAGAGTTTATATAGTAACAACAGGGGTACATCATGTACCACAACAATCTTAGGATGATGAAAACCACCAGTGAATCAACCCTATGTGTCCACAGACTCCATCAGTCACTGAAAAAAATATAAAGGTCATGGGTTACAGACTATACTGTTTTATAGTTTCAAATTATAACTATTGTCCCTTGACAGTCACTCACAATAACAACTTAGCTCTGTTAGCTTACCTGTGTTTTTAGACTCAGTCACAGTAAAACCATTAGTCCCCTGTGTTAGCTTAGCTCTGTTAGCTTAGCTCTGTTTTTAGGCTCAAACAGCCATAGCGAAGCCACTAGTCCCCTCTGTTAGCATAGCTCTGTTAGCTTAGCTGTGTTTTTAGACTCAAATAGCCGCAGTAAAACCACTAATCCCCTCTGTTAGCTTAGCTCTGCTAGCTTAGCTTTGTTTTTAGACTCAAACAGTCACAGTAAAACGACTACCGTACTTTCTGGACTATATGCCACAACTTATTTCTCGCTTTGAACCCTGCGGCTTATACAACAATGCGGTTTGAGTATAGATTTTTACAGGCTACCGGCCTCCAGGGGGCGCTCTCAGCAGGAAGTGCAAAAGTGAGACAGATGGAAGAGATGATGCATCGAGGTGGATGCTCGTATTAAGATTAACTCATTCACACACCCTCATCATGGAAAACACACAAAGAATATGTATATACACTGAAGAAGAGGACTTAAATGGTTTCAGTGGCAAGAGGAAGATGGAGAGAGTATCAATGACTTTTCTGGTTTTTCTTAACCAGCTGTTTAACTGCCGTATTACAGATACTATTTGGAAAAAAACAGTACAGCTATGTAAATGAATATTTAAATAATCTTTCTATTTACCATCTTTCTATGTAAATATCTCATGACACAACGTGGACACCCGCGGCTTATATGCAGGTGTGCAGAAAATATGGTAATCCCCTCTGTTAGCTTAGCTCTGTTAGCTTAGGTCTCTTTTTGGACTCAAACAGTAACAGAAAATCAACCAGTCCTCTGTTTTCTGTTGGTTTGTGTCGTCAATAACTGAACTAAAGATCTGTTTGAATCCAACACACAAGGTCAGAACCATCACAGTTTAGTCTGAATCACGGATCAACAAACAGAAACTTAGTAAAGATGAAGATGAGAACATCCCATAATAACTGTCTGCCTTCATCAGCCTCACCCATGTATTAGAAAATCTGTCATTTACCATCCAACTCCATTCTTTTCATTTCCAGCTGAGTCCAGTGGCGAAAACAACAACGGAGATTCAAGCTTTGATCACATTGTTACTTCCTTTGATGGTAAACGTTGTTTCCTCGTGGTTCTAATCCCATTTAGTCGCTTGCTGACACTTTAGTCAAAGACTCTGTGGTGCTAGAGTATCTCACTACTCCCTCTAGTGGTGGGAATACATACAGTTCATATCTGTACAATCCAATATGTTGGCATCTTTGGCAGAATACCAGCACTCTTTATTGCAAACACTGTAATGATCATTTGAGCTCCTTTTTGGATATTTTCAAATAGAACTAGTAGAAATAGCCTCTTTAAGTTATTGTTGCACACATAATGACATCCACTGTGATTATGACTGGTGGTCAAAGCCTGTTCTCCTCTGCTATCAGTGTTTTCAGTGCAGTCAGACCCTTTTGGTGCTTTTCCACTGTAAACCCTACACCACTCGGCACGTTTCGACACAACACGACTCTACCCACTTGTCGGACTGGCATGGTTGTGTTTCCACTGCTAGCTGTTACTAGTCAGGACTAGTTGAAATGGGTGGAGTTAGCGGAGTCGACACAGCCGTGCCGTCGTTTTCAGGCGACTAATAAAGTGTCACGCCGCGGTCAGTAAAGTAAACAACAACGATGGAGGTGGTACTGTTGCTGTTTTGAGCGTTGTTGTTTGTTGTCACTGAAAACGGCAAAAGAAAAGGTGGGTGATTATTGATCCCCAAGCTTTGTCGCGTGTGTGACAACATTTCCTCTGACCAATCAGTGGACGGCACTGTTCACGTCACGTTTAGTGCCGGCTCGGCACGGCTAGAGCCACCTCTGAAACGGGTATGAAAAATCGTAACAGGTCCCAGTCCCAACCCCCAGTGGAAAAGGGCCATATTGGGGCGGAGTCGAACCATGCCACATAGAGCTGCTACAAAAACGTGCAGTGGAAAAGGGCCATTTGAAGGGACACGCCCTACAGAAAAGGCTGACTTTGACTCCGTTTTGAGATTGTCCTGCGCAGGACATTGTGATCATAACTGAGCTGTTACACCTGCATCATCCCCCGACAATCATAAGTCATGCAAAAGACATAATTCAGAGGCACCAGAAAAGGTGTTTTATTCCTTCAGATATTTTGGAGTTTGTTGTCAGAGTGCAGCTAAAATAAACACACTCTGTTTCTGACATCTGTCACTGTGAATTATAGTTCTAGGGAAGAGTTGCAGAAGTCACAATTCTTCTTCTGGGTTTATGGCTTTGTTGTTTGTTATTATAAGTCATGCGTTTTTAGTGCCTGAGTGAAATCTGCTGGATTGAACACGTGCACTAGAGGCAGGAAACCCACTGCAGCTGCTTCCAGCTCCAGGTGATGCTCAGCTTGTCACAGCTCAGATGAAGGGCTCCCATTGACCTTGCAGTAGAAGAGAAAGGATTCTATAAACCTGATGATGGAATACCAAAATGCAAAAAGTCTAATAATCACCCTTTACTCATGATTTGTAAATCTGCTCGAATCTCAAAATCTTAAGTGGCATCAAGGTTTGAAATGCGAGATGTGAAGGAAAGGTGAAGCCTTTATGCTAAATCGTGTCACTCATCCCATCACAGCGGTTGTCATTGCATAATCACAGGTAGCTTTGGGCTTGGCTTTGTGTCGACTGAACGCCATCAAATTGCTCCGAGTTGCACTAATGGATCTGAGCGGCTGAGGATGAGGTCAGAGTCGAGGCTACCTCCTTTGAAATTGATTTGACACAGATTCATCCACATGGAGCAAATGTGTGTTAAAAATGCATGGCTTTTTCGTGTTTTTAAATTATAAATATTGAAGCTATATTCACCAGTGACACAGGGAGTAAAAATATATAAATGTATTCGCTTTTCTGTAGCTCCCCACTAAAGTGTCTATAATCTGTTTGTGTTAATATTTAACAATATTTTGCATTTTGTCTTTAATTTCTGTGTTATTTTCCCTTGTTACATAAATAATAAATGCATTCATAGCCTGCTGATATGATTGTCAGGAGCAATAAGCTATTAGAAGTGTTGATGTGTGCACAAGTTGATCTGGTTAACAAGCAATTTAGGTTAAATTAGGCTAGGCAATGTCACAAAAGTGGATATTCGATTTCTTTTCAAAACCTCCCTTTGAGCCAGGAAATCACCTGAGCAAGACGGAGACAGAAACAACTGCTGACAAGTTAACAACTGCACTGCCTGTGATGGTGCCAGATGGTGAGGATTAGGGTTTGGACAGGGGTTAGGGTTCAGACAGGGTTCGGGTTTGGACAGGGTTAGAGTTCAGAAAGGGTTAGCATTGGAACAAGGTTAGGCTCACGACACAACAACGGGGTTAGGGTTAGGATGCAACAGGAACAGCCCTACCCTATCCCTAACCCACCTGGGAAACTCACTAAGTCACCCCATCCAAAGACTGACTGGAAAACATGCATTGCATTGTGGGTAATGGTGTAGCCTGTACAGTTGCTCCTCTTAGGGTTAGGGTTAAATCAGCTTTGAACCCCTTAGGAGTCTACAATATAAATGCCCGTTTTTTTCCATACCTGCTGATAGTCACCTTTTTAGGCTCTTCATATAAGCCGTGTGTCGCATATCAGAATGTGCACAACATTCTTAGCTATCGGCAGAATAAAGACTCATCTGGGCTGGAGTGATGCGATAAAATGTTGGGACCTGAAGCTGAAAAATTAGAATTCCATTTTTGAAAAAGTGAAATAACTTGTGTAAACACACGTCTACTATGTGTAAGTACAAATTTGGACATTACAGATGGATTTAGTCATTTTATTTGTGCCACATATCCACTAAGACCCAGCCATGCATTTTTGTATCTGTAGGTGATAAAAGTTTCACAGCTTTACTTAAAAAAAAACCTGTCCCTTGTAAAGAACATTCCATAAGAAAAAAACAAAAATGTGTAAATGTGTCTGAAACTCTCCCTAGCTCTCTCTTAAACAAAAAATAACCAATGGAGATGGGGGAGGGGGTGCTGCCTTCAGAGACCAACCAGAGGGTTTGTAACTCTCAAAAGTCACCACAGGTAAAACAGACATCTTCGACACAAAACAATATGAACTGACATATGCATATATATGTGTGTGTGTGTGTGTGTGTGTGTGTGTGTGTGTGTGTGTGTGTGTGTGTGTGTGTGTGTGTGTGTGT
>JAQQZY010000015.1:34170239-34186774 GCA_030068375.1 Ostorhinchus rueppellii
GAGATAGGGCATGGTGGCACAGAGCTGCACGAGGTCATTCACCGCCATCTAGTGGAGGAAAGTACTAACACTACCTTAAAAAAAGTACTAACGCTACCTTAAAAAAGTACAAACACTACCTTAAAAAAATACAAACACTATCTTGGCGGAGGTCTGCACTCTCCGAGTGCTTTTCTAGTTTTTTAATGGAATGACTTTTTAAGTATAGTATTGAAACTCTTGTCCCCTACAGAGGACAAAATCACATTGCTCGGTCTCCAGCGGATATAAGGATTTGAACATTTCAAAGGGAAAACAAGTATAAAACGTCAAATAAATGTGAGACAGCGGTTTGACAAGGGGGAAAAAAATCAAATAGTAGTACAATTCAAGCCAGGGGGATATGACCGTTTCATGGGGGTCCATTGTGGGGTAAGCCAACATCAATGTGAGGCTGTTAACCCACGATGCATCAGGTGATGCCTGCCTGTCCTGCGCTGACCTCCCCATTTAGTCCTGGACCTGCTCTGGTCTGTCCTCCCTGGCAGTGTCAGACTGAAACCTCCCAGGGCCAAACTGTGCCACGTCCATTTGATACTTCCACCCTGTCAACCAGGAAGCATCTGCAGATTGGATTGCCTCAGCCAACCCCCTCCACCCCTCACCCCTCTGGCTAAATAGACTACCCACCCCCCCACACCCCCCACCCTCTCCATAGACAGGTAGAGACAGGTAGAAACGTGTGTCTGTCTGTGCTGGACATCCATCACACCTGCTTCCCCCCTGTCACCACTAAACATCGTAGCAGAGATAATACAGCATTAGCGCCGTCCCCTTCATCATGCTGACATTTGTTACGCCTCGGCTGAGACGCTGTTTGATCCGGCGCATGTTTCAACATCAAATCTTTAATCTGTGTAAACAAGTCAAAGGCCAGCGTGGCTTAGAAGGCACACCATGGAGGGACATTATTCAGGCTAAAGCTCGTAGTGTGGCGGGTGAACACTGATGGAGGTGTATGTTCGTGACACAGCCACGTCCTGTGTGCGTTTACATCTGAACGTGGTCGGAGCGGCTGGTTTCATTTAGGGTTTCTTCTACACATTTAGCTGCTCTAACCTTGGCTTCTCTATCATAGAGGAGAGTGTGATGTTTGGAATTGACATTTTTAATCTGCACTGCCCCCCCCAACACACACACACACACACACACACACACCAGCTGATCTACAGGACTGTAGTGTTGACAAGGACTGAGAGGAGGGGCAGCATTAATCTGAGGAGCACATTTATTCTGCAAACATCATAAAACATTTTTCAACCCAGTGTAACTGATAGTAAATATGAGATAATTCATAACATCGACCATAAAAAAACAGAAAGTAATTTCACGTCATAAACAAACCGATGTCAGGACTCATGATGTATGTGTGATTGTATTTGTGCATGCACGTTTCAACCGGGTGCAAAAATGAAAATGACCAGTTTAAGAATATCTGACTGACTACGAGAACTTTAAATTTATGGAGTTTTTGGAGTTAATCATGCAGACAAAATCCAAAGTGTGAGGTTTGGTTCAGGGAACATTCTTCAGCCCACTGCTGTCTGACACCAACACTGAGCATTTGTCTGCAATGACTAATGACCCCCACGTTGATAACAGGCATCAAAACAACCCTTGATGCATGTGCAATATTAGGCTGCGTTATTACATTTGTTCTTTAGGCAATTTACTTTGTTATGCTAAGCATTTGAAATTTGTCTTACAAGATGACATATTGATGATGATGAATCCGGGGCTGATTGTAATCCTCCAAACACAGATCACCGTTTCAAACCCAGCTTAAGTTGTGTTCCCACAGCTCTGGTGTCATGCTCAAAAACACATGTAAGGCTTGAAAATGCATTGTGTTCTCACCTACAAAGAAAGTGCAGTGCAGTGCAGTGAGGTAAAAATAAAAATATTGTACATGAAATCACACGGGTCTGAAAATGAAAGCCCCCAGCTCCGGCGGATCAGTCTGAGCCTGCTGAGACTCGACAGTGCATACAAGTTGGCATATCTACCCAAAAGCACTCTAGCATTTTTCACTGACCACAGATAGAGTGCATCTCTCACTGAACGGCAGGATGCGACGAGAACATCAGTCAGTGCACAGTTTCTATTTGAGCTTGTCTATTTGTATGAAGCCACTTCCATCGTTTAATGGGCCCAGGTTCAAGGGAAAGGGTGCAGTAGACAATACTAAACAAGCACATTTATTTTAATTTATACAACCCCTGTATGCCCATGTATAGATTCACCACAGTGCGACTAACATACATCTTATAGGTCTGTATGTGGCTATAGAGATCATACAAATGTAATTTAGTTTAGTTTTTAACATGCTGAATACAAAAGACAATAAGCATTTAAAAAATATTAAGGTTTATATATATATTTAGTAGGCGATATAAATATTTACAAGAAAAATACTATATAATAAGTTAAACTGCTAAGAAACAACATAACATTTAAAGAAAAAAGCAGCTTCCGTGTGATGTTATTTATAAGAATTGAGATGAAATATAATGAAATCTTTTGCCATATTAACCTTTCACCAGTTAAAGTCCTTTTCAGATGTTTGAGGTTGTTCCAAAGAGATTGTCCTTTCTATTTCAGTCAATATTATTATACTAAGATCCAAAAGATGAAGGGCCTCGCAGTGTCTTGTGCAATAGTTGTCTCTAGAACTCAATAATTTACATGTTGAATATTGTTATGATTGCCTCCGTAGGTGCACGCAATCATATTTATTAGTACACATTTATTTGTTATTTCTTTAAATACTTCCTCTTTTTTCTAACATGCTGTGCCTGCAAAAATCACAGCTAATATTTGGATCGCAGATGGAAATTAACATGCACGTAATCATATGGGACCTTTTTAATGGATGCATTAATCAGAACCCCAGTCAATTTAGATCATTTATGAAAAGGAAGAGACTCACATCTGGAAATTTGATATGAAGACGGTGCAGAAAACATGAGCATGAAGCCACAGACGATGCTTTTATGCTTTGTTAGTAAAGGTCAGGCTGGCACATTGATGATGCGCCTATTATGTGTCTCAGCGGCAATCTGTTTAAAATGACCTCATTATGTTGATGAGCGAATCAAGTGCACCCCTGGGCCCCTGCACTCCTCCTCAGATGCTGCTTATGCCAAAGCACGGCCGACCAGCGGCGCGGTGTCACACCACATGTGTGCCAGGTAAGCCATGACATGCTGCTAATTAAGTGAAAGCCTGTCTGATCTGCTCGTTAGGATCACACACAGGAACAGTGACTTCACCGCCGTCCATGACAGAAGCCACATCTACACACCTCAGTCACACATCGACAGCACACTCTTACATTTATATGTATTTTCTTTTTTCCATAAAATAAATACACACTTTGTAATTATAAAACAATGCAGGACGATAATGAATTCATAATCACAGTTTGAGGATTAACTGACAAATACATCATGACAAAGCTGAAAACGGCGCCGTATTTCATATCACACGAAAAGATAATGTCTCGGGCTTATGTGGTTTTCATTAAGGACGCTGTCACATCTGACGTGATTTATTTGACCAGCTTCCCTGTGTTTTCTGTGGCGTGGTTTCATTAAATATACAGTTATAATGTGTAAAATTATTTTTCCATTGACTTGTTGTTGTTTCAGGGTTGAAATTAACATACAGTGCATACTTGTTTCTTCTTCTCTTCTGATACGACAAGAAAAAAAACAAAAAGAAAACAGGAATAATGTATACAGCCTTAAAAGATACCAAAAAAAAAGAACAGGTTAAAGTTACTGTTTAGTGTGACTTCTGACCCCGGGACAAGAAGCAGCACAAACAATTAGAAACATCGGACAAGTGTAGAATGAAACTGGAATAAAACATCAGAAAAAAAATGACATAAATCTGATATAGTCTGAACAAAAGGCTAAAAGGCATGTGTAGTAAATAAAAGGGAATAATACATAGAATCAATACTACTAATAATATAAATATAAATAATGCAAACACCCCTAGTTTGGTTTATAGAAGCTGTTTTTCCCCCTAAACTCCTGGTCTGATTATCCAGAACAGAAGAACCCATGTGGACTTTCACCCACACAAAAGTGTATAGAATCCCAGAACGTATTGACTTTGGCATGGTGTACGATACGTTTACTACAGCCCAAAATAAGAGCTGAGAGCATCTGACAGGAAAGCATGGAACACCTACTGAACACTGTGAAAGGAACGATTTTAACCTCAACCGTTACCTTTAAACCCTGAATTCAAGGTAGTTTTAGGCAACACTAACTAAAGAAAGAACATAGAGGCAGGAAAGTCAGACAGGGAAGCCTAAGCCCCGTCAAAAAGCCACTAGTTTAACAAAAAGATGAAAAACATTCAACCTCAAGTCATTTGTTTTCAGGTGGAATCATTTTATTGTAACACAAACAACGGACAAGTGCAGATTAGATGATCCATTTGTATAAAATGAAGTTATGATCCACAAACAGCAAAAAGAAGACAACACTTGTAATGGGTGCCTCATAATGCAGCCTTGGTCTTTGCTCGTTTGGCTGGTGCAGGGACTTTAAACAGTAGAAATAATACTCGTCCTGTCGTAGCTCTGAACTTTGTCCCGTTGGTCTGTTTCATTCAATTATTCATGATTTACTGGTCTCAGATTGTTAGCTTGCTTTGGATATTTGCCCGTTTAAGGGCTTGGTTTTTTTGGTGCTTTTAACTGAGGTTTTCTGCTTACATGAATGGATCGTATATGGTTATTATTAAATGCATTTCATAGCATTACCATCATTACCATGGCAACACGGATGGAACAGTATTGGGTGTATGAGGCTACGTGAACATTTTCTTACATGTACTTGGGTGTAAAATGGGAAAAATTCTGCAAAAAAACAAGCACAAGCAAAAAATAAAGAAGTAAAATAAGAATAATAAAAGCTCTTTCCAGCCCTGCTTCCTTCCATTAACACCTGTTGACGTTAAAGCGCTTCAAATCCAAACCAAAAGCTTTCAAGACGTTAAATTAGTATTCAATTTTTTTTTTTTACTTATAGTAGTTCAATTTGCTTTTCACCACTCAATTTTCCTTTTTGCTTTGTTTGTGAGGAACTCTAACCCGGCAAACGCTTTCATGCAGAACATGTAAGTGGCCACCCAAGATCTTATTGATTAGACCGCAGCCCACTGAAAGATCAGACGCCTGCAATCCTCTGGCAGGAATCAAAAGCAGTGCAACCTGGACACTTAACCCACTGGGACCTGGACTATTAAAGCGCCCAGTGTGAGGGCACTGCTTTCATAGCGGACAACAATGTGCATGCAAACAAAGCAGTCAAATGAGAGAACCATTTGTCAGTGGGTCTAAGTGTACAGGTGATATTTCACTCAGAGGAA
Organism: Ostorhinchus rueppellii; assembly: GCA_030068375.1. NCBI lineage: Eukaryota > Metazoa > Chordata > Actinopteri > Kurtiformes > Apogonidae > Ostorhinchus > Ostorhinchus rueppellii. The sequence goes on from JAQQZY010000015.1 coordinate 34,175,667, forward strand.
AGGTTACAAACAGCTCCATATTCGCAGGCACGAACAGAACAGGACAAGGTGGGAAAAGGGAGTCCACCAGCTCTAATTACCCAGCAGTCACATTAAATGCAGTTTCTGAAAAGACTACGTTGAGAACCACCCAGATAATTCTGACCATCATTAACCTCTGGCTGACCCTAATTCAGTTTCACAATCCCCTGGATTCGGAGGATTAATGCTACATTTAAATAATTAGGGTCAGCAGCGGACAAACAGCACATATATAAAAACAGCTGACACTAGTGCCGTTGGATTTAATAGGACTGTGTCCACATATATGGGACTGGGGATATGAATGTCCTGCAAAACAACACCATTATTGTGTTTTATTAGCATCTATTCATACAAATGTACGTTAAAGGGTCCAGCAGTAGTGCAGGAGGGGGTCTGCATTGGAGCACAGATGCAGAACCCCGGCTCAGGCAGTGAGCACACATATCCAAACAGAAAATATACATGCAAACATTACAACAGCAACTTTCAAGCAATACAAGTTCATCCAATCAGGTGAAATGCCTACTAATATGTATGAAGCTTCTGGACAACACGGACACTTACCCATAAAGCACCTCATGTGCAATAATATCTATTTATTCACCTAAAGACCCTTAACCATGAAGCCTTATACTGTGTGCACGTCTCTGTTGATAATAATAATAGATTCATCATCATGAAATACCCTGCTTTGACTGAGTTCTTCTTTTTTCGAACCATAAGTGTCACCTATCCAAGACGGAAACGTATTTGACCTATGTATTATCAGAATACTACCACACGTCACGTGGCTTCCATTTCTTAACAATTAATTTAAACAAAAATAATATAAATTTGTTTTCTTTGTTTTGACTGTTTTAAGGAACATAATTCAAGTTTTTCCCCAATCAATGAGCTATCTTTAGCCAACAGGCTAACAGCAGCTAGAAAGCCAATAACAGTTCAGTCAGACTGAGGGGAAGTTTAGCACTTTGGCTAACATTAGCACATCACACTAGCACCTAACATGAACTGAGCTTCCACAGTATCTGTATGGACTCTCCTGATACAGAATAAGGCTGACTTCTCACTTCACAACTCGTGTTTCATTTGTTAGCCCTTTATCTGTGCTGTCCAGGTCAGAGGAAGGTAAATAAAGTACCACGTTATCTCCACACACTCGGCTGAGCACAAAGTCAACTGATGCACTGCTGAAAATGGCACTTAAAAACATTCTTAAAATGACGATGGACTGGAGCTGAAACCCTGAGCATGAAAATGGCACCGTTCACTGTATTCATGTTCAATAAATGAGGCTCTTCTCAAGCCTAATTGGTGCATGATTAAAGACAGAAATGATATTAAAGGAGCAAACAGGCTGTTTGACCTCATAGTGACAGAGTTACAGCAGGACAATAAAGAAAAGCGTTAGGTTCAGGTGGAGCTCTACAGACGGATGGTTAGTCCAAACATGTTGACTTTTCCAGGCTGAACATCCGTTAACCACACAAAGTACTTTGAACATTTCTTGTTTTGTCTCCGTAGAGCCTGGATTTGGTTTCATTGTTTCTGTGCATTTCCTGTTTATTCATCTACAACTCATTTGTTGTTATTGTTTCTAAATGCATTTATGATGTAAGCTTCATCCACAATAAACATGTCACAAAATTAAACCAAGACTGCTTTCTTTAACAAGCAATGACAGTTTTTCAGTTGGTATATATATATATATATATATATATATATATATATGTGTGTGTTTATATATTAAGCCTGTGTTGCCTGGGTTCTTTCCAAAGTTTCTGATTAACTACAAAGTGCCATTTACTGGTGTCACGTTAATCTCCTGATGGACAGTTGGTGCTCGCATTGTGCCAAGAAATGTGAAAATGTGTCTGGAAAAGCAAGAGACAAGAAAATGAGGAAATGAGGATGTCAAAAATACAGGTGTCAAATCTGTCATCGGATTTCTAGTGAAATGTCCGTTTTTGGTCTGTACAGCAGGAGGTGTGCATTTATACGACTGGAAGTATACAGTGTGTACGGCATGAATGTAAAGCTCCCCCACAGAACACCGGGCCTTACTGAGGCCTTCATCAGAAAGCCTCCTGCTCACTGAATGTCATGTGACACCTGCTGCTGGAGTGTTGGATGAAACACAAATGACATTTGAATGGAATGCAGCTGATCTGCATGAGGCGATGGGAGGAGCAGGAACGCCACGGAAACGAACAAAAAGGTTCATCTGAAGCAGCTCCATGTGACCCATGAAGATACAGGACACCTCTCCTCCTCCTCCTTCTCTTCCTCCTCCCCTTCTTCCTCTACTTCTTCTTCCTCCTCTTCCTTCTCCTTCCGCTTTCTTCTTCTTCCTCCTCTTCTTCCTCCTCTTCCTTCTCCTTCCTGTTTCTTCTTTTTCATCCTCTTCTTCCTCTACTTCTTCTTTCTCCTTCCTCCTCCTCTTATTCTTCTTCCTCTTCCTCTTTCTTCTTCCTCCTCCTCCTCTTCTTCCCCTACTACTTCTTCCTCCTTCCTCCTCCTCTTCTTCCTCCTTCCTCATCCTTGTCTTCCTCCTTCCTGCTCCTCTTCTTCCTCCTTCCTCCTCTTCTTCTTCCTCCTTCCTCCTCCTCTTCTTCCTCTTTCCTGCTCCTCTTCTTCCTCTTTCCTGCTCCTCTTCTTCCTCCTTCCTCCTCTTCTTCCTGTCAGCTGGGTGAGAATGACTGTGCCAGGGCTAAGATGACACTTCAAACGGATAAGTGATTGGATTATGTAATCTTCAAATCGGACTAAACTTCAGGCTACTTTAGAAGTGTAAATGAGGAGTATCGATGCCATAGAACAGCGTTCATCCACAGAGGCGCTGTGTGCCCATGTCATGTACTGGCAAGCTGAGTGTGCCGGCTCACCACTTTTGTGAAGGGCATTTGTCCCTCACTGCTTTGATGGTAGGACGTGGGCTTTGTGTGGAAGGGGTGTGTCTGTGGATGATTGGAGGGAGGGGGCGGGGTTGGTAAACATTCTCCTCTCCGTGTCCTTTCCTCTTTGGGCACAGCTAACATCTTCCCTACTATTTGAGGGTAAAACTGCTGTTGCCTTGGGCTCTAATGGAGGAGTGAGTGACAGGTCAGTGACAGGAAACAAATGTGAGCCTTCATCACACCGGGCATCCACAGAAACAGTCGCCAACCCCGGGGCCGCGCTCAGAATTGCTAATTCGGTTGTGATGAGGACAACAGCAACGTGTTTTGAGGGGGAAGTCACGGGTGTCACCAGGTCCACCCCAGCCTCCATTTACAAAGTCATCAATTCAGCGTGTTTTTCACTTCCCCCAGCACTGCCCGACAGAATGGACAGTTTTCTGTTTTCAACAACATTGATCAGCCTCTGAGCTGCTGGGACTGGGCATATTAGAGGGAAAATGATCAGCTCGGGCTGGAAAAATGGCTCACTGCTGGGAGGCTTTGATTGACTTCCCTAGGGGAGGACGCTGCTTCAGATCTACTCGGAGCTCTGTGATATAGTAGTCCACAATCGCACTGAAAGAACCGCTGGTATCATTTCAAGAACAGGAGTGACAAAAGGCCAATGGAGGAGAAAGGGTAGTGTATGGTTTGCTCTCTGTGTGGGATGTAAATGACTTTTCTATTCTGGGTGATGTGGAGAGCTGCTTTTGTTTCCTTTTTCAGTGCCAGACCTCCAACTTCCTCTTCAAGAAACATGTTTATGTGACGTGAACACAGAGAAAATACAACATGTTAGGACCTCCTATGATTCATGGATGTCTGACAGTATGAGTATTTACCTTTCAAGCTGAATTAGTTTAAGCCTTATTCACCTGCTTCTTTAAAACATCAATATCATAATAATGGAAGGGCTCAGTGCGCATATGTGTGTGTGTCTGCACAGTTCTGACAAATGTAGACGTTTGTATCTGTCCAGTTTGGTTGCTGAGGAACAGTTCCATCTCCACATTAAATATCTGGGGCAAGTTGATAGGACCAGTATTTTGGGCGATATTAGTCATTTTGGATACAATAGCCTTATAATCATGTCGCTCAGTCGACCGGAAGTGCAGTAGTATGCTGCATGATGGGTAATGAAGTTAAAAACTAGAGCGATGCTTTTACTGACTTCAGTCCCTAGATGTCAGTATTAACATGACCCATGGTTCCCCACAGATCAACGCGCTAATGGGAACTATAATTACATAATTTAGGCCCTGTCCACACCGAAACAGCATTTTCAGCCACTGAAAGTGGGTTCCAGAGTGTGCAAATTTGGAAACGCCGGCTTTAGAGTCTTCGTCTATGCGACCAAACTGCAACTTTTCTAACACAATGATGTCATAGCCCCGCCTCTCTAACCTTTCAACCCAGAAGCCAGATGCCACTTCACAACAACAATGTCAATGGCAGACTACAGAGTAGAGCTGGTGCTACAACAGCTACTGAGCTGATTGGAAATATTGAATCCAAATGTTGGGCTCCTTACCACACCCCTCAGACCGACCACCCAGAGCTGCTGCTGGCGTTGTTGTTTCTCTGTAGTCTATGGTTCGTATACAGCTTTATGCTCGGGTAGAACATTACAGCGCCACCTAGAGGCCTGGCATTTGTACGACATGGATTTCAGTGACTCCGTGCTTACAGAGCAATTTTTTTTAAAATGACAAAGAAAGAGATTAGATGAGAAAAGATGTGGTTTGGTGTGGACATTTGGTGGGTTACTCTGCTTTGTTTGCAAGTTACATTATTAGGTATTTAAGAAGAAAGTGCAAACATGTCATTTGTTTTGTGCCTTTTTCCATCTATCTACAAGACGTGCTCAAGGTTTTTAATATGGTTATGTAACTGTTAGGGCCAGGGTCAGTTTATTGAATACATTTCATGGATTAACGATGCAGAGGCTCAGGTGCATACGTCAGAATTACTATTGAGATTGGAATGTGTCATTACAGTCCAACAAATGAAGGTTTTCCATCTACTGGAGCAGCACACAGAAACACAGACAGAGCCGTAGAAAAAGACTTGGACATATGACTGGTGTGTATTATTGAGCTCTTGGCAGCTATAAGCTCAAACCAGTAGACATTTTATCTTTATGGACTTATTCTGACGTCCACTGCAGGGGAAGCTGTTTAACAGGCATTTTCTCTGCCAGTGGTTATAATTTACTAAATCTGGCCAACAGGCTCAGTACCAACCACAGTGTATCACTGGTTATATCTCTGTTCAAATAGGTTTTAGCTCAAACAGGATCAATTATTGAGCTGAATATAACATTTAAACTGTGATAATTATAGGACGTGCATGTGTCGCTACAGCTTCTTTACTGGTTGTTATTGTTAACAAGGCATAAATAAAGTCACTCACTGAATAAATCTCTGTTTATTGTCACACACACACTGCAGTGGCTGCACTAAATCTAAGCTCTTAGAAGAAAAAGAAGGAAAACGGAGGAAGGAAGAGGAGTAAACAAAATGCCTCAGAGCCAAGACATGATTGTATTTTCACACCTGCACTGAAACAAACAAATGAACCCCAAAATGACAAAAACAAGTTAAAAACATTCAATTATAAGGATACTTCTGTTATTTCAGGAGATAACCACATCTGTACACACATATATACTGTATGGACGACCATAATGGGATTCTCGCTGGAGTTTGAATGGAGCTGACATGATGTCTTGGGTTTTAGGAGTTGGTAATTTGTTGGCGGGGCCTCCCTGTTCCATTCCAGGACCACTCCCCCTAACCCTGCAGCCCTAGTCCTGTGGTCACCACGCGTCCAACCTGACCTGTTATCTTTGGGTTGATTATCACTGTTCACACACTCCTGTGTCTCTGCCTGATGCTCTTCTTCTTCTCCTCCTCTTTCTTCTAACATTGTTACTTAACATGAATAATAAATGGAATTGCCCAAAAACAAAAGCATTTCATTATTCATATAGTTTTAAGTCTTCTGCTAAAAATGATTTTCATTACAGATTCATCACATTAACTTCTTGACAGATCTAATTATAATAATAATGGATTAGATTTCTGTAGCATTTTCCTATGAACGTATACTTAAAGTGCGCACAGTGGATCCATTATTCATTCACTCTCACATTCACACTGTAGTGGAGTTAAACTCCATCTATATCCGCAGCTGCCCTGGGGGGAGGGGCTGACACAAATATGGCTGCCAATTCACACCTACGACCCCTCCCACCACCATCGAACATTCATACGCATTCATACACCAGTGTGTGTGACACTGGAGGCAGAAGGGTGAAGTGTGTGACCCAAGGACACAACAGCACACGACTAGGACAGAGGGAGATTTGAACCGCCAACCCTTCGATTATTGGACGACCCGCTCTTGACCTAAAATGGCAGAGAATTTTGAAGAAGTGTTTCCCAAAGCTCAAAGTGGATTCAGATATGTGTTTGGTATACCATTTGAAGACAGTCACTTTAAGATGAGGGATAAAATAAATCACATTTTCACACACCTTTTTCACAACATTCTAGTTTTTCTTTGCTATTTTGCTCCTGGATACTCAGGTCGAGTAGATTGTAGTTTGTTAATTCAATATTCAACCACTTATCAATGAATTTATCAGTTATTGTGATTTAGGGTTAACTAGTATAAAAGAGAGCAGGGCAGTTGGCTAATTCACCAAAGCCCATTATGAATGAAAAGGATATGGAACTGATCATGTTAAGTAAGATACAAGGTGTAAATGCTAAGATGGATTTCATCAGTAGAGGAAGCTCCATCTGGAACAGTGTATTTAGAGACGACAGATTTATATTAACCATGTTTGACGCCAAGTCTTAGTTCTGTAACACGGTACATGTGTGTAATTGTTAAGTCAAATCAGATTTTATTTATATAGCGACAAAGCATGACAAACGTTATCTCACGGAAACCAGTCTCTGAAGCCAGTTTAGAGAAACCAACAGAATCTTCCAGGAGCAAACACTAGTGACAGTGGAAGGAAAAACGTCCTTTTAACAGCAGAAACCTGGAGCAGACCCTGACTCCTGGAGGATGGACGTCTGCCTTGACCAGTTGGGGTAAAAGAGAGTATCAGTGTTTTATGATCAACTAACATTTTTTCAGTAAAGAAAAGTTACAATATGTTCGTACAGACCGAAAGTAAACGGTAATCAGCCAAAATAATGAAGTGAATAATGAACAGTGGTTTTGTGAGTCAGTCAGGCCTTCACTACATACTCACATATACCTAAAGCTGGGATGTTTCCTGACATCACCATCCTTCAGATCCCAGTCTGTTCTAGGACGAAAAACTGCATCAGCCACTCGTTATATTAATGCGTGGCAAATGTGATGTCAGGACTCGACTTCCTCTGATTACAATACGCTCTTGTAAACACGTGGAGTGAATGTTTGGCATCGGTTTGTCCTCTACACATCAGTTTAAGGGGATAGCGGCTCTTTCCTCCTTACAGAACACTTTCAGGGATGATGGATGGCTTCCTTGCGTGAACTTCCTGGTTCAGGTTCTTCCAAAGCATTTCTTTATGATTAAAGACTCCTGCTCCTCTCTTCCCCACACCTTGGTGCAAAGACTTGTACATTTAGTTGTTTGTTCTCTGCATAATCTACTTTGTGTTGAGCTTTAGTTCACAGATGGAAACCTTGACGTTTGCTGGTATAGAGGCAGCTCAAATCATTCCACCGCCATCATACTGGGATTTGAAGCAGTCACTGGTGGTGAAGCCAGGGCGCCACACTGATCCAGTCTCACTAAATTTAACTCCAATTTGGTAACCGGCAAACTGCAGCAACAATCCTATACAGATACGACAAGTGCCACAATTCCCTTCATTTGCTTAAGCTACAACTTCAGATGAAACAAACCACCCGGAAAAATTCTAGCATAAGTTTCCGGCAGTGTATTATTGGACTGCACAAAAGTCAATATTCAGTTCCACATTCAACACAACCACCGAGTCAATTTCTCTTGTGTCTCGATCTACAACAAGTTCTCACTTTGATTAAAACTGTCTTAACTTCTTTGTTATTTGGTCAGAGTGAAACTTCTGCCGTTGACACTCTTGTCACAGGTTTTCTGTAATTTCCAGTGTTGCCTTGAGTTTTCCGATGCAGCCAACGGCAGCCTCCCAGGAATAACTGAACAGACATTGGTGGGTCAGTGACATCATGTTGACTTGAGCATGTACTGTTTTCTGGACGGAGTTTTATGTGTAGATGGAAAAGTGCATGTGACATATAGGTTGCATCCTGTGGCTTCGACATACTGTGATCCATCTTTGAAACTTTCCCACAGTGAAAACCCACATTTCTGGACATGCAAGTTCACAGTCAGAAACACACCGTGCCCTGCTATAATCTCAGTATATTGCAACGCTCTGGTCCGTTTCCAACTGTGATTGTGCATTTGGAGTGTCTGAAAATGTAGGTTTTGGCCCAGTGCAGATTTGTGGTGTATCCAGGCCGAATTAGGAAACTGTAGACGAGCAGCGAGGTTGTTTTTGAAGAGCAGTGGTTTCCACCTTGTTGCTCTGCCATCTGCATCACTGATGTTCAATGTTGTGCTGATGGACGACTAATGAGCATTGACATTAGCCACAGCATGAGGTGCCTTCAGTTTCCTTGATGTTCCACTGGGCTTGGTTGTGACCTCCTGCACTGTTACACGTCTTACTCTCCATGTGGTCTTTGTTGATTGAGAGCATCGCTGGTGTTGAATCTTCTACATTCGATGGAGTGCCATCTGTCTGTGGTTTCTATTCCTGTTGGAGATTAAACAAGTTTGTATGATGCAAACCAGCTATAGTGATATCATTATGACTGGTCGTGTCAAATTAAAAAAGTGCCCACATCAGCAGTGAAGTAAGCTCAATAACGTAATATTAGCTGAATATGAAATTAGGTTGGTAAGTTAGTCGATGGTAGCGTGGAGGCGGTACCATCATCATGTCTGGTATCCCTGAGTAATGAGTAGTGAATGTGGGCGCACTGAGAACACTGAACTCCTAATAAATACTAAAAAAAAATATAGAAACTCCAAAGTACAGTAAACCTCTGAGATGAACTGGTTTTATTAATAACAAAACAGGTACTGAATTATTCTAATGCCTAAAAAATATATAAATATCCAAAAAGGAGAATTATGTCAGCCGACAGGTCCAGGATGGACGCCAACAGCTCTCAATAGAGGGATCAACTGAAATTCACTCTACTTATTCTAGAGCAGTGGTTCTAAAACTTTTCACTGTGTGTACCACCTGAGAAAATATTGAGCTCTTCAAGTGCCACCATTATGACCAACCTGAACATACAGTAGTGAAGGCTTCCCCTGTTTATATTATTATAAAGCTATAGCTGCGGAAAGTTCACAGATGCATACTTACTCCGAATACGAGGATTATTTGTTGATAACTGTTGTCAGCCACAGCCACACTGAACACAACAGTAGCATTATAACATCAAGAATAACAGCTGTATTGATTTTATTCACACACAGACACACACACACACACACACACACACGCAAGGCTGGCAGAACCATAAGTGTTCTGCTTCTGCACAAAAAATTCTTCTAATCTCAGTCAAAGATAATCTAAATTCTATTTTTTTTTTAAACAAAGATATGAAAAATAAAGGAAAAATCAAATATCTATAACTAGGATGAACATTCACATCAGAAAAGTCCTTCGTGGATTCATTGCTGAGGACCTCCCCACATACCACACACTGGGGCCTCAGCTCTTTGTCGGTTCCAAATGTAAGCTAACTGCAGTCCTGTCTCCTCACTGCTTTGCTCCTCTTGGTGCTACTGCGTGCTGTGGACACTTCAGCGGCGGCAGCACCTCTAGACTAGCACTTGTGCTCGGTTCACTGTCGTCATCCTCTTCTTCATTTTCAAGGCAGCTCCCTGAAATATTCTCCTCCTGAGCTGCAGTCGTCTTTGTAAAAGTTCCGGTTTGACGCCACAATTTCAGTGTTCTTGAACTACTCATCTTCATCTCTAAATGTCACTTCTGTTTATGTCTCAGGTAGCCTACGTGCAGGCTACATGCACAAGCCTGATGATGTAGCAGGGGACAAAAATAAAGACAATGCTTATTTTACACATGAATTTGCACTATTTTGATCATATATCTTTTCAAATTTATTTTATTTTCAAAAAATATTTATGACTCTCCTCCATGTACCACTAGCTAGCTTGTGTACCACATAGCACAGTTTGAGAATCAAGGTTCTAGAGGTAATAAGACAGTAGATTACAGCTCCAACTGGACTTCCGAACAACTGAGTTAATGGAGTGCAAACTAGATGATGCTGAGGCAGGAGTCTCTGGTCCTCAACATAAAGCAAACCATGTGGAGAACAACCTGAAGAGATGGTGCACATAGTGAATGCTGCATCGATTTACAAGAGTTCATGTGTTTTTTGGGGTGTCAACTACAGCAGACATGGTAGCGATACCCTCAGAGGAACACCTGAACTCCACCTACAGCACTACACTGTGTCACATTTCAACCTGATGAAAGAGCTAAGGCTGAAAAACCAAGGAGAGGCAGCATGTAAACAGCAACAGTGAGGAGAAAACTGATGATGGTGCAGTGTTAACCTGCATAGTCTGCCACTCCTGGAGCTGCCGACACCATAGATAACACTGCCTCACTATTGGTTTTCTGCTCAGTATCGGTAGTTACTAAACCAGAGTTGAATCACCAACACCAAGACAACTGGAGATGCTACATTTACAGGACTTGGCAGCATCCCTTCTGTCCCTCTGGAGCATCTTCTGAAAGGAAGTATCACATCTCATCCTAAATATTAACTAGTGCTTTGGTGTAATAAGAAACCAGTGTGAACATTTCACACCAGACCACTTCAAACCTTCTCTAAATTCTTCGAGAACACTTTCCAGGGTTTTGACCATCTCACTTCTTCCTCTGAGATCTTCAGTAAAGTAATTTTTTGCCTGATGGGTCATTGCACACTTAAAATCCTAGATTTTGTAGGCTAGCTTTTGACCAATCTTCAATAATAATAATAATAATAATAATAATAATAATAATAATAATAATAATAATAATAATAATAATAATAATAATA
>JAQQZY010000015.1:34186874-34198377 GCA_030068375.1 Ostorhinchus rueppellii
TTGTCTCTATATGTCAGCCCTGTGATGAACTGGCGACTTGTCCAGGGTGTACCCCGCCTTCACCCTTAGGTAGCTGGAATAGGCTCCATGTGACCCCCATGACCCTAGCGAGGATAAAGCGGGTATAGAAGATGAATGAATGAATAATAATAGTCAAAGTGCAACAAGTATAACTCTCTCAGACTGATTCCAATCATTGACCAACAGTTCCAAAGGTTCCCAAACTTCTGCCAAAACTATTTAAGATTGACCCCCCCCCCCAAGAATAAATGTGAACATTTTGGTCTGCTTGTTGAATTTGGGTTCATTTATGCCTTGACTCTCTGGGGTCAACTGTTTTGCATTTCCTTATTTTTTGCCATTTGGTCAAAAATTAAATACAATCAACAATGTCAGTGATTCGCCACATTTTTCTTGATCTAAAGCACTGTCGTGTCTGTACATCAGCCCATTTCCATTCAACTCCAGCTCCCTCCTTCTAGACTAATGGCAAAGAATCCCTTGTGGTGCAGCATCTTTTTCCATCTCACTGCCAATTGTACAGGACATCTTTCACATTCGCTCTCTTCTTTGACATTGTCCCTTTTGGGTTCCCAAAGCAAGCAAGGAATACACAACACATAGGTGGATTCTCCACAGAGGATCTGCCTGAAATACGCATTAATGACATACTGAACATGTTCCACTGACTCCAGTTCCCATAGGTCTGTCACCTTTAAATTGGCATTCATATGCATATCTAACAAGGTCGTTACACACCGTTGAGCGAATCTTGGGGCCCGTTACATAGAAAACACTTGAATCTGTGCGAATTCATTATGAGCTTGGATTATGGCACAGTCTCCAGCTTTTGTGTGGGCAGGTACCTGGACTTTAAGTACAATGCCATATTTACCATGCTGTAATGGACAGCTACAGCATCCTCATGCAGTTGCTGGAGCCAAACCAGAATGCAAAAATAATCAAACATCCACTCCCCCTCGCTCTAATCTCCATGACTTTCTGCACTATGGCTGATAAAGTCCATTAGAGTGAAGTGAATATATGGAGAGTTGACACATTTGGCCTCTGAAGTTAAGGCACGGCGTTTCACCCCACACATCATCCGCCAGCTGATGGTAAGAATAATGTGCCGCACATACGGGAGCGGTCCAGTGCACGACACAGTAAACAGGCTCAGTACACAGTATCTGCCAGGGGTACAGAGCCACTGCAGGCGCATGCGAACAACGGAAATATGTTGTAGGGTTTTATTTACACAGATGTGCTGCGGTGACAGGGTGTGTACGCAACTATTCTGCTCCGTAATATAAGCGGCGGCGGATTTCCATGAATTTACCATGAAGACTCAAGTAAGAGGAGTCCGATCCAGTGGAATTCAAAAGACGCCTCCTCCCCTCAGACTGCACCTTCCATGAAGAAGAGCCCTGGTTAACATTCACATCATGAGCCTCTTGGCTAGTTTTAAAAAAGAAATGTCAGGTCATTATAGATCGCAATTTTTGCCAGGGTAAAACGAATACATGAAACCTTTATTACCCACAAGGCAGAGCAGCAACAGAGGAAAGACACCTTCAGAATAATTCCTTTCTTCTCCGGGTTTACTGGTCAGATCAGACAGCCTCCCGCCCACCCCCCACCCCTCGCTTCTTTTACAAGTTCCTGGCCTCGTCGTGTCAGGGTCACTGACTAATCACATTAGGGCTTGATCAAAGAGGGGGGGGCAGCAGAACCTCATCTGTCAACGTGTGACGATTAAACCTCCACCAACATCTCAGCATCACAGGCTCAGAGCCACGTCCCACAGGCACAGCAGACGGCTGATGGACACCACGGACCCGAACCGCATCCAGACTCGGTGTGCCGGGCCCACATAGACGCTAGGGACAGGGTGGATACAAGCCAACATGAAATGCAGCCGCTAAATCAGCACTGCCGACGTCTCGAAGGTAGCTGATCCGAGGATCTTAAGTGTGGAGCGTGGGGAGACTGTCGGAGCAGTAGTTCCCAGACACACTTATCAATATTTCACAGGAGAACATTCCAGCTTTTGGATGATACCGTTCACATGTTGGCCTGCAGCTTTGGTGTGACCCGTACACTACTACCACATCCCAATGAATTTGAACAACAGGGAATTTGGTTTGTAAGAGATGTACAACAGGGTGTGGCGTTCCCACACATTTCAAATATTCACCTTCATTTATCTCAGTTTTGACCCAGAAATGAGTAGATTTTGTTCAGCTGGAGTTAGATCTGAGTTATTGTAACATTAATTATTTGTTTGCTGTTTTCTGGAGTTAAATGTACACCAATATGACTTTAAAAACTGGATTCAATGGAATGCATCTGCTCATCGTAATAAGTGTCATTTTTGCGTTTAAATCTTAAACTAATAGTTCCTGGTGACGGCCCCTGACAGGACTACACATACACCCGAGCTGTGGCGGCTGCTGGCCTTTCTCCTCAGTGCGCTCCTTCTATCAGGATAAAACAAAGCTGGGACTGGCCTCGTATTCTGTCGACACAAAGCTCAAGCATTCAAACATGTGTTTTTCCGCTGCCTCGTCGCTCTGACAAAGTGGAGTGTTCAGTCCTGATTATTTTTCTCTGTGCCTGTGAATCTAAAAAAGAAATTACATGACTGGCCTCAGGAGAAGATGATAGTGCCTCCCACCACTCCTCCATCATATGATCATGCCCTTTCCCTTTCCTTTTAAATTATGACAATAATGAATTTCCTGGCAAACATGATCTGGAGTAATGTTAACAGCACAAACAGGAAAAGAACCAACAGTGCAATGTGTCACCCTAAATACTAAAGGTGTGTCTTATTTAGTTAACACAAACGGAGGAACATCTAAGTCTCATCAGGCTGTATGATAGGGTTTTTGTTGGGGTTTTTTTTGCTGTTATTGGGGGGAAAAAATCTATAATTTCAGTCAATTTTAAAATGTACTTACATGCAAAAAAGACATCACTGTGAGCAATATTTCCATTTATTTGCTTGATTTTTAAGGGAAACGCATGAACAAAAATGCATAAAAATATAGAAAAGGTCATGATTTTTATTTTTAATGTTTTATATAATGCCTCTGACATTCAATGATCACCTTGTAAATGTTAAAATTTCCCCATTTCTGCAATGAAATCATTAAATCCTCCTATTTACATACTTTCTATATACACATGCACAATCTGTTACTGCCTTATCAAAATGACCTCTTCCTGCTTAAATGGTTTCCTGTTAAGATTAGAATTTTATTTCAATTTTCAGCATAAAAAAATGTTCATTGCCTGAAGTTGTTTTGTCATCATGCAGGTCTGAGATTAAAACATTAAACAGAAAACAAACAAACATTGGGGAAAATAAAGAAATGTATGAAAATATATGAAATCATGATAACATCAACAATAATTATTAAGACAAACATTAAATAATGAGTCAACACAAGAAAGTATCTCATAAATAGACACACCAAACTTCTTTTTAATTCTAAGAAATTAAATGTGGTATTTCAACAGCTGGAGGTATTGAGTTGATTTCAGTTTCTATTGAATATTTTCTATAATTAGAACAAACTGTGTCCAGACGGAGCTTCTATGGAAGGGTTGGATCGTCATGACAGTGTACTTGGAAACCACTCATACATGACGGATGTTCACTCTTTTTCCATGTCCTTCATAGACTTTCTTAACTCCTCATTATGGCAGTTTGACTGGTATTTGTATTTGAATTAACACAAATACTGTGTCCTTCACATGTGCCAGTACCTGAACCTGCAGTATTCTGATCATCTCCTGAAATGATTGGAATATTTGAAGTTGGACATGTGGCCTTGAAGAACTGCTCTGAAATATTCCCTCAGGCATGTGGACTCTGAACATGACAGAATTCCTGGGAGGGAGAGCTGAACCTTTCGTTAAGTCTGTTACAATGGAAAAGAACGTTGTGGAGGGACATTAATCTGAGGCTTATTCCATCTACAGTAATCAACCTGCTTCAGTTATGTTGAATACAGGGCGTGGCCATCACCCACGCTGAATCAAACCATGACAGCACCATCAGTCCTGAGGTGGAGGACGAGTGCTGCTACATGTGCAGGGCCATTGTGAAAAAACAAAGCCACAAAAACAGCAAAAACACCTGAAAACAGGACTCCAGTATTCATATAGTTTGATGCAGTTTAGTTGAATATACCGACTGACATTCTTAGATATATGTTGGACACGACAATTATAATCTGACTCATCAACTAATAATAATAAAGCTTTTTCCTGCTTCTTTGAGCTCCTTGACCCCAGCATTGGTCATAAAATACAAAAAAAGGAGCACATGGAAGCATAGCATCAAACACAGCACTGAAGCCTTCAGTGCATCAGTGGGTCACAGTAACAGGTGGGTCACTGAGGTGGGTTCAAAGAACCTGAGAAGGAAAACTTGTTCTTATTGGTTAGTTATTCCAGGTGTTCCTCAAAAAACATGGTGTTGACGTCATACCATTAAAATGTTTACTGTACTGTACATACTAAGCCTATATATTCTACAAGAGCGTTGACCCAGGTGGGCCCACAGGTTCTACAGGTGGGCCCACAGGTTCTACACGTAGTAATTTTGATGCTGGTGTGTATTCATTCATGCTGTACCACATTTGTCCAACACTTGCTGCCAAAGTGTTGTGGACGTAGAAACATGATTATAAGGATATTATATTAAAAATGACTAATATGTGACAGAATATTGGTCTGATCAGCTGTTTACACTAGTGTGTTCACTGATAAGAAATATAGAAGAACTGGAGCAGTCAGTTGTGTACGGACACACACATACACACACACACACACACACACACACACACACACACACACACACACACATACACACACACACACACACACACACACACACACACACACACACACACACACACAGAAGCCATTTGGCTCTTAAAATACAGATACTATATATACATATATACCTATAAAAAAGAAAAATACAAAACATACAGGTCATTGTTTTGTGGACCAAACTATAAAGTAAATGATTGTATGTCAGCTGACAAATGTGGGGTCCAACCCCACTGGTGTGTTGGGACCTGTTTGTGGAAGAGTGGAGGTTCAGACACTGGTGCATCCAAGCATTAAATGAAGCCTGTTGTCATTCCCCCTGATGCCTGTGTATGTTTATATATATATATATATATATATATATATATATATAGCTCCACCCAAAGTGTTGAATGAATGAGGAAACCTTCTAGTGGGTGGGAATAAATCACTACAATCTTAAAGTGGATTTTTCCTGCGTTTGACACCAGCGGATCCAAAGTGCAGTGAAGTAACTGTGGCCTCAGCCGCTCCTTTTATACACACAGAAAAAAACAGATGATGGGGGCCCCTCCCATTTTCCTTACATATATACTGTATTTTGCCCTGCATGCTGTGTGAATATTCTACCTTTTTGCATCAGTCAGATCTCTCTTACTTCCTCTTTTTGCCTTGTCTCAGGCATTAAGATTTAATATTTCTGTCTGAGCAATTAACTAATTCCTTATTATCTCTATCTTCGCCTTGGTGCCCTTTGGTCATATATAGCACAGATGAAACATTTAAATATTACAGAAAAATAAGTGAGTGACTGAGACTAAGTGCATGTATAAACCCAGTCTATTAAAATAAACGCAGAACTTGCAGGGTGACATTTGAAGGAGGAAAACATATGTATTAATTATTGTCTGATAAAGGGCAGTGCACTTGGCAGGTCCATTTTCTCATGTTCTTTCTAAGCGTGCAGCCCCTCGGCGGAGCCTACATGTCACCATGACAGGGCACTTTAACTGGTGTAAAATTCACATTTCAGTTTCATGCACAGATCGCAGTGACATGAAGATTTGTCCTGATAATGTAACCCACTAACGAGCAACAATAATGGAGTTGGAGTGAGATTATAGCACTATCAACAGCCAGAGGTAAACACGGCGCTAGCGTTTCAATTCAAGCCGACTGCCGCCTGCACTTACACACCACGTCACCTACAGATGGAAAATATGGATGCTGCGCCGTCCATACAGAATAGAAAGTCTGCGGTATAAATTGCCGTGCGTCACACCTGGGGATGCATTAACGTGGCTGTATTAACCTTCCCCAAACTTTGTTCTGTGGAAAGTCTGTAGCATTAACCCGGCTGTCGCGAGCTGCACAACTCCGTCTGTATGGCTAAATTGAGGACGGTGGAGTGGGAAAAGCGGGGCAGTGGTGCATTTCATATTTCATTCATATGTGTGATCGTATACGACAAATAGAGTGGAGTATATAGTATAGTTACAGGACAACTCACACACACACATCCACGACGTCAGTGCTGATATAAACATCCTTAGCTTTGTTTTTGGGAGTAATGCGGGAAAAACAAAGTGACATCCGAGTTTTATCTTAATAAATGGACACTGGGCATGTTTACTGTCAAAAGGCTAAGAAGTGGAATGAAGGTGTGTGAAGCAAGGCTTGAACGTGTCTTTTCTGTCACATTCTTCCTACTGTCTCTGGTAGTTTAGTGGTCTGCTGATTGTGTTTACTTATCCGTGGGAAGCACCATCCAGGGGAAATTGCATGTTCATGGCACAGATAACACAGACTGGACACCAGCAGGACACACTTTTACTGGGGCCAATTTATCTCAGAGGCAAACTGTCACCAAGTTTGTTTTTTAAAGCACAAGCATTCAACAAATAACACTGTTGTTTTGGATGCAAGATTTCACAAAGAATGTAACAAAAGACAAAGTGACACGGCTGCCTTTTTTTCTCCATGTACTGTATGTGACTGTACCTAAGGAAAACCCCAGCTCTGGATTAAAACTTTCATAACCCTGCCACACTGCAGCTAATGCAACAAGACTGGACATATCTCTTACAAAAGCAATATTTTTTTTCCCAAAGACAAACCGATCCTAAACTCTAAAACAAACCTCAGAGAAAGGACAAACATCCTCTGGTTTGTACTAAATCTCCCTTATGTGCAATGTAAGGCGCTCAAACAGTGGCTCTTTTGCTCAGTTTCTCACTTCTTTGTCCACAAACGGCGCTGCAAGAACTGTCTAATGAGATGCTAATCCTGGCGTCTTACGCTGGTGTTTGGAAGGGTGAGGTTTTATTTATTCAGTGGCATCCTCTTGGTATACAGCCAATGTCTGCGCGGATCAGGCCACAGTCTTGCATAACCTGCATTAGAACCAAGGCACGGTGAAAGGTGACCTCTTCAGGGGATCATCGTAAGCTCTGTACGGATAACCAACGGTTGATTTTCCCCCCCTATAACTGAGTTCTAAAAGCGCTAAGTTCAAGTCTTCAGAGGTGTATGGATGTGAGCCAGCTTTAGTGGGTATATTCAAGAGGAGGAGTCAAATTCACGTCGGCATACTGTGATTAGTATTTTGCTGGGGAAAAGATAAACGCACTGGATATGCTATGATGGTTAATTTACTCCAAATGTCCTGAACTGTCACTGTCGGATTTTTGCAGTGATATGTTTTTCTGAGCGGTGACATGTCACACTATAGGGGAGTGCAGCTGACTTAGTGGCGAGCTGAGTCAGACAGCAAGGAAATGAAGCAAATAATGGCTTGATTTGGAACCCTTGAGCAGCATACGGCAGGTGGAAACAAGGGGGGAGGCTCTAATTCTGCTCCGGAGCCAGCTGGTCCTGAGCGGGGCCCCAGCCAATCCCACTGACCGCTCTGTTTCCCACTGAGCTGTTTCCAGGCCAAGGAACAGCGCCAAGAGGCGTGGCGTCGCCTCTCTTCAAATCACCTTTCTGTGGGCTTTACAAGGCGCTGTCTGCGGCGCATAAACGTAACATAATCATGCCCAGTACATCTATTGATCTGCTCACAGTTACACTTCCACTACAGCGGCCAAATGGTGTCCTCCGGCAAAACTCTAGCCAACGGAGATATGATGACACCAATTAGACCACGCAGATATTCAGATCCACGGTAGAGCCTCACACGGATTTAACTCATAGTGCAGCTCCGTCAGTTATCTTTTTGTCGCGCTGTCCCAGAAGTCCCTCAATGTCATGCTAATTAATTATTTATCATTACCTAAACACACTAATTAATTGTCAGTTTAAGGGCACGCTTTTATGGAAGATGTATTCAATCTGTCTCTGGGGACTCCTCGTGTATGTACCGATTATTTATTAATATCCTGCTAATTCTTTGTAGAGTACATAGTGAAGGTCACACAAGAAGGAAACAGCAGAGTGACATTTATCCTTAACTGTGGACTTTCCAGATCTGTTTAGAAGGATGCTGCACCCCTCTTCCTTCTCCACACAGCGAATGTCAAGGACAGGCGTAAACAGCCATGCCATAGCTCATTACTGGTCATATTTATTCTAAGGAGATGCCCTTATCACAGTGCTTATAATTAAATGGATGAGATCGCAATTTTGAAAAGATCTGTCATTTTTTATCTCCCGAGCTCCTGGGGGGTTGTTTAATGGATGAGCTATTTGTCTTTTCCAGTCATGATGCATGTTATATGCTTTTCATCCTGTTGTAAGATCAGACAATCACATTTGGAGTGGCTCTAATTATAGCCGCCTCCCATGAGTTGGCATTAAACTACAGAAGCAGGCAGACATCTGCTATTCCAATAATTGGCACGGTTAGAAAGGCTCCGTGGCATTTTACAGATGTTCACGTGCACTGTTTAAAATGTGTCGAGACACCCATTAGCCGGTTCACAGATGACACCCACAGCGTAAGTAGGTGGGATCCACAAAGCCCTGGTCTGGGGGGAACTCTGAGTCCAGAAGCACCGTCAAATACTCATGTGTGTCCATTTATTCATTACAAAGAAAGAAATTGACAGAGATGCCCAAAAGCAGAAACAGAGAAATCAACACATTATCTGTGAGATGTTGGAGGTAAAACAACAACAGGACTGTGTGTTGGAGTCAAAGGCCTTTACTTTACCATCTGATTGACAGTATTATTATAGTACTACTAATAATAGTGGCAGTATTACATGAAGGCTTCAGACTGGAGCTCCAGGGTGGACACAGATGTCTGAACACACGAGAACACATCATGTTCTAGTGAAAAGGCCCATTTGGACCCGTAGGTACAGGTTCATATGAGTGGAATATGAGCTCCTCATTAGTATGAATACTTATTACACAGCATTCATAACATCCAAAAAGAACAAACACACACTTCTAACCTCTAAACATGACTGTGTACATGTTCGTTGTGAAAAATAAAGCAAATTATCGATGTTTAAATCTACATTCTTATGGTTTCCTAATTTAAGCTCAATGATAGAAAACTGTGTCCTTTTCATTCTTGGCTTTAGCCTCAGAACTGTTTTGATGGTACTCGACCTGTACTCGCCTCCCACCAGGTTCAGTGTCTGACAGTGAGTTTTTCTTCTAAATTTGTAACTCAGAACTTACAGCAGCTTTATTTTCTTTAGAACATAACGTACTGTTCACTTTTAATCCTCCTTCAGTCAAATCTAGTCTCAGATTGTGTTCAAGTTCCTGCCTGTAATTTGTATTAGATTGTCTTTTTGTCAAACTTATTCCATATGTATTTATATGTGACAGTGCTCAGATATTAGGACCGCACAAGGACATGTGACCTGGACACACTAGGTCAAAGGTCACCTGTGTTCAGTATTCTACTGCTCCATGACCAGATGCAGCCACAGGATAAATGCGGAGCAGACATATGAGTGAATTCAACAGAGAATGAGATTATGTGGTTGAATGGATGGACAGACGGACAGATGACAAAATCATTCCAACAGCTCTAAGCCAAGGGATAAAAACTGAACTGTTTTAGACTTTTAAATAACTACTGCAAGCTTTAATTTTCTACAATTCTGAAAATTAGATCCATGCATTGAACCAAAGTATGAACTGATGAGGAATAAAAATATGAACTGATGATGAATAAAAATATGAACTGATGATGAATTAAAATATGAACTGATGATGAATCATCATTTCATCATCAGACAATATTAAGGTCACGTCATCTTCACTCTGGAGCCTCTGTGTGTCCACATAGGCGCTAATACCACTGAAAACTGCTCCATTTGACTATATGGACTCGTGGTAAAAAAATAAAAATCAACATTTCAGAAAAACAGACATTAAAGCTACAGCTTCAGTAGAACCTTCTATTCCAGTTCCAAATAGTTCCAGCTCAGTAGAACCTTCTATTCCAGTTCCAAATAGTTCCAGCTTAGTAGAACCTTCTATTCCAGTTCCAAATAGTTCCAGCTCAGTAGAACCTTCTATTCCAGTTCCAAACAGTCCCAGCTCAGTAGAACCTTCTATTCTTGTTCCAAACAGTCCCAGCTCAGTAGAACCTTCTATTCTTGTTCCAAATAGTTCCAGCTCAGTAGAACCTTCTATTCTTGTTCCAAACGGTCCCAGCTCAGTAGAACCTTCTATTCTTGTTCCAAACAGTCCCAGCTCAGTAGAACCCTCTATTCCAGTTACTCTCAGCTGTGATGACTTCCTTCAATTCTTTAATAATAAAATCTCATCTATTAGAGACAAAATAGACTAAATCCTTCCAACCACCAGCTCTGACAAAGCACAGGCTGCAAACATAGCATCTCCCATAAACCCCCCTGTATTATTAAATAATTTCACCATTGTAGACCAGGCTGATTTAACATCTCTCATTATGTCCTATAACTCATCCACTTGCCTTTTAGACCCAATCCCAACCAAACTTTTTACAGATACCCTACCCCTAACTATGGACACTATCCTAAATATAATAAACACCTCATTAGTAACTGGCTATGTGTCACAGTCGTTTAACTATAAAGTTATTAAACCACTTCTGAAAAAACCTACTCTGGAGCCTGACATTCTATCCAATTCCAGGTCTATATCAAACCTGCCCTTTCTGTCAAAAGTCCTAGACACAGTGGTAGTAAAACAGCTATGCCAACACTTGCCAGACAATAGTTTATTTGAACAGTTTCAGTCTGGCTTTGACCTCATCATAGAACTGAAACTGCACTAGTCAAAGTTACTAATGACCTGTTACTAGCTGCTGACAATGGACTGGTCTCAGTTTTGCTTAGAGTTAGAGTTAGGGTGAGGGGTAAGGGTAGGGTTAGGGTTAGGGTAGGGTTAGATGCAAAAACAGCATCAGGGCTTTTAGTGTTTCCATGGAAGCGGAGGTGTTAAATATACACCTGTAGTCCCCCACCAGTGTTAGAATTCAGTCAGAAGCCAATCTACTGCTCGGTCACTTTCATTCAGCTTTAAAGCCATCAGATTCTCCCTTATTTATAGTTTCAGAAGTTCATGTCATTTACAGTACAACATTCATACAGCTTGGTTGAACTTTTTTAATATTAAATGTTAGTCTTATCCATTAAATTCACATATTGATAAGTATGCATGTATATGTTCACTATTCAGAGGTTTCTGATCCGCATATACACTCTATTGCCAAAAGCATTCGCTT
>JAQQZY010000015.1:34235667-34247431 GCA_030068375.1 Ostorhinchus rueppellii
CATCAAGCTCTGCAGAAGCCTGATAATGACCATCAGGTGTGCTGGAAAATGGAAACATCTAAAACATGCAGGATAGTCGCTCTTGAGGACCAGGATTGGGCACCCCTGGCCTATACCATGTCACATTTATTTTTGTCAGTTTTTAGACACCCAATATGACTGAACCTGGACCCGAACAAACTGAACCAACCCCAGATTATAACACTGCCCCCACAGGACTGCACTGGAGGCACTAGGCATGATGGGTAATCACTCCACCTATCTCTGTCCATCTCTCTGGGCCATGGTCAATGTGGACTCCTCAGAACACATAACCTTTATCCACTGAAGCACAGTTCAGTCTTTATGCTTCTATCACACTGATGAGAACAGAAATATTAATCGGTTGTGTAATTATCCAATGGGCGGAGCTTAACCATCTGTCAAGGCTGATAGTATATAATGCAGGTTTGTACTATAGATAGATAGAGCTTTATTGTCATTGCACATATTTCAGAGCAACGAAATTACATTCCAGATTACAACCAACCAAGATCACATAAACACAAGACAAACATGGGGATACAGGTACAGTTGTAACTGATGATTCGCAATGAATGCGCCCCGTTTTCGCAGATGTGAGAGGGGAAATAAAGGGTTCGAGGTGAGAAAAAAAGAACCATAAAGAGAAATTTCATGGAAAAACTTACAAATGTCTAAACCTTAATAAAAACTATGGGACTTTGAATGTGTCCATTGTCTTCTGTTTCTGTGTCCACTGTCTTCTGTGTCCACTGTCTACTGTGCCCATTGTCTACTGTTTCTGGTTCTCAGTTCGACTGGACTCCAGAGTCTACGTGGTTCTTCTCAGTTCCATTGTCTCCATGGTCCTTCTCGGTTCAACTGGACTCCAGAGTCTATGTGGACTGCCTTCTGTTCCTTCAGTTCCATGACTTGTATGATGGAACAGGTCAACAGGTCCGTCGTTGATGTCCTCATCACATGACAATAATATTAGAGACTTGTGTGAAAGACCTCCTGATATAAACAGCTGTTCCAGAAGAATTAATGACATGCAAATGAATCCAGTGAAAAAGCCGGATTGCCCCTGGTGTGTACAGACCTTTACTTGTCAAATCTGAGCCACAGCATTCACTATATTCATTTAGATGGTGGATGCGTACCGCTGTGTATGACACAGGTATAAATAATACAATTAGTGACAGTGAAGGAAGCCCACACTGGTTCAATGTCACACTGAAAAGACAGAACAGGGAAAAGCAGCGGCATTGTCATGACTATGTGGGAATGTTCCAGAGAACGTTGTCCTTTTTCTATTCCAACAGGCCTATGAGACAGCAATAATGTACAAGGGCTAAATATCCAAATGAGCCAAAGTGGTGGGTTTTACTGCCAGGACTAATGTCCCTGGTGGACTGTTCCACTTGTATTTTTAACGGTGGCAAATCGTGGAGGCAGAGGTGGATCCGGTTGTGAATAATGGATGATATAGACAGACAAGAGAGATTTAAACTAATTGAATAAAGCACAAAACAAACTCTGTCTCTCAACCAGCCTCTCAAACTGGAACCAGGAGGAAAAAAGCATCAGTTTAATTTCAGAGAAATAATAAAGGATTATTTCGTGGAAAGGTCTGATTGAAATTTACAGAAACTATTCATCAGTTCCTGTGAAAGTTCTGAATCCCAAACTGCTGTTCGACACCATCCACTGTTGTTTGAGATTCCATCTGCACTATAGCATCATTTACTGTGATAGAAAAGATCAGAAACATTGCTTTGGCGTTGCTTTAAACCCCCCAGTGACAGTAATGCAGTGGACGTGTACACAAACGCAGCAGATCATTGACCGACATGAACTTTACTGAGCTGCAGCTTCAAAGAGTTCGCTTCACAGCTCACTCGTCTTTCAAAGGTCCAGTTTTAGATTCCTGTTTCTGACATGAAGATGTTTCTGTGCAGCTCAGAGAAGAAGTGAATGAGGGCAAACACTAATTGGGTAGTTACCGAAGTTCGCCGTTTGATTTCTACATCAACGGGGCGATAAGACTTTCAGCATAATGAAATCTTGCTCAGAGTGCGGAGGAAAATTGCCTAAAATTATCCTGAAATAACTACTTTTCTCTTTAAGTGTGGAAACAAGACATTTTACTGTGGCTGCAGTGACATTCTTTTTACATCAAGCCTTTGTTCAAGTATGAAACCAGGAAGAAAAGTGCTGTAAGTGTCTTCTGTTGATCTAAATGGAATCTATGGGTTTATTTGGTTTCCATCTGAACATCCACCAAGTCTGCACCAGTAGATCCCAAAGACACGAGCATCTACCATGTCTTTTCATTCACAATTATTTACTGTGCGAAAGATATTTTCAGAAATTACTAGGACTTAATGTGTTTATTTGAAAAAAAAAAAAAGGAATAAATGGTAGAAATAATGAGCTTGTTTCCCATATTTATGATGATTTCTTTCTTTAGGGGATTCCATGTAGTGTTGATATTTCAAACTCTCAGCAGCAGAGGAAGTCTCGTACCAGAACATTTAGAACTAAAACCACCAACACATAAACCCTGTGTGTCACAGACCAAATAAAATTTAAAGCTCATTGTTTACACAACTCTTTTTTTATGGATTCATCACATTTTATTCTCCAAACTCCAACTTCTAGACCAGGGGTATTCAACTCCGGTCCTCGAGGGCTGGTATCCTGCATGTTTTAGATATTTCCCTCTTCCATCACATCTGGAAGCCAGTACATCGTTATCAGGCTTCTGCAGAGCTTGGGGATGAGCTGATCATTAATTGAAGCAGGTGTGATGGAAGAAGGAAATATCTAAAATATGCAGGATACCGGCCCTCGAGGACCAGAGTTGAATACCCCTGTTCTAGACACTTACTTTGACATTCGTTTAAAATAACCTGGGTCTTATAATCTTCATGGGTTTCATCAGCTGATACTTTATATTATAGCTCTATTAGCTTAGCTCTGTTTTTAGATTCAAACAGCCACAGTAAAACCACGAATCCCCCTGTTAGCTTAGCTCTATTAGCTTCTGTTTTTAGACTCAGCCACAGTAAACTACAAATTTGTGCTTCTCATCCCATCTACTCTGTGACACTGTGTTGTTCGTTTTCCTCACCATGGTAGACCAGCAGAGTGACTCAATACTCACTCTAGTGGTCACATGGTACATGAATTCCGTTCAGTTCTGTTCAGTCTAATACATTCGCATCTTTGGCAGAATATCAGAGCTCTTTATTCAAAACAGTCAAGTGATAGTTACATTTTTAAGAAGTTGAAAGTACAAATACAATGTACAACCTAGTTAAGGGGTGGTGGAGATAAATAAAAAATAAATACTAATTAAGAAACACATTAACATTGATATTGACTGGGTTCAGTGTACAATGTATGGAATCCTCCATCCTCTTCCTGCTACAGCTACTCAGTGTAATTACAAAGTGGAGGACTGACTACATTTTATGAAGGTAGAAACTGGAAGGTCTTTTCCAATTTGACATTAGCATGACAAAAGAGTTAACAAAGATTCCAGTTCAGTGGGCATAAAAAGGTAAAATTAGAAGTGGACTCTATCTTTAGCTAACAGGTCAGGAATCACAGCAGAAAAGCCCCCTCCTACATGAAACAGATTGGGTTTTAGTGGAAGGAGGACACATTTGTTTTCATCCTGGAAGTCTTTCACCAATGAATGAACAGTGGGCTTTATGACAGACTGCAGCACTAATAAGATCAGCACCACCTATAATGGCATGTGACCTTTTACAGAGCTTTTGGCTTCACCTCCAGATTGGAACATTTAGCCGGCACTGTGGCCAATTATTCCTCAGGTACCTCCTGTTGTGCTGGATAATAGCACTTAATTAGCCAGAGAATGCAGCGTGGGCTCGGTCCTTCCCCTCCCTCCCGCTCCTATTCCATGCCTTCCATCGTTCTGCCTTTCCCTGTTGGAAGGCAGTGCTCTCATGGGGTTTGCAGTGAGTCAATCACGTCCACTCTGAGGCCTCGACACTTATATGCGCAGCCAGGGGTCATGGGCCTGTGCAGTCCAGCCCAGCCATAATCAGGGTATTCGCAGGTATCATGCTTTCAAGGGATGTGGAGGTCAGGCCAGTGGCAGCAGGAGGCGGCGCCACCACCCATCTGCCTCTCTAGCCCCAAAGCCAAACTCACCATCATCATCTTCATCCTCATCCAGCAGGATAGATGAGTAGAAAGCAAGATCTGCCAGCAGGTGCTGGAATGCCATGGACACCATGTTCCTGCAAAGTGATTTCACTCTGAGGTCACTTTTAGAACCCTGGCCCAATTTAAGGACATTATACAGTTTGCTGACATTTACAGGAGAAAAATGAGTTCAGTATGAATGTGAAATGACAAACAGTAACTCGATTACATTCAATATAAAGGATACAATAGAATATGGACGAATGCATTTGTGGTCTGAAATCAAACATTACAATGTCAAAAACCAGTGTCCAAGTACACCACCAAAACCCATCTGATATCTGATGATTCATGCTAGCACTAGAACCGATAGCAAAGACCCAGACTTGTTCAGGACAATGGAGAAGACCAGGACTAGCATCTGTTCAGGAGGGAAATGTAGAATATGAAAACACACACCTGGTGTAACTCTCTCCTCTTGTTCCAAAACACTCCATGTTCGTGTAGATGAACTTGATATCATTTCATGTTACTGTGGGAATCATTTTCAACTCCTCTATATTTATGAAAACTGATGAGCCTAAGACTTAGGGATGGGAATCGATAAGAATTTAACAATTCTAATTCCATTATCGATTCTCTTATCAATTCTCATTGGGTGAGGGAATAAAAGAGTAAAAACAGGTATATTTGCATTACTGGTTTATATTTTCATCTCTACAGAAAAATATAACAGAGTTTTTGTTAATAGTTAATAAGAACCAATGACGCCAGGCCGTTTTTTTTTTTTTGGTTTTTTTTGGGGGGGGGTAGTGAAAATGAAACTAAAGACACTTTACTAATTCCTCTATTGCTGCATTTCTACTACGTGAGCCGGTTCGACCCGGCCCATCTTCCGTTGTGCACCTCATTTCCTTTCCCCTTCCTTCGGAAACTTGTATTTGAGGGGATACGATGTTGGTTGCCCACACCGAAACTGGAACTGGCCCCGGATGGCATCCTGCTGCTAGGTAAGCCTCTAAGTGCTAAATAGCAAATCAAATGTATTAATCACATGCTTCGTGGAGAAATGTTTGAGCAGATTGGAGGGATTCCACCCTTTAGAAGAAATGGAAGCTTCGACAGTGTTCCAAGTGGACCTGGTGTCATCTGTTTAGACCGTTTCTGTCTCAACGCCATGTTGGCTACATTCTGACCAAAACAATGCAGCGTACACGTCACATCATCACGCATTCGCAACGAAGGTGGAATCGATAAGCAGCATCATTAAGCATGCAGGCAACTGATTCCAAGTAATCGAGCTACTGGGAACTGGTTCTCAAAAAGAACCGGTTCTCGATTCCCATCCCTACTAAGACTGCATCAGCTTTAATTTGGTATTTTTCCTCTAAAGCCACACAGCCTTCGTTTTAGACATACCTTTGGCCAAATGACAACAACAACAACAAAAGTTTCCAAATGGTCCAACTGCTCATACAAAGCACAGCTGACGTAGTTGATGTAGCAGATTCAGCAGATGTTTTAGTCTGTCACGAATGTGTCGTTTAGGTGTAAACCTGTCTTTCCTTGCGTGTTGGTTGTGGAAGTGGATTCTTCAGATGTGGATTTGTCCATAATGCTGGTGTGGTCCAGTCCAGTCCGGTCCACCTCTCAAAGGTATCGATGCTGACTTCCACCTACTGCAGAACAAACACTGACCTGGACCTGATGGTTCAGGGGCAGCTTCATTACACAAAACAATAACACACATGAACAGAATGGGATGCCATTGCTTTCCTACCTGTGTTTTCCCTGAACACATACATACACACAAACAATATAGAGGCCCAGATGTTCTGTCAAACATCTACATGAGAGTGGAATGGTTCAACGCCTTTGTGACTGAGCTGCAGTGTCCTAGAGAGGTCCTGATGAGGATCTAGAGAGGCCAGATCTTGACTTGAAAAAGGCATTTCTGGTGACCTTTGACCTCCGTGGAACCTGACAGAATGAGTAGTTTTAAAGTAGGCATGTGTAGATGTGTAAACTGACTGGGACCTTCCACAGTCTCAGAAAAAAATTGAAAAATGGAATCAGGTGCACCTGTGCAACTATTCACAGGTGCATAGTTATTATAGGTGCCGTTATAAAGTTATGTTTGGTGAAAAGCTGGAATGCTTTTTTTTTTTTTTTAATCATTTTATTCACAAAATGGTTGAAGAGTTCACTGTGATTCCAAGAAACTCATACATTGTGTTTGTAACTGATGACAGATGTACCTATAATAGATATTCATGAGAAACCAACACATTTGGAGGAACAGTGACTGGTTCCATTAAACCCACTAGAACCATCCAAACAGCCTAACCGCTGACTAACAAACTAAAACCCCCTTCACAAGATTTACAATACAAATCCAGACATTACTGATCTGAAAAGACACAGAATATAACAGAGGATGTTGTAAAGTTCAGAGGACGATGCAGGGACTTGTGTTGGTCTGATCTGACACTATAATGAACCATGATTATAGTAATAACCTAAAACAACACTTGGACATAAGCTGTTCATGTGTTGGACCAGTTTGTACCCACACGTATTTACCAGAGAACTAAAAGCCCTTCACTTAAATGGAATAATACTGGCTCTTTTGGTTTTCACTTCACCTCAGCTGCTCATGAAACCACTCTTGTGTCAGTATTGCAGCTATGGCTTCTACATTTAGCCATTGTTGTAGGCTCATTTGAACGTTTCACACCTCCAGTACTAACAGAAGAAATATTATAGACCTACAAGTGTGAAAAACAGCCTTTTCCAAACATATGATCAGGCCTAAATAAGGCTAAGGAACCACTTTTATTGGATCCATAGAAAGACATTTTCCGGACTTGAATAATCAATAATAATTAAGTAATAATAAAAGAAATGTCCTGTGGAAGAGTTCATGTGGTTCAAGGTCATCCATAAAACAAGACAGAGGATGACATCAAACAAAATAAGATGTGAACAAAAGAAACATGTAAAGCGCATGTTCTGAGACTGGAATAAAGTGTTTGGTTGTCGGGGTGAAATTATGGGATGGACCTGATGGTGATTTTCAGTTGTTCACTTCTGTGACAAAGTTGATCAAATGCCTTCAGGATCAAATCCTTCATGAATATTCAGTCTAGATGGTAGATCTGTTTCTGTTGTTGTTGATTCTTCTGTTCAAATATAAATTTTTGATGTTGAACACATTTAATTTAATGGAAGCAGAGGATCATGGGAAAAGGAGAGGCACTAGGCCAGCTTTGGCTTCAAGAAAATTCCTTTGATGGTTTTGATGTTTATAAGAATTATTGGAATAAATGCAATGATTCATGCACAAACTAAAATAAACTGTCCATCTGTCCGTCTTGAAAATGGACAGGTCAGTTGTGGTTGTGTTGTTTCATTCTTGTGTTTGTTGGTCACAGTGTTGCCTCCTGAATGCTGTCATTTGTTGGGGTAAATGTGTGTCCTGAAGAAACAACACATTGATTTTTGGAGTGTTGAGCTGAAAAAGTGTGGCCGCCACTGCTCATATTTTCATGTCAAAGCAGTCAGTTTGAGCTAAATGTGCAGCCCTTGGATTGAACTGTCTGTGCTTTATACGCTCACATCGCTCTTTCTGCCACTTCCATAAAAGTACGTTTGCGGTGCATAAATCCTGCTGCTGTACTAGTGTTGATGGAAGCAAGGCCACATGTTGGCCACACTGAACTTGTCATTCAACACTTAAAATCAGAACAGGTCAACGGCAGATTGAGCAGACAGTGTTGAACACCATGATGGTTCAACTGAGCTCATATTTTCAGGGTTAAATTCATCAGCCTCTCCATACGCCTCTACATGACCCAAGTGCTTGAAATGCACCAAAACCATTATTTATGTGTCTTTATTAGTTGCTGCATTAATTAGAGCTGCTTTACATTCAAATTCAACATGGGAATTGCATAAATATAATAAGGTAATTTATTTGACTTGATTTACTGCTGCATATTTTCTGTCGAGCCTTGGTGCTTCATTTATTACCCAAATTATTTATTTTTTTCCCCCATTCATATTATGTTTTCTTTAATGCGGACAATACGAAATTCCACAGACGTGATTATGTGTGGGTTCTGGACTGAGCCACAAAGGAACAATAACAAAGATGTGTCACATTTCATAAAGATGCAGGAGCTGATATTAGGGGGAATAAAAGAACAGGACTGGACACCCTTTCTTTATACAGCTGTCTCGTCTCAGTCCAAATTATAAGACTCAGTATAAATCCAGATTAACCTGATGCCACATCATTATTAAAATGTTAAGACCCTTTTCCAAGCTTCTCTATGAAGGCATAAACTACAGAAGTAGAGTTATTCTACTGATCAACCCCGTATACAACCTCATACCTTGTGACCAACAGGAACTAGACTGATATGTGGAACCATTTACATGTTAGAAACCATCAACATATGGACCAGTAGAAGGAAAGGAACAGGAAGAATATTTTAACGATTTCATCCAACATTTAAAAATGTAAATTTCTCTAAGCTGTGGACACACTTGGTAGTTATTGTCCTAAAGAAGCAATATATGAAATTCAAAATTAATCCAACAAGCAGTTTCATCAGAGAAGATGTTTGCTAATGAAGACGGCGTCTGACACATGCCTTCACCACATGGCCTTTAAAAACCATCAAGCACTGCAGCTTTAAGGATCCGTCAGACAGCTCATTTCAGAACTCTTATTTCATTTGACTGAGCAACATTCAATAATTTTTCGCAGCTGTTGAATCCTCTTTAGGGTCACTGGTCCATTTAGACCTACAGATAATTAATTAATTAATTAATTAATCAAATCCAATTAAGTAATGGAGGTGACACACATGGAACATACTGTACATGTGGATATAACAGCACTGACAGGTGACCCAATCACATGGACCATAACAGGAATAAAGAACAGATCGCGCCACATTCAAAGGCCTCTCTTTGGGGACATTAAATAATAATAATAATAATAATAATAATAATAATAATAATAATAATAATAATAATAATGACAATACTACTACTTATAATAATAATGACAATGATAATAATAATTTTATTCAGGACACCCAAGGACACTACAGCAGAGGATAAAACGGATAATATATTTGACATAATGTAACTAAAATGGTAAACAAAAAAACAACAACTTTTCAATACTTTCAAATGGAAATGTACAGCACTGTGATTTAAGTCTGTAGGTATGCTTTGTTTAAAAAAAAAAAAAGTTTTTGTTGAGTAGGAACAGCAACATAATACTGGAATTGATAGAATCCCTGTTTTCAGGCCTGTTAAATTACAATATGCTCCAAGTTTAAATATGTGCATTTTTACCCAATAATGTCAACAATCTGTACAGTACTGCAGCTTTAACTTCACAACTGCTGATGATTGTGACTGTCCAGATTTAAGGCCATCTGCCAGATCCAGAACAAACTGGAAAAAGCGCCATCTCCATGTGATTTGTGCTGTTGACACACTGGATCAGAACCACAGCCAATGACACGGCACCATGTCTCGTCTTTCCATAGGGCGAGGGTTAGGTTAGGGTTAGGGTAGTGCCTGTCTGGGGTTGGGGTTAGGTTTGCAGTAAATGTGGACACGCCCATAGAGCATAACCATTGTGGCATCTGTTGACATGTGCAGACCCTCTGAAATAGACTGTTCCCATCACAGGAAATATTTGCTCAAATGAAAAAACAGCACACCACATTTAGAACAAGGCCTGTCGACTGTACCGTAAAGGTCAAGATGCACTGATGCGTAGGCTCCACGTCTGTACTTGTGTCCGTATGTACACGTATCTACTCCCACAGCACATCCATTTAACATCACATGTATTCAGCGGCCCTGGCTCAAATACAGGGCAAAGATACCAGAACCTCCTCAGTGGGACAGTCTATTTCCTTTTGGATGTGGCCAAAGTAAACGTCCATCCTTGGCGCCCTGAGGCTGGGGCAGTCTTGGTCAATCATTGTAAAAATGTCCGACGCTGGGACTGAGATCAGAACAATAGTGTCGACGGTCAGTGAAAGACTTCAGTCCGTCATCAATTACTCAGAAGACTGTGGGCAAAAGTACAAAGGCCCCCTAATTACATTTAATCTGAGCTGCAGATGTAAAACAGGAGGTTAACATAATATCACTTAAGCATCTTCATGGTTCAGCGATGCCAAATGACCAGGCTAATGGAAGCCCGGGTGCCGCGCTAACACCCTCCAACTGGTCATTTTGTGTGAGACAAGGCACTGTCGAAAATCCAATTTTCTGTGTGCTTGGTTTCTTTTTTATGTCTATTCACTTGTCATGTCTTATGTCTAAAAGATTATTATTTTTTGCCATTTTCCCGGCCCTTTTCTAAATCTATCATTTACAGCAGGTACAATGCTGGGATAGGGCAAATCCTTTCTGCATGAGCTCCCCTTCTGTGGCGAGCACTTGAAAGGGGACGGAAACTGTAGAGCTGAAGGAATGAGTTCAGGGGTTTTGAATATGTCATTGGCTTTGTAATCTCCAGAGGAAAGGCCGCGGTACGACCAAAACACACTGACATTAAGAACTGGAGTCGGCGGGGGATGGAGCGGGAAAGCCCTTCGCACAAAGCTGTCCTAAAAAAGAAAAGCATCCACAAACACATATGGGGGATTGGTGCATACGTACAGAGGCATGAAGCTCATGTTCTCCACGGTGTTCCTGTGCACCACCTCCTGCCACATCACAGCCATAGATCAGCTGGACTTAGGACTGATTTAGCTTGGAATGGCTTGGCACAGGTAATAGGAGAATGGCTTCAATGTGACAGACAAATGGCCTCTAATACTCCCTCATAGGCTTTTGGCTCTGATGAGACACACTGCTGTGGAGTTCTCATTTTAGTTGGTGCATTTCTAGTAAAAGGACTACATGAAGGAAGATCTATCAGAAATATGGCCCATGAAAGCTGAAAAAACAAGACCCAGAAGAAATACAGAGCATCACTGGCTTTGTGACAAACAATAAATGGATGCTGAAAAACCTGTTTGAGATGTTGCGCTGAGGCCTGTCACAATCAGACAATTACAGGTGCAGTGTTTACACAGCTCCTACCAATGTGTCAGAGACGGCAAATGGACAAGAAGCCAAGAGCGTCACAAAAGACTGAAGCGCACAACCAAGCATATGCACCCACGTGAACATAAACAACCAAGTATATGTACACACACACACATTTATACATGTACATGTATACATACATATATGCGTATATCAGGGCTGCAACGATTACTCGGGTAACTCGAATAATTCGAGTACAAAAAATGATCGAGGCAATTTTTTTGCCTCGTGGCTCCGTTTAATTGTCACGTGGCAATAAAATGTATTTTTTTTTGTGCATCATCGCAGCGTTCTCCATAGACTAGTTCCGATAGACCCTATGACTGTTTCCTCAGACATATAAAAATATTGAAACTGTTAGACTCATGCAGTTGCCTACATAATGTGTCAGGCTACGGCATGCCTGTGTCCCCTGGACAGCTGTGACCGAGGGACATTTGAAAATCTAAGC
>JAQQZY010000015.1:34292653-34304385 GCA_030068375.1 Ostorhinchus rueppellii
TGTATAAAATAATCTAATAATTTTTCACCTCACTATGTAATAATGCCTAATTTTGTAAAGAAATTCTTGAATGCCTTAAATAACTTTTGCAGCACTTTTTTTATATAATAGAATGTCATACTTTGGTGCATTATGTAATAAACCATTGAAACTGATACGTTAATTGGAAAAACCATCATAAGCAGCAGAACAACATTTAGCATTCCAGCCTAAACTGAATTCACTTAAGAAACCAGAATGACATTTCATTGGTCAAACGTGAATCAAATTAACCTGGATTCATTAAGAAAATGTGGTGTTATTACATAAAAAGAAATAACTGGATTATTACATATTGCACCATTATTCTATAATGCGTGTTCGGGTTAGGGTTACAAACCCGACAATACACTATAGTTTATTTTGAAACCAGAAAGGAAGTGTTGCTTTACACTTCAGTACATAACATACTAATTATAACCATAACTATAAAGAAGAAATTACAATTCAATGCCTAATTCTACATTCAGGAAATTAATTTCATTATAGATCCAACAACACATTCTTTCCCATTCTACGTCAGAAGAAATGAACTTGTGTTTCTGTTCTCTGTTGTTCTAGGCTGTTTATGTTCTCTAATGTTCTAGACAGTAGTGGGTGGTGTTTTATTGTTCTAGGGAGTAGTGTGTGAGTTCTTTACTGTTCTAGGCAGTAGTATGTGGGTTCTTTACTGTTCTAGACAGTAGTATGTGAGTTCTTTACTGTTCTAGGCAGTTGTGTGTGAGTTCTTTACTGTTCTAGACAGTAGTGTGTGAGTTCTTTACTGTTCTAGGCAGTAGTATGTGAGTTCTTTACTTTTCTAGGCAGTAGTATGCGAGTTCTTTACTGTTCTAGGCAGTAGTGTGAGTTCCTTACTGTTCTAGGCAGTATTGTGTGAGTTATTTACTGTTCTAGGCAGTAGTGTGTGGGTTCTTTACTGTTCTAGGCAGTAGTGTGTGGGTTCTTTACTGTTCTAGGCAGTAGTATGCGGGTTCTTTACTTTTCTAGTCAGTAGTATGCGAGTTCTTTCCCGTTCTAAGCAGTAGTGTGAGTTCTTTACTGTTCTATGGAGTATTGTGTGGTTTCTTTACTGTTCTAGGCAGTAGTATGTGAGTTCTTTACTGTTCTAGGCAGTAGTGTGTGGGTTCTTTACTGTTCTAGGCAGTATTGTGTGAGTTCTTTACTGTTCTAGGCAGTAGTGTGTGGGTTCTTTACTGTTCTAGGCAGTAGTGTGTGGGTTCTTTACTGTTCTAGGCAGTAGTGTATGGAATACAGCCCAGCTCTGCTGCACTGCGCTCGGTGTCAGCTGTGGTTCCATCCTTTTAGCCTCCTCTTTAGTCTTTGTTTGGGCCGATCATGGGACTGTTGGATGGACTCCTTTTCCCTGTGGCGTCAGGGTCATAGTTCAGCCTCGGCTCGGTGTGACCTCACTGCTGGACCTGTGACTGCGCTGGGCTCGTGTCCTGATCTGATGCAGGCCTGTGTGATCCCAGTGTGCAGCCGTTCTACAGTGCTGCTCCTGCTGATAAAGCCTGGACTATCTGGACGTATCCCTGTGCCTCCACCACTTCGTCTTCATTAACAGGAGGCCGTAGCCTTTCTACACAAACCCACTCTGCATCTCCTTCTACTCAAACCATGCGCTTCTGAGTGCAGGAAAAAAATGGAAGACGCATTGATTTTGTAAAGCTGCCGTCTGATGTAGAATGATTTAGCAGCCCCCATGCCCCTCCCTGGGTATGAACTCTTTGGTTGAGCCTGTCCAGAGCAGGGCAGGGCTGAATAACTCAGACCTGCTGATGGATTTGGATGAGACCTTGTCCGCCCTCCTGTCTCCATAGCAGCGGTAATGATGGCAGCAGCTCCAGTTCTAGTGCACACCATGCAGACGGCCATCCACATAGATAAGAGCTAGTGTCTTTCACTGGAAATTAGTGTCCATCCCCTCGAATTACTCAGCCAACCTGTGCCTTATCTGCAATTATCACTCACACCATAACCACTACAGCTGGTTCCTGTAAAACAAAAGGCTACAATTATCATATAAGTGAGAAAGAGGTGCCATGTGATACCACACTGCCATCACCCCCAGGGCTTTACATCTCTGTGGGAGGAGTCTAAACTAGTTCACGGAGTTCATTTCTGTAGTTTTGGGTTACATTGGAGACCATCGTTGTTACAGATACAACATAATTGTCCATACTGCATCCTAATAATGTAACTGTTCACAGTGACAGTTCCATAATTATAAACTTCAAGTGGCTGTGAACATTGGACTGTTATTAACAAATAAATCAACATTGGCTTCATCTGTTAGTGGAGGCTCTAATAAGTCTGAAGTAAAAAGGAGAGAGGCCATGAAAAATATCCTAATGCTTCTGAATGTTTAAGATGAGCAGACTTTATCCTTTTACCAGCTGCTCAACACACACTTACACATCAACCACAGATGGTTGTATGGAGATTTTCCAGTTTAAACACATGTGAAGAGGGAGGAAGCCTTAGAAATAGGCTGTATTCTTTAGGAGTTTAATATTCTGGGCATGCAGCAGCACAGAGATGAGAGAGAGGGGCTCAAAAGGTTTAGTTTGGGTTGCAGAATGAAACGGCTTCAGTGTGTGTGTGTGTGTGTGTGTGTGTGTGTGTGTGTGTATAGTAATATAAATGTTGAGGTTGCTCTGTAATAATAATTAGAGAAAGAACGGTTCAGTAGGTTTAATAATATTTTCCAAATCAATTTAGCATGGCTATAAATGAAGCTGACTGCAAGACAGACAATAAGTCATGCAAACCTCATTAGGCTTCCCTTTTGTGAGTGTGCGTCTGCACTAGTTACTGCATTTAACTATAATACAGATTATGTGATAATAGCTTATTAAACTCAAAGTTCACTGTGGTCGTGGAAATTAATTTCAAGCAGGGAGCATACCTTTCTGTAACATTTAGGTACGCAAGGCTTGCTTAATTGCATAACAAACAGAATTTCCCCAGCTGATAAGCTCATGTAACACACAAACACTGCATCATTATTTGTGACTGCACTACTAGGTGGAGGGGGGGGGGGGGGGTACAGCGCTTACAGTTCAACTGGAAAAACTGCACTCAAAGGGGTAAATGCGTTCATGTTCAGTGTGTTAGTCTCTTCTTAAACTAGGATTTCAAACTAACTGCTAACACGCACTTGTTTCCTGTTCAAGGGGACAGTGACACTGGAGCAGTTACTGGTGAGTGAAACATAATTTAGTCACCATTTAGTCAAGTACTCAGAACTTTTTCAAGGGTGTAGAATATACATTAAATACATAAAATAAATTAGTCATCTTTATGCCCATCTTTAGTGTCCAATCCAATCCACTTTATTTATATAGCACATTTAAACGACAACTTAAAGTACTTTAATGCACATTGCACTTAGTTTTGCTCTTTTAGACTTTTATATATTTTAATGTTGCTGGTTTTAGCTGTTTTTATTCTGTGATGTGCTGTTTCAGCCATTTATTTATTCTTACTGTCACTGAGCCATGCATCGACATTTCGTCTAATATATGTACGAACGGTGCATTTATTGAATGACAATAAAAGAAGTCTAACTCTAAGTCTAGGAAGAATGTTTCCAAAGTGCTGCACATCATAAAAATAATAAAGACTAAAAACAATAAATAAGTACGTAAAACTACAACAATACTTTAAATAAAACAATAAAATCAAAGAGTTAAAAGTACTAAAATCAATAAAAATAAATAAGTTCATAGATAAAATAACACAGAGGA
This sequence comes from Ostorhinchus rueppellii, assembly GCA_030068375.1. Lineage (NCBI taxonomy): Eukaryota > Metazoa > Chordata > Actinopteri > Kurtiformes > Apogonidae > Ostorhinchus > Ostorhinchus rueppellii. Next base: position 34,296,442 of record JAQQZY010000015.1, read on the forward strand.
CCACACGGCTCACGTGGTGTTAAAAGCCAGAGACTAAAAGTGGGCCTGACGACAAGACTAAAAATACTCCACCACAGGCGCTGTTTGGATGTGACAGGGCCCTCCAGAGTCTGGGGCCACCTACAGGTAGCAAAACAACTCTGTTCTACGCTATGCTAAAAAAAAACTCAGCTTTTTTTTATCCAAAAACCCACAGATCAAGTATTACAGTATATAACCAGCACCTTGACCCGTTTGGATCCACAGGTTCTACATGTGCTCGTTTTTATGCCGTTGCGTATTCGGTCATGCTGTACCGTATTTATCCAACAGTCACCGCCAAAGCGTTCTGGGCACAGCAACGGGATTATAAGGATATTTTATTAACAATAACTAATACAGTCCTGATCTAAATTTTAAGACCAGCTGAAAAATTGCAAGAATGTACATTTTCCACTGTTGGATCTTCTGAAGGTTCTAAGTAGAGTTTGAAAATGCAAAACGAAGAAACGGGAGTGACACTAAAAAAAAATGTGAGTAAGAAATTTATTGAGAAGAGTAATTACACTGAAATGGTCTGCTCGTCAGCCCATTGTTTTCAATAAAATAGTGACTCAGTTATTTTTTTGTCTCACTCCCATTTCTTCTTTTGCATTTTCAAACTCTACTTAGAACCTTCTGAAGATCCAACAGTGAAAACAGACATTCATGCGATTTTTCAACTGGTCTTAAAACTATGATCAGGAGTGTATCTGCTAAAATATTGGTTCTATTAACTCACCATTTTCACTAGTCTGTTCACTGAGCAAAAATACAGAAGTTCAACAAACTGCAGCAGTCAGCTGTGTACAGACGCACACACACACACACACACACACACACACACACAGAGGCCACTTGGCTTTTATAATAGATGACTTCATAAAGCAAGTACACAAAGCCAAAGCATAAAGCATAGTTGTCTGGTGTCTCGTCTGGTCATTCACCAACATGTTGGAATGGGGGAAGTCTTTTGTTTAATTCTTCTAAGGCTACGTTCAGACTGCAGCCAAATGTGGCCCAAATCTGACTTTTTGCTGCTATTTGACCTGTATCTGACCTTTTAAAGACAGTCTGAACAGCACATATCCGATTCTTTTTAAATCCGACCCAGGCCAATTTCATATGTGGTTCTAAATCTGATACATATTGGATATTTTCCAATGCAACGTCAGTCTGAACAGCCAGGTCACATTTATCTGATCTTTATGTCATTGAAATTGCCAGAGATGAGTGTCTTACCACAAGAGTGTTACAGAGGCGGTCACAGATCTATTCAAACATTTTTCTTGTCACTGGAAAATTCTGAATAAAGTCTGTGTCGGTGAAGCTGCTAACTTCACTCTCCCACCACTCCTGACTCCGACTCCACATTCTAATACTCCGTTGTACAGACGTAGCAGCCACAGCAAAAAACCTGCCTCTGCTCTTTTTTAATCTTTGAATTAAAATTACTTGACTGGTGCTGACTTCGGTTTTAGACAAACTTTATCAGTGTCACACACACTGATACCAGAACCCTCCATATTTACTTCCTTAAACACAGTGCGTGCTGCATGGTCCTGCATGACATCAGGACCCCTTTTGCATGCAGGTCACTTCAGGGTTGCATTCAGTTCATACTCAAAACTGATAGAAATTGCATTTAATTTGAAATATGAACAAGGACAGAAAAAAAATCGGAATTCACAAAAAAAATCCGAATTGTGCATTAAGACCTGTTGTGTTGTTGTAGCCCAAGTCTCACTTTGTTGTTGCTCAGTGCAGCAACAATCTATTGACAAAATAGTTTCCGTACAGAAGTTGTTCTGGTGCAACATGTTGAAGCAGACGTGATGCTGAAATGACTCAATCCCATAAAAATAAAGCGCTGCATAAACAGGTGCGTGTCTGTCCAAACTAACCATTGTCTATGTGTAGTTGTAGTTGGGAGGTTGTTCTTTCACAGCATAGGGGGGATTTCAGAAAGGGTGAGGAAGGAGGATGACAGAACACCGGCGTCTATTCCCGCATCACAATGAGCTTCATGGGCAATAAGCAGCTGATAGTTTGATCAGTGACATGGACTCAGTCAATGTGTTGGAGGACATTGAGCCTGGGCTTCGTTTGTTTGGGTTCTTGAGGCTCTGGCAGACATTTATCTGGAATCCAAGTCATGTGGTTTCATTTTGGTTCGTGCATCTCAATCATCTCAGCCGAATCCTCCTGTTCCTCTTGGGAACACATGTAGGGCTTGTATTTTGAGTGTAGCTGGGTTCTTCTCACACCATCACTCTGCCTGAGCATCTGAATCAAGGCGCTGGCCCGTCTGCCTACTGTACATCTCTCTCCATTAGTTGTGTCTGTTTGACTCTGTGATCACAGCCACACACAGACAATAGAGACACAGCCGCAAATGCATGCTGGGAATACATGGTGGATACGCACAGTTCGAGGTTACAGATGGGCGGTGTCACATAGCCTTGTTCTGCGCGCAAGCTCCGGAAGACGACATCATGCCAAAACAGCTCATTAAACGCTATTAGCCTGTCATTTCATCTAAGTGAATCCTCTCACGATTTGTCTGGTTAGCAAACAGCTTTGGGGTCACAGCAAAACATGGGGGGGCAAATGAGTGTGGGGCACTCACCCTAATGGTGCTTGTGGAACTGACATGGAGGATAATGTGTTGTCACCGTTCAGAGAGCAGGATTTGAATCTAATTATAGAGAGAAGAGAAAAGGCTGTCAGAGTCTCTATTTGTGACCTTGCAAAGAAGGAAAAAACCAAATTAGAGCATCTAATGATCTATGTAACGCACAACTGTAAACTCTATAAAGCATGTGAACACTATTACAGGCCAATTGCAAAGGTAATGTTCAGAGTCAGAGCCATGTGCCGTCTATTTTAGAACATTAGCAGTAATTAAAGTTGGAGAAAGGGAAGAGGGAAACTTCTATGTGTGACATTTATGCTGTGAACAAAACACAAACTAATGTGTGAATAAAGGAATGATAACAGCCATGTGACGCAAAGGAGGTAGGAAGATATCATCTACATTTTTAATATCAAAATCAGTCCAATTTGCTCTTTTCCTCCTCTCCACATCTCTAAAACATCAACCACGACTCATTACTATGTTCAGTATGTCTGCCATAATGTAGCTGCGTAAGCATCTTATGTCTGCAACTTTCTTCCAGAATTCCTGATGAGTAAAATTTCCTCTGAGCTGACAGTGTATCAGAAAAGAGATTAAAAAAAAAAGAGCCAAACGGCCGCCATAGATCCTCTATAACTTAAACAGACACTGCAAAGCCTTTGTAGTAGGGCCTCTTATGATGTTTCCATTTTATTTATTTATTTATTCTTTCATCCTGACATACAGGATGAAATGACGCCATTCAGCCCAATCCAAAAAAAGCTGTTGTCTGGTGCCTGCCTGCAGACGGCTTTATAAATCAATGACTCCACAAAGTCAGGACATAGCCTAAATGGAGACTAAACAGATGATTAATATGGCTCAAGGTTTTGATAAAGGTCAATTTGGTAAAAGTATGCATCAGTTTGAAGTAATTACCACCAGTGATCTGGCCCCACCTGCAGAATTAGAGTTGCCATGGATACCTGCTGAACAGAAATGGTGATGCTCACCCTGCATGACAACATCTTAAATGTATTCATTACATGTTTGTTGACTTTGGGGAAAGTTGGACACAGGGATGTTTCAACAAAAGAAACGGAGGAAAGTACATACGACAACATTTTTCGAGGTAGTTCTTTTTTATTTTCCAAAAACATTTCACAAAAGAAATGCACTTAGTTTCTTCAGGCAGAGGGAGAGCGTTTTCTGTGATGTTAAAATCTAGTTTATGCTTGTTCTACTTCAGGAGTGTTGGTCGCAACACTTTTTTTCCCCCTCAAATACGCAATAGTGCAAAACACAAAGTTTGGTTTCTGTAGTTAATTAACAAAGTTACACTCCTTCCACTCAGACACGTCTTAGTATGAAATAAAGACAATGTTTAGCAGTAAAAGCAGAGCAGCAGCACTGACAGGACTGCATGAGTGGCTGTTGCTGTTGCTCTACCAGTCAAATGCCTCCAGAATACTACTAGTTAGAGTCACTAATACAGTCCAAAGGGCCGGTTGGTGGGAGTTTCACACATACAGTCTCAGGTCAAAAGGTGAAATCCTGTGAATTAATGAAAGAATGAGTTGAACTCAGACTCTATTTTATTGTCAGTCTATCAATGGTACATGATAGAACGACAGGTCTGGGTTTGTAGCATGAGAAAGAATAAAACAGAACATATAAACAGTATGTAGGGTAGAATAAAGCTACCATTAAAAAGGACAAAAAGATTAAAGAAATTTAAAGCTAACAATAAAAATCAGTTCGATATGTCCAGTACATGTACACTATACATACACTGGTCCCAAAGCATCCAGACCGGAGGTGAATTCAGCCGCATTTTACCCAAAACAAATGTCCTCATGAAAGACATCCATAGTGTGTCTGTGTAGAGCTGTCTGTTGGTTTGGTCTGAGACTGTGGTGGGCCCAGTAAGACCACCCACAGAAACACTGATATGAAGGAACTATGACCTTTGATGGATGTTGCACTGATCTGGTCCACCCCTCAAACACTGTGCACTAATAGTCTCAGAAATTAAGATTATGGTCAGGAGCAAATCAGTCAAATCTGCATTGGCTCTGCCCTCTACAGGTTGAACACTGGTTACTACAACTGAATAAATTATATTATTTAATTAGGACGATATTTTAAAAAAGGTAATCATCAAATAGAATTTAATCTCTCTCATGTCTCTAGACCACACCTCCAGGTTACTGTAGGCTCCTCCTCTTGGCTACCGTAGGCTCCTCCTCTTGGCTACCGTAGGCTCCTCCTCTAGGCTACCGTAGTCTCCTCCTCCGGGCTACTCTACGCTCCTCCTCTTGGCTACCGTAGGCTCCTCCTCTTGGCTACCGTAGGCTCCTCCTCTTGGCTACCGTAGGCTCCTCCTCTTGGCTACCGTAGCCTCCTCCTCTAGGCTACCGTAGGCTCCTCCTCTTGGCTACCGTAGGCTCCTCCTCTTGGCTACCGTAGGCTCCTCCTCTAGGCTACCGTAGGCTCCTCCTCTAGGCTACCGTAGGCTCCTCCTCCGGGCTAGCATAGTCTCCTCCTCCGGGCTACTCGAGGCTCCTCCTCTTGGCTACAGTAGGCTCCTCCTCTTGGCTACCGTAGGCTCCTCCTCTAGGCTACCGTAGGCTCTTCCTCTAGGCTACTGTAGGCTCCTCCTTCAGACTACCATAGTCTCCTCCTCCAGGCCACCATAGGCTCCTCCTCCAGGCTGCTGTAAGCTCCTCCTCCGAGCTCCCATAGGCTCCTCCTCCACGCTAACCAGACCAAACCATTCCTTGCTGTAAACTCAGCCTGAAGGCAGTATCAGTCAAAGACAGCAGCACAACCAACTTCTTTCAGCTCCTCAAACACCATCACACACTAGTGCATTGAATTGTGGGATGCAAACAAAAATGGCATGCCGACTTCTTTTGTAGTTTTACTCAGAATTCGAAAATCAAGATTTTAGTGGGAAATAAAACTAGATTTTATTTTCGTCCAAACTAGTACTAGGCAGAGCTGTTCGATAACCATAACTGAGGAAAAAAGGCAAATGGAAAACCATCGTCTAAGAGCGATGCAAACCCTCCACGCATATACAGCATTTTCAGTGGCCACAATTCCCCCACTGTCAAATCCCAACGGTTTTCAGCAGAGAAACAGCAAGGCAGCATGCAGACGGCCTTCGCCCTCAACACCTGCTAAATGAGTCACATGATGAGATTTCAGCACCACCCCATACATAAACATTGCTGCAGCCATCGAGTTGAAAAAAAGACTTTAACCTCAGCTGAATTTGAATATAGACAAGGATGCTTTTACCATCATTTTACTGGTTATTTTAATTTTTCATCAGCTATCTGTGTAAACTATTATCTATTTATTTTGATTTTGTAACTAGGATAATTAAGGCAAATATTCAGTGCAAATTAAATGCTAAAAAGGGTATTAGGTGACAGATTCACATATTTATTTCCTATTCTTTCTGATCATAAACTTATCCAAAATAAGTCTGTAAGTTTGTACAACTCACTTGTCTTATAAGCAGCTAAATAAAGACATGATTTATAGCTGCTCTGTGCTTTTCCCTGGAGACTCACTCACACTGGCTGAGTTGATATAACTGCAAGGCAAGTAGTGATAAAGGATCAAACTGTGTCAAACATGAACCGTACAAGCTGTGTGAAACAACCCTCATCACAGCCGTCTGTTAGCAGTATGAACGGTTTTACTTATTAATACATGCCTGTCAGAAGGTAACCCTGCTAACCCAGTAACGGACTAAAGGCCTGAACAGCCAACAGTGGCCACGAGCATCTACAACAACCTTTCAACCAATAATACTACCAATACTTTTAAATAATTCAGGGTCAATGTAATTCCTCAGTTTTTCACGGTCATCAGATATGACCCATTTGGATGTTTAGAAACTCCAGAGTTACCGTGGAGACACCGTTATCATCTAGCACAACATTGATTGACCAGTAAAACGCACGTTATCTGATAAATGACAGTGTTTATTGACACTTGTTTTTAGGTTTATGTGTGATATTTGTATGTGGAACGGCATATTGTGCTGAAAAAGTGACTTATTCGCTTGGTTTCTCCGTTCAAATATCCCTTGAATCCATTGAGTTTTTATGAACATCTACATGATCTGGAAATGAAACATGGGAAATATCAGATTTTCATGGAAAATCACAGAGGATAGAATAACAAAGGGTGACACATCACTAGGTAAATGTTAAATAGAGGAAAAATCATTTGGAAGTCGTCGAACAATAGTCGTTGGACTTTGTGCAGGTGATCAGTAAATCTAATTTACAGCTTTTTAATGTCACTTTAAACACATTTAACCCTTTGATGCATGAATGCAGGAAAATGTTTATATCTATGAATTCAAACATTACATGAACAAACATGAACAACCTGAAAATTCTTATGTAAAATAAATGCAATTTTAACAATATTATGCATTAGTTTATGATTTATACATGTGAATCACAACTTAGAGATCACAGTGGAACTACAAATATACAAAACATTAAATAACAGGCAGAATATGATTAAAATTCCACATACTTCTATTAAGAGATTTCAGGTTATTCACTTTTTTTTTTTTAAATAAAAGGCTAGTCTGGAAATGTACATCTATAAACCATCCTTTAAAACGATGTGAATAACATGAACAAACTAAAATTCCTTAAGAAAAATAACTGCAATTTGAACAATATTCTGTTAGTTTATCATTTACACATGTACATTATAACTTACAGATCACAGTGACTCTACAAACACACAAACATTTAATGACAGGCAGAATACTGCTAAAACTTGCACTTCAAATGTACTTATTATTTCATGTTATTCACATGTAAAATGAAAAATGTGGAGTTTATTATGACAGTATTTTACTGATCTGGTCTGTATGTGGAATCTGAACTAAGATGATTAACCCTTTGATGCATGAATTATGAAAACCTTAGTTAAGTTTTTTTATTCCTCTTTAGCCATGAAAAAAATAACATGATTGACATTTTTTTAATGAAACTATTTTTTAATAGAGTTACAAAAATGTCATCTCATTTTTACAGCATGCGTTTAATTTTTGAAACAATATCAGAGAGTGATATACTTGATTTTAATGCAGCTAATTTGATGTTTTCTTTCATTTTTACATTCTCTACTTCTATTCTCATACTAGTTATGACTCACTTCATGGAAATAATATGCAAAAAAACAAACAAACTAGCCCTGCGATGAACTGGCGACTTGTCCAGGGTGTACCCCGCCTTCGCCCTAAGCAGCTGGGATAGGCTCCATGC
>JAQQZY010000015.1:34372843-34383978 GCA_030068375.1 Ostorhinchus rueppellii
ACCCACATATTTACGACAAGTACCGTTAACAATGTCCACATGAGTAAAACGTCCTCTATCTGCACCATGTTTGGGATGATTACACTTCCTCTGCTTCCCATAAAACTTTACTCTTCATCATGATATTTTTCCAGTATGGTAATTCAGAGCAGCGCCCTCTGGTGGACTGATTCCAACATAGTGGACACATGGAAGTATGAAGGCAGTGACACATGACAACATTAGAAACAGACAAACCTATTTTTGTAAATAGAGTGACTAGAACTGAGCCTTCATCGGTTGGTTTTCCAGATCACTAGGTCTCTAACCATCACTGAAAACACAAATACAACTGAAAAAAACAAACAGTGAGTCCTTAAACGGGTCTGGAGGCCACATCATTCCATCATTTCTGCACTTTCAATCATAATATGTAAGAGGCTCTGAGCTTGACTTCAGCCACTAGAAGTCCACGCTGCTCTTTGACTTGAACATTTCACAGTGGTTGGTGAACACAAGCTCCTGCACAAACTCTTACTTTGGCACATGCTTCGATGTGATGCTGCAACATGGGCACTCCGGCAACTGGAAACAAGGGTTTGGGAACCTCAAACGACAGCGGCCTGAACCTGGTCCCTGGAATCAGACATAGGTTAGTGTTTGACACAGGTATGCCATCGTTGGTGTGTGTACATTTAAGGAGGCTCTACTGCTGTCTGGTAGAAACAAAGCGGCTCATTGTAGGCGCCTCCATCAGCTTTAGTCTGGTGTGACAGCGGTGCTACCAGTGCAACAAGACTTGGTGAAAAAGTCACACTGAGTTCTGTGGCTAAAACAGTCAGTCAACTCTGTTGTTGCATGAATATGAAGAACTGTTCACAGATACTACTGCACGAATATGTCAACTTAAACGAGTCAAAAATACAAAGGCTGACACAGGCTTTAACCTTCACTCCCCTCACTCACACTGTCTACTTCATCACATCACACACTGTCTACTTCATCACATCACCTTCAATCAGATCTAATTCTGTTGTAATCATAACAATTCCCATTACATATACAAGTCCTTTTTAGGTTTCATTTTATGTTGATTATATCTTTTTCCCTACAGTTACATAAAGTAGAATTCTTAGGTTAAAAAAATGAGCCTATTTGATAAATGACTCATTTATCCATTTATAACAATGGTGTTCTCTTTGGTTTGATTTGGTCCACTAGTGCATCATTTATTTAGTGCTAACTGATATTGTGAGAAACAGATGGTGTTCTAGTATAACTGAGCTCAGTGGACTGACAGGATCCTACAGTAAAGATGCATCAGTTAAACACTGTTTTTAATGTAGAGCAGCTTCACAGGATACAGAGGACACATGAAGGTCCATTATTATGATTATTATTATGATTATTTAGACCGTGTATAACAGCCCAAACATGACATAACTGTGTATAACCTCCTGAGGGCTGTTGTCCGTGTGTTTGTTTGTGTTGTTATTAATATGCCACGTCAGTACTAAGGAGCCTCTGAGCCGTTGCTTTGGACTGGAGCTAATTAGCCTAGCCTCACTTTAACAACTGCTATTAGAGACAAAAACACAACAACTAGACGGATTCTCACCTTTCTGAGGGCCCCCAATTAAGATAACCGCTTTCAACATGTTGACTGAACAGATATGTACGAGCTCTGGAGCCTGGAGATTCGCACCTGCTACGAGCTGTTCCCTCACGAACACTTCCGGGTTGTGACACATAAGATCACGTGGAAAACGCGGACCGGATTTAGGATCATGGCTCTGACATAGTGGAGGTAATTCACTCGTCGAAAATGACTTTGAGAACTGAGTGAAATAAATAAATAAATGCTGCCGTTTCTATTTACACATTTCCTATAAACTCACTCAAATTCTTAAGTTTGTAACATGTCATATTGATTGGAACGTTTTATTAGCGGATATGGTTTTCATTGTTGGTGTGTCCAAGTTAAACATATTCTGTGAGATCACGTATAAAGGAGGTATAAAAAAAAAAGAAAAAAAAAAGCTTCACCCTCCTCTAACTGTACACATTAAATTAGTGAAGTGTGTTTAATAAATATTCTTTCTCATAGAGTGATTTGATGGATCTGTGGATGGATGGGTCTATGGACTGGATGGGTCTCAGAGAAGAGAAGAGAAGAGAAGAGAAGAGAAGAGAAGAGAAGAGAAGAGAAGAGAAGAGATTCCTTTATTAGTCCCATGGGAGGAAATTCCAGGTTTACAGCAGCAAAGTACAAGAGTGCACAAGAGCAGAGGAAGTGCAAGATCAAGAGAAACACATAATTAAAAGTTATAAACACTATTTACAGCTGTGCGTATTCTGATCGTGCCACAGGTTTATTGCACAGGATTTCTGGAGCAGTTTCTGTTGTGGAGCCTGACAGCTGCAGGAAGGAAAGACCTGCCATACCTGTCCCTCACATACTTCGGGTTTATCATTCTGTCACTACTGGACCTCCTCAGTGCAGTGAGCGTGTGTTGGAGGGGGTGGGATGGGACTATGGACTGGATCTGTGGACTGGATGGGTCTATGGACTGGGTTTATTTTTCAGACTGATATAAAAAAGTGCTCATTCAGTATGACTGATACATGTGATTCTTTTCAGTGACTCCCGTCCTGTGAGTTAATATTATATTTGGGTATCAGATGTTTTAGTATAATATTAACCTAAGTGACATAAATAATGTTCAAATACTCAACTGTTTCAAGTGATTCTGCAAAAAATGTGTGGTTTGTACTTATTTGAAGCGAATTAACCTGCTGATAGAAAAGAATTCAGACAGAATGAGTCAGTTGCATTTGCTGTCTTCCTCCGTATTAGGACTTTGATTTAAGGTTAAAAAAAACAAAAAAACACTTATGAACTACCTGAGGTAGGAACAGGGACCATTATCTTATAAACCTGTTTGTGGATCTATTGATGCCTTTTCACCTTTCTGTCTCATACTGGATGTTCACACAGATAAAGTAGGTTATACTTGTTTAAGTTTAGAGGTGCACTGGAACAGCAGCAGAAAAATAACTCAGCTGTCACTTATCAACACGTATAAAGACAACAAATAACACATGCACAGTTCTAATGGAGGAGTTGACTTTCATTTTCCCTCATTAAAACGTAACCTGAAGTAAAACAGTGTCCCATGTGGTGGCAGTCGTAACTCAAACATATGCAAATAGATGCAAATCTGCATCACACACAGTTAACATTTTAGTCAACAATTGTCAGGGGACACCGTACGTTTGGTGCACACTCTTCTTGAGGAGCAACTAAAGAATCTGAAGTGCTTTTATATCTCCTCAAAAGTTTACAAATGTATTCATCTGCATTCTGGCTCCTCCTGCCAAAAACGGAGCACACTCCTGACCAAAAAAAAAAAAAAAAAAAAAAAAAAAGCACCAAATATGCAATCATGAAGGAGAAGAAGACCGAGTTTATTTACCATCAGTTTACCCAGACTGAATTGTCACAGGAGAACAAAGCACTTCACATATTCAAAACTATGTACACTTTTGGTTCCAACAATATTAAAACACTCATCCTCACATTTATGACAATCCCACTGCAGAATAAATGAAAATACAGGCTCTTGTCATTCAACCGCTGCTGTATCCTTATGTAACACAAGCATCAATCCCATTAATCTGATTGTAAAACCAATGGCTTCATCCCTCACTTTAAAGGTCCCTTCAGTAATCCCTTTAAACAGTCATGTTTACACTTGAATTCATTCACTTCACATACTTTTGTTTTTATAGTGCAACATTTAGAATTTGAAAAACAACCTCCACATCCAAAAATCAAAATAACGCATTTGCAATGGCACATTAAAGAAAACACGTTCAATTCCTGGTCCACTTGCAGATCACTATTATCATTTTCATCATTTCCCAAATGTAACATGTTTTATATTAGCATGTAATTAATTAAAGTATATTAACTATAAAACCTGCAGCTTTTTCCATATTCATTGTGTTGGTTCTAATGCAAAATATTAAAAGAAAGTACTTTCTTAATTTGACCGTATGGTCACTTAGTAATAAAAGTCAAACAGCAGTGGCAATAATGTCAAGTATTCTAAACTTCCAAGTCTAAAAGTTACAAAGGTAGTTGATCTTCAGCAGCAGTGTAGATGTCAAACCACTTCATTATTCACCTACAGTGAAACCACATTCTGCACTTAGTGATAGAATCAGACACTATAAACAAGGCTGCACCATGTGGTGGAAAAACAATCAGACTGAAATTATGAACAATGTTGCAATTAGGAAGAACTTCATTATCGACAAACACAGAACAGACGTCAACATTTGTGCTTCTGATCAAAACTGAAAAGTGTGGATAATTTTTCACAGGTTTAACAGAACTAATCTGACTTCACCTCCTAAACACTCACATGGACAGACGTAAAGGGGCAGTGACCCACATGGCACAGAAACAAGAAATAAGAGTTACAGAAAAGACCCCCTCAGTTACAGCAGTTCTATTAAAAAACACTCAGACTTCCAAAACTATACAGGAATGTTGTGGAAGACAAACACAGCGTATGTGTTTTTCAGTCAGTGAAGTTTGTTTGTCAGACAGAACCTGACAGGAAGTCACACAAGCTAATGCTAATGCTAATGAACAGTGTGTGGAGCTTTAGTACCCAAAACCATCCTGAGCACAACAAACCCAGAGGAAAACACCAAAGACAGATGAGAAAAGACTCCTGTCCAAGTCCATATGGGACTTAGAGAGCTGGACGTGCTACATACTTTAAAGGACCATCAAAGTTCAGTGAAAACGGCACACACGACAGCTTTGAATGGACCTGTTGTTCACAGCTCTGCTCCCACCATTCAGCCTCTGATTTGATTTAATTCCAGCCTTTTGTGTTTTCAGCAGTGTACCGTCTGAAACAAGGACTGGATCAAGTCTACAGCTCTAGTACCTAACCTAATAGTACTGAACCTAGTACTGAATCTAGTACCGAACTTAGTGCTGAACCTCGTACTGAACCTAGTACCGAACCTAGTACCCAACCTAGTATCGAAACTAGTACTGAACCTAGTACCGAACCTAGTGCCGAACCTAGTACTGAACCTAGTACCGAATCTAGTACTGAACCTAGTACTGAATCTAGTACTGAACCTAGTACTGAATCTAGTACTGAACCTAGTACCGAATCTAGTACCCAACCTAGTTCCGAACTTAGTGCTGAACCTAGTATCGAACCTAGTACTGAACCTAGTACCTAACCTAGTACCTAACCCAGTATCTAACCTAGTATCGAATCTAGTTCCTAAACCAGTATCTGTCCTAGTACCTCTCCTAGTACCTAGCCTGCTGGTGCAGTTGTCACCATGGTAGTCACAGACTACGAAGACAAGCTGCTCCTACAACATAATACAAGATTTATCCATAAACGCCATCTGCTTAGAAACTAAAAATACAGTATATGGAGAGGTGATATGGGCGGGGTTACTGGCTACCCCGCCCCCCTGTAGGGAAGGCAAGGGGCTAATGTTACCCCCCCCCCAAAGGAAGGCAAAGCCTTTTGTTTGTTTACACTTTAGCAGCAAAACTATCGCTTGGATTCATACCAAACTGGGTTTACAGATTACCACTGACCCAGAATAGATGTGGTTCCATTTTGGTAAAAGTAGGTCAAAGGTCACATTTTCTATGAATGTTTTAAAGTATTTTTTCCCCCATTTACTTATAATGGGTAACATTTATCTATACTGCCTATGTCTATGCTGATATCAGCACACACACATAGACATGATCCCATCCGCTGGATCCAAAATAAGCTACAATAAGTGTGAGGGGCGGGGCTTGTTGTGCCTGGCACCACATGTTAGTGTTATGTAATGAGGAAATGATGGCCATGTTCATGTTGGTCACTAATGAAGACCCAAAAAGACTCAATGCAGCTTTAAACGGACAAAACTAGGTGATTGGAAGAGACTATCTGGAAATCCACTTCTCATTTCTGTCCAGGTCCAGGTCCTGGCTCGGTTTCCCCTTTACTTAAGTGGATCTGGTCTGGTCTTTATCCTGGTAGTACTATCTCCTGTTGTAGAGGTCTTTACGCTTTCGCAGCTCCTCCAGCACCCGAGCCCTGAACCGAGTCCAGTCCTCATCCTGGAACTGCTGGAGGCCCAGGGCCAGATGGAGCTCAGCAGAGTGGCTCCGCAGGAATGGATTGTACTCCTTCTCTTCGCCAATAGTGGAAGGACTCTGAAAATAAAGTGTGTGTCAAACAGCAGCCTTAGAACAAAGAACACACAGACTTTCTCTGTGTGGAGGCTTTAACTCATCAATCTGAGAGAGAATTATGGGTAAAAAAGATGGAGTTAAACCAGTAGACGTCTGCATGAGTCACCAAACAGTGACATTACATAAACCACCAGTAACTGTTTAATACTTAACATAAAAATATGACTCAGCCAATTTAGAAAAATGTCTTAACACTTCAGTTTCCTGACCGTATTTGGAATCAATAGGATTTCAAATCCAGCTAACAATAGAATAAAATAGAACAGAACAGAGTACAGTAGTATACAGTAGAATAGAGTACAATAGAATAAAATAAAATAGAACAGACTAGAATAGAATAGAATAGAATAGAATAGGCTTTCTTGTAATTATAAAACCCCACAGTCTAGTGCATTTGGTTTGGATGTTGTATGAAGTAGACACAGAGTAAAATACACACATGCATCATATGACCAGGACCAGAAACACCTCCGCTTTGGTTCATCCTCACTACGTGTGCTGGGATATTACCAGGACTATGGAGAACAAATATTTATCCGTACTCTTTTCTCTCTTCTGCACTTCCTCTGCCTTGGAAATGACTCCAATCAGATTCTGTCATTTTGCATACTGCATAGGAATGTTTTCTTTCCCTGGCATCCAATTTAAAGTGTTTCAGATAGGACAGATTCCAGGAGGTGCAGATGGGAGGTGCGTAACTGCCTCTCTGCCATGGCATGTAGATAAGAACTCCCAATCGTGGACAGATACTTCAGTCAACAGTGAACCTGTGCTCTGCTGCAGACTGGCTCATAGATTAGACTGTAGAGTAGAGACACACCAGCGTGTGCTGACAGCACGTGTGCGGTAGGAGGCCGATAAGCCCTTCTTTCCAGGTGCTGGACAACATGAATCTGTCTGGGACTGCATGCCAAACAGGCACAGACAAAGCGGATATAGCATCCTCACCGTGCACAGCTTCTGGCCTCGCTGCTGCAGCACCCACTGGTATTTGTTTTCCCTGGCAGCGTTGTGTGGCTCCACTTCAGCAGCAAACAGCAGGTTGTCTTCGGCGTACTCGTGACCTTAAGGGTAGCCAGAAATCAGAAGAATGGGATATCACACTGATATGCATAACCTCACCTTCATGTTGACACTCAATAGAGGTCCAGAAGAAGTTGACAGTAAAAAAAAAAGTGAACTGATGCTCACAAAGTATAGACATTTAAAGCCACAGCACATCACAAAACACAGACACACGCATTTGACAAGGAGGCAGACTGGCGTACCGGGCCATAACAGAGTATCATCACTTAAAGAGCCCACGGTGTCCAGAGATGACAGCATTGTTGTGGCACTGCCTTCAAACATCCTCCCTGGAGGCAAGAAGACAAATATTTGACCAACTTCAAAAACAGGACTGTTCAAAGTTTTAGAGGAAACCACATCTCCATTTACAAAACAACCCCCTTGAAGAACACTGGCATCTAAAGGAATGTTATTCGTGCAGGAATCGGCTTCATTTGGCCTTAGTTTTCAACTGCTTTCTGCTTGACAAAATGAACATCTCCAGTTCATCGAAAGCAGGGCTGTCAAACATGTGGCCCGTGGGCCAAATCCAGCCCACCAAAGGTTCCAGTCCGGCTCCAAAGGACGAAAATCCAAAAACTAGGCTAAAGACGTTACCAGTCCAGGGTGTCCACATCCTGTTAGTTCAGCTTTCACAGACAGACCAAAGGGATCCAGTCAAATAATAACAGAAGAACCCAGAAATGAGGACAAATAGACACATTCTTCTGGAAAAACATAAGTGAAAAAATAACACTACACTATGAAAACATTTACACTTACAAAATTATCCTTCCACAACAAAATGTAAATACTTGAATAAAAACAAATGTGGCTAACCTGAAATGTGTCACTGGACCAATATTCTACCTGTTATTAAATATGTGGTGCATTTGTAGATCCACTGTCATCTGTATGTTGGGTTCACAATAAGCTGAGACATAATATTATAGAAACTGTTCTTATTTTAGTTCCAAACTCCAACATTTTAATAATATTCTACCGGTTACCACATGCTTGTATAACATTGTGCGTAAATGTTCGAGTATAAATGATACATTGAGGCAGATAATTTTAAATTTTTAAAATGTTTTTCAGGTTATTCACATATTTTTTGTAAAATGTTAATATTTTCACAATTTAATGTTTTGTTTTGTTTTTTAAAAACTAAAACAAAGAGAAAAACTTGGAGTTGTCATTATTTATAGGTTATTCTGTCATTATTTTACTGGTCTGACCCACTGGAGATTAAACTGGGCTGAATGTGGAACCTGAACCATAATGAGTTTGAGTGCCCTGGTCTAAAGGTGTGATAATTCGTGGAGCTAGTACAGTGGACAGACTCAAATAAGACAGGGTTAGGGTTAGATAGAAACCTAAGCCTAGGTAGACAGGGAACAGTAGTAAAAGCTGGTTAAAGCTGTAGTCAGACTCCCTCAGACTAAACACAGCAGAATAAGCTGTGTAAAGGGACCTTGTATGTATAATGTGCATGGGGGTAAAACTGCCAATCAGTAAGAGTATGAATTCAAGAGAAGGTTAAAGCATGTGCTTTTACACTGGACTTAGTTTGTGGTAAAATCATTTGCATTCAGCAGTGAAAAAGGAAAAGATCCATTTGCATGTGTTTGAGGCAGTCTGGAGGAATGGGACTGATTGGTATTTGTTGTTGTCTTGACATGTGGAGGCCTTGGTGGAGTGTGTGTGCATATGAATGGAGTCTGTGTGGAGTTTCAGAGGAAGATGGTGAGCCAAGGAGCCCAACAGTCACGTACTGAGTCAAGTTCACGAAGGTCAACAGTTCCACCTTTTGTTCATAGATACAGAATACAGAAGAGTATTTGTGCAGCAGTAGGTGGATGAGTGACTTAGAAGGGCACTTCAGATGTACATGCACAAATACGCTCCAAAAAGAAGCCACTGTGGAAGTATCTTAAAGTGCTCTACCTCTGATGGACACTAGATGGTGCTTCCAACAGTCCTCCATTCTTTCTTCCAGGAGTTATTCCAGTCTCTTCTGCTTAATTTGTACACTAAGTACTAATCTCCTTTAAATAGTATTTCTGTTAATAAGATGTTGGGTCCGATACAAGAGTTGGATGTGAAGTTTGTCACTCTGCTGTAGTTGTGGTTAATAACAGGTAACCGTGACAACACCTTAATGACTTACATAATGCTTGATGGTTTCTAGGTCCGAGTCTGTTTCACATATAACCCAGCACCACTGTTCCATTCCATTATGTTTCATCTGTTTGACAATCATCACTTCACGTATCCACTTCATACACTTGCTTTGTTCTTGTATGATCAGTAAAGCCACAGAATGACAACAGCATGTGTCATGGACACAGCGACAGTGCGGCAGAAGACTCAACTTAAGTGGACCTGGAAACTGTCAATGGCATCATGGCTTCACAAGCACATTGGTTTTATCTCTGGGTCCTTGTAAACCAGGACCAGGACACTCCACTTCACACACCTGTGACACAACATAATAATCTTTTCTACTCTTGTAGACTGCTTTTCTAAACCATCTGCTGACTCCTGTTATAAAGCCAGGTTTATCCTATCATATTTGAAGAACCGTTGTACAGACTCAGTGGGCTAGTGTTTAGAATTAGCTCCTCACACCATTTTTGTCCATATATTACAGGTTCACCCATGTTTCTTTTTAAGGCCGATGCAGATTTTTTTCAAATTTGGTCAGCTGATGGCCGATAGCTACAGCTGATTTTTTTAAAAGCACACTCACTGTAAAATACAATTGAAACATTCACAGGCTTCTCCCCAGACGATGGAAAAACGGTGCTGCGCCAGTATACTGCTAGCTCAGCACCGCTATACTCATTTTCAAATTTAGGGTGTTTTTTTTTTTCTATTTTCCCCCCATAGTTTTGCTAAAATCTACTGAAATCCGTCAGGTTTGCAGGCACGTGCTCAATTTTCCAGTGCCATGTTGTTTTTCCTTTGAAATCTTGTGGCATTGCATCTATCGCAAGGCTTTAACATGAGACTTTCTTCCCAGAAACAGAAGGATTTCTGTGTTGAATGTGACTTTGTTTCCCTGTATTTTTAATTTTCACTGATTCATGTCTTTATTTTCATTTGCAGTCGATTGTCAATTGTAGACTTTAGTTTGCAGTGTAGCTTGTAATGTAGAGAGTGGATGCATCCTAGTACGATAAAAAGAACTTGGTGTAACTGTTGGAGATTTGTAGTTTTAGATATTGAGAATATAAGAGGCTCATTATACTGTATATTGTAGTTAAGGTTTTTACAACTGTAGATTGTAGCGAAGCGTGCAGAGTAGAGTGCTACTGCAGGTTGTAATGTGGTAGAATGTGATTGACTTTGGTATGCATTGTGCAATAAATAGCATTTCTATTCTATTATAAGAACTTGGTGTTGGAGTCTCTTAAGTTGTTGTATATTTAGAAAAGACTGAAGGCTGAAGTTGCAGGAAATGCCCTTCATTTGCATTTGTAATAGTCAAAATGCTAGAGCTGCCTCCTCTGGATCCTGACCTATCCCCTGGTGACGCACGCTGCACACCGCTACTGGAGCATGACTCCAAGATGCTCCAGGATACTATAAATTTCTGGGGAGAACCCTGAGTTATGAAAATGTTTACATCTACGAATTGCACTTGAACATAACATGAACAAATATGATCAACCTGAAAATTCTTAAGGAGAATAAGTGCAGTGTTAAAAATATTACACCTTAATTTATCCTTTATACATGTGAATCACAACTTAGAGATCACAGTGGATCTACAAATACACAAAACATTAAAAAACAGGCAGAATAT
>JAQQZY010000015.1:34517842-34528447 GCA_030068375.1 Ostorhinchus rueppellii
GTCTCTATCAACTCGTCTCAGGTCAGAGAAGGACATATTTCAGTATGAAAACACGGTGGACTGTTCCTTTAATATTTTTGCTTTTAACTAACATAATACACTTTCATGAAACCTGCGACAATAAATGTAATTAAAGTCAGTTTCATTTTTTTGACTGTGGTTTGTGTCTTCACTCCTAAGAGCTTTGTACCTGTGTGTTTCAGAATCGAGGTGCATGGACCACAAATCTTTTTCTTGGTGTTCCTGGAGCCTTGAGACTGGTAACACTACCATGAACTATCATTATTTTTGTCCAAACACATGGAGCTGTAGTTGGACCAGGCATGAACATGAACAGGAAACTGAAACCAACAGGCCCGGGCTAATCATCAGCTGTACGTTTGTGAATATAACCTGTATTTTTGTATGTTTTAATCCAAATATCCACCTTAAATCTGGATGAAAGCTGATGTGCAGTGTACATGTAGAACAGCTGATGTTTGCATTGTCTGTTGAATATGTTCTAAAAGTATGAAAATCTCAAAGACAGTTGAGACAAAAAAAAATAAAGATAAAAATCAGCACATGTTTTTCTTGAGAAATTTCAGGCTTTTCAGATTTGTTCAGGTTGTACCAGGACAGATTGTAAATGTATTTTTTTTTCACATTAGACTAAAGGGTACATTTGGAGTTGTCATTATTCAAAGGTTATGGTGTTCTCATTTAGAGGAGAAAAATAAAAGGAAAAAAATAAGAGGAAAAGGAAAGGAAGGAGAAAAAAGACAGAAGAAAAAGCGGAGCAAGGAGAAAAAAAAAGCCTTAATTTTAAAATGATTTAGGAATATTGAAACGAGATGGTAGATATGTTTTAGTTTTTATTTATTTTTTGGTGGGGGGGGGGGGGGGGGTTGTTTTTCTTTTGTTTTTTATTTTATGGTGTAAATGCTCAATGCTGTACACATTTATAGTTTGATGTAAGCGGTGGATCAGGTGCAAAGGGAAGACAAAAAGATAAGCTTTTGCTTCTGGCCTATTCCTGTTTTTGGTTGTGCTACATGTACTAATTGATGCACAAACCAAATAAAGTCGTTCACTCATTCATTCAGTTATCTGTGGCCCTGAACAATGTTGACTACACATATTTCAATGTAATCTTTGCACTTCTGAAAGTCATCCTCCGGGCTGGACCAGAGGCTTTGGTGGTCCTGGTTTGGCCCACAGACCACATGTTTGACACCCCTGGTCTACACATTGATATTTTTAATTCAGCTGAATTCAATATTTAAGTTCAAACAACAACCCCAAGAGCTCAACAAACCAATGACAGAGGTGTACGTTAGGAGAAGCAGCTGTATTTAAGGCAACTCATATGTTTAAAGGTGAAAAAAACACTTTCTATTTGACAGAAAACAAGTTAAACGGTGACAGAATAAACATGAGGCGTGTTTCTACTACACTGGCCCGGTAATTTTTTGGGGGAAGGTACTTTTGACCAATACCAGTTGGCCTGGTCCTCTCAGGCATTGTGTCTCCATAACAGTAATAGCCCTGTAAGAACCTTGTGACGACATCATGATATCGCAGCCATTTCTGTTGTAACATCACCAACGGAAAGCGCCAAAACCAAGCAGCAACAGAGGAGGAAATCACAAGACTGGACACGGACGAAGGTGGGATGTTTGTTGCGTTTGTGCTGTTGCTGTACACGGTAATGGGATCAGAGATTGTCGTGGTGTGAAATTCTTCCAGCAACTCCTCTTTCAAAATTGGAGGTTGTTTGTCGCATTCTGCTAATGTCATTTGCGACAACCAATCTGCGCGAGTTAGCCACTAGTCCCACCCAGTGACTCTACCGGGCTGTTCTCGAGTACCTACCCTCAAGCAGGTACTCCGCTGGTTCCTGAAAACGGCCCTGTCGGAACGGACCGGTCAGTGGAGACACACACATACCGTGAAGTTCCTGTAAAACAGCCCAGAAGTTCCGATAGTGGAAACACCCCTATGGTTGGACGTGTCTAAAAGGCTCAATATCATGTTGTGAAATGAACAAATGGGACACAAACATGGTAGAGTTTGGTGTAAAGGTATCTCCACCTTAAGTGATGTGACCTTCATCTGACACTTTCCTGCCGTGTGTGAGATCATGTAGGAGGCTCAAGGTTTCCCTGGATGTTCCCATTGATCATTCACAAACTCGACACAAATGGAAAGAAACACGATAAATTCCATCTGGATGCATGTTCCTTTTCCTTCGTAATGATCCAAACAAACAGGAGGAGACGGAACCAAAACACAGCCCAGTAAGTCAATGAATCGTCCATGTTTGACTAATCCCACTGCATACTGGAGCGGAATGTAAAACTGGGATGACGATTCATATTCTCTGCATATGGGATGTTTAAACGAGAACATTCCCAAGTCATGTCAGTGGAAATGATGAACCCATTCCCTTTTCTACTTGTACTTGTTCTATAAATACATTTTAATATATACAGTTGAGTTTTAACCCTGAAAGACCCACTTCTATCTCTGTGACTGTTTGCAAATGAGTCTGTCTCCATGTTTACCCTTTCTGAAGTGATTTGTCACCATTTATTTCTAAAATTATCACCTTTGTTCTGCTTTTCTTCAGCAAAAATCAGGTATTTTTCGATATTTAATTCACTGATCGCGTCATGTTCTGAGTAAATTATATTCTTCTATCAGAAACAGATCAGTGTCTTTTTCAGTCCAATTTTTCATTAACTGAACATAATCCCAGCGTGTCCACCCACTGGCATTGATCCAACTCCATGGGTTTATTCGTTTTTCTGAAATTTCATTTATTTTGTGGCTTATTTTGTTCTTTTTTGTGCATTTTTTTTATTAGTTAATTTGTTTTAATTAGTTTATTTTACATATAACAACTATATGTAACTACGGAGCCTCTGAACATCCAAATATGGTCATATCTGATGGCCATGAAAATATAAAGAACTGTATTTGACACCAATTATTGACAGAGATTAATGTATCGGCATGGATTTATTTATTTTTTTATTTGCACATGGCAAATAACAATAAGGAAAAAAGAAAAAAAATTATACATGTAAGACCATTGTACAGGAAGTTAGAAGGCAAAAAGGCAAATATATAAATACTTTCCCCAAGCAAACCAACAAAACGCACAAAAAGAAAAATGATGATATAATTAAAATAAAAATCAATGTTTCATGAATTAGTCCCTTTTCTGCTGCTTTTGAAATAATAATAAAGATGTTCAGGATAGATCATTCCAACAACGTGGTCCAGCATATTTTAGAGAACACGGTGACACAAGTCCAGAAATGGGATTTTATCTGGTTAAAAAAAGGTCTAAGAGAGATAAAAAATAAATAAACAAATTATTATTTATTATTATTATTATTATTATTATTATTATTATTATTATTATTATTATTAATAATAATAATAATAATAATAATAATAATAATAATAGGAACATGGAATAAGCTGGAGTACTGTGTAGGATAAGTGTGAACAACAGAAGACAACATGAAACAGTCCAGACCAGTGGATGGTTGTGGTGGATGTTTGGGTGTTTAATGGTTAAATTGTCATGAAAACCTTGGTTGGATTTAAACTGTAGAACCGAGGCGGACCGCTCCACAGACGTTGGAGTCGCAGTACGAGTGAACAGGCGCTGATTGACGGGGGTAATCATCTCAAGTTCAGCTCAAACAGGAGTGATGAATGCGTGGTTGTGTTCGATCACAGTATGTGTAAAGCAGCATAAATCTCCCAAACAGAGCCCATGTCCTTCTTCCCATCTGTACTTCATGCTTTAGTATCACTTTTTATACCTCACTCAAACTTTTTCCACATAAAACACAACAGTGTGTTTTACGATTTTGTGCTAAATTTCGCCAAAGAGCGGCAGAATACAATAAATTGAATTGAGTATCGTTTAGTGCGTGAATAACACTGTCGCTGTTGCACATAAGTACAAACTGTACTTATGTGCATTATTCCATTTCAGCCCTAACAGCACGTCTGAAAATGTGTCCTTTGAACAGAGGCTGACTGACAGGTATGACATACATCCATGTTCAGTCTGACAGCTCATATTAACCTCCCACTCCTGAACCCTTTACAGACCACCACTGAGTTCACCCTTTATTCCTTTAGTGCCAGTAAATGGGCTGCAGTCCTTATATTTATATTTATCTACCCCTAACCTTTAGTCCCTACCCCTAACCCTTAGTCCCTACCCCTAGCCCTTAGTCCCGAACCCTAGCCCTTAGTCCCGAACCCTAGCCCTTAGTCCCGAACCCTAGCCCTTAGTCCCAAACCCTAACCCTTAGTCCCTACCGCTAACCCTTAGTCCCTACCGTTAACCCTTAGTCCCTACCGCTAACCCTTAGTCCCTACCGCTAACCCTTAGTCCTTACCCCCAGCCCTTAGTCCCTACCCCCAACCCTTAGTCCCTACCCCCAACCCTTAGTCCCTACCCCCAACCCTTAGTCCCTACCCCTAACCCTTAGTCCCGAACCCTAGCCCTTAGTCCCGAACCCTAGCCCTTAGTCCCGAACCCAAACCCTCAGTGTGGCATTTGGCACATTGGTTTAGGTTGGACAGGGGGGGTAATAATGCTGTGAACATACCGAGCTGCCACAAACAATTATTTTAGTCGACTAATCACCAGTTATTTTTTCGATTAGTCAACTAATCAGATCATACGTAAATTGAATGTAAAACATGCAGCTTATGACACCAGCATGAAGCTACTCTTATATAACCATCATTAGTTTTCAGCTTGAAGTGTTTAAGGTATATGCTAACTAAAGGGTATGCTGAGGTGTACATGTAGCTAGCTTTGTAACGAAGCCATTCGTTGAAGAAGAATGTACTTTTTTTTTTTAGCCCTGAAACATAACGTTAGACAACATTAGTGTTACATCATTTCCTGTTCAAACACATCGTTGTAAAATTACAGAAAACACATTAAATACGTGTGCTAAGGGCAGCTAATGAATCAAATCGTCATCGCTAATATTAATGTTTACAGCTATATGAGTAAGTAGTAAGTTAGCTCTCTACTTACACTAATATTAGTAGCTAACTGGCCAGTTATGCTGTGTTTCCACGATGTGGCTCGACTCGGCTAGGCTCAGCACGAGTCGGTATTCCGATGCAGCGCATTTATTTCCATGTCGTTTGTTGAGAGACGCTGAAAACTTGTTCATTACGTGTTGTCTCATCTGAATTTTTACATCAGTCACCAAACACTGAATCTCTTCAACCAAACATGGTGTAGTTTTGGGCTGTCATCATGTGGATTAATGTACCGCTGTATTTACTGTCTACTTCTACATCTGTGTTTTGTAAAACGGCGGGTGACAGAGAAAACTGTCTGACCAATCAGTGGTCTGCAGTGTTCACACGTCACGGTTTGGTAAAAATGACGCGCCGACTATTAAAGTAGTTGTTGACGATTTTAATAGTCGACATAATCATAATTAGTTGACTAATTGTGGCAGCCCTAGAACATACACACTAGCTTATTACACCTACAGATAAAACAGCAGCTATAAGTGTTGTGTAGTTTTACACGAGTCGTGGTTGATTTCAGAGAACCTTCCATATTAAATACGTAGGCACTTTGCCATCTCCCATTATTTTTTATTTAATCTGTAATAAGAAAATCTGTGACAGGAGGAGAAAAGTGTTGTGCAACGTGTCATTTGAAACACACGACTGCTCATCCTTTATGATTCCTTGTAGTATATATGAATAAATTATTGTTAATGGTCTCTGTCAAAGAGGAAATGTATTCAGACACTGTGTCTGTCTGTCAGCAGGGACTGAAAACTACTGAAGCAACTTCTATTCAACTTGGTGGAAGGGTAGGGCATGGGCCAAGGACGGTCACTTTAAAATTTTGGAGCCCATCAGTCACTTTACAAATATTATGTTTGATTGAATCGCAGGACTCTGAGGCATGCACCAAACCAAATGTTCTCCTGACAGCTTTGTCATTTAGGCTGATGTATTTGGTGAACTGTAAAGGCAGAAACACTGTGACACCAGCTGGGTTCAATGGCACTTTAACTCAAAGCCAGTTTGGACACAGTCCAGCCACCAGTTGTGGATCCAGAATTTCCCAGTGACCTGGGTACCATTTATGAACTGTGTGATGCTCTTGGATCTGTGGTGTCCCCAGACTGGTCCTACCCTGGGGAAGCAGTTCCTCCACTAAAGCAAATGTCTATTGGCCTGAACAAACTAGAACCACCTGTTCTGAGTCCAGGGTCATAGGGGACACGTTTGGACTGAGCACAACCACCGGGACCACGTGGACAGGACAAAACCACCAGGACCATATGGACAGGACTAAACCACCGGGACCTGACAAAACCACCTGGCCCACATGGACAAGACTAAATCACTGCATGGGTTTCCAGTCCACTTCTACACTTCGACATCCAAATGACTTCAAATCCACCTCATGGCAGTGGAAATACTTTTCTGCGAACTCTGACAGTTTTTGCAACATTTCGGTGTTTCCATTATCAGTTTTCCATAGCACATTGCATATATTGTTCACATTTTGCACATTTCTGAAGGTCATGGAAACCCAGCTAGTATCAAAGTGCAAAAAAATAAGCATTGCACCACAAACTGACATCGATCACAGATTCATTAATGGTGACCATCTGAACAAGCTAATGCTGTTGTGATTTTCATTCTGAACTCTGCAGAAACATGAGTGACGACACAAAATAATAGCGCACATACTGTGTGAAATGAATTGGAAAAGTGACAAAAGCATCAAATCACTCAAACGGAGAAAATGTTCATCATCTGGGCCAGTTTGAGTGGATGCATCTTAACTAGCAGCACCAGATGGATGTGGAAAAGGAAATCAGACGGGGATTTACAGCGATACAGGAGCCGGTGGAAGACAAATGCACGTTAACTGGAAAAGTTCACCTCTCCATCGCCTGCACAGATTGGATGGCAGATAAAGTCTGTTTGCCAGGAAACACTGCACTCTACTGTACAAACTGTAATGTAATCTCTTGGCCTTGGCTTGTGGTTATGTTCCCTGATAGGCTTATAAAAGATTAATTATCACATAAAGTCTCCGACATTAGTACAAATCCCCAGTTATCCCCCGTGATGCTGTAGTAGTAAAATATACAAACACACATCGTTGCATGTACAAAGTCATGCTTTTCATTATTGATTGGTCATACTTGTAGGGTTCTGCCTGTAACTTGACCACCAACGACAAGCAGCCTGCCTCCAGATGTCCAATATACCACCCTCATATTTCAATCAATAATCAGGGTGGGATGCAATTAGTAACGTGGAAGGGTTGTGAGAGTCACGTGACGGATCAATCGAGCCAAGAGGCGGCACGCTCATTGGAGTGATTCACAGCCCAACAGTTTGTCCCCCGCTCAGCCTGAATCTACACCGTCTATCTTCTTTATATGAAGCATTCAAGGCTGGAAATATGCATCTGTCAAACGTCCCCCATTACTCCGGCTGCCTGTCACACCTGGGGCAGCTAACAACCAACCAGAAAAAAAAAAAAAAAAAAAAAAAGACGGAGTGTAGCGTCAGCACACAACCCTCAGCGGACTGAAAAGGCAGCAGCTCCCCCAATATCTCTGACTCTAATTTCCTCAAAATGCGGAATCTTTTCTGGGTCCCTGGCTGAATGCTGGGTTAATGACAGAAGCAGTGGCAGAGAAGTAGCTGAGGCAGCTGCTTTTTGCTCCAGATAACATTAACACATTGTTTTGTGTCAAAGTGGAGCGGATCTGATGTCTGGGCTGATGGCTGCGGAGCTCAACACCAGGAACATGGCATTTCTTCACAGGGAAAAGCGCATGCAAATCTTTCTTACACATATCTGAATAAAATGTTTGTCTTGGTGCCCGCAGAACAACCTCAGCACTACAACACACCAAACCCTTGGGCTGTTTGATTGTGGACCATGGCCAGTCCAGTTAAAATGAACAAGTTTGTGTGCAGCTCCTTCAGATTAAAGTGCTGCTGAAGCCCGGGCCCCTGCTGTTAAGGTTTCCACTGCAGTGTGTCTGGATGTTCTCACCTCAACAGCCGATGTCTTTTCACATCACAAAGCTATTTCTCTCATTTCTCTCCACAGTCCAAGAGAGCGCTGAAAACTATGTCATGAATGAAATATAAGCACACCGCTGTATTACTTATGAGACCTAACGCAACTTTGCTCTGAGCTATTTTCAGATTTCATTTAAATTCATCAGTGTGATGAATATTCTTTTACCACAGACAGAGGTGTACAGGGCATCAGTCCACAGGAAAATATTAGCCAAAGATGAACTTCAGAGATTACTTATCAGCACACACCACCTTTCAACTACCAATAATGTCTCCATCAATCATTAGAGTAAAAGCTTTCTTTCAGTGCTGCGTCCGAGTACAAACACCAGCCATGCCTACCAACACACACCATTCAAGTCAGGGTTGAATTTAGATCTAATGTTGTCCTCGTGTTAAACTCAACTCTGAAGGTGGGATTTGGTAACATGAAACCTGTTTGTGCATCATACAATACAATAAATAAGTTAAATGCACATTCAAATGAAAGGTTCAAATCTTATATTGAGTGCGATAATGATATAAATCAGGGAATAGAGCGAGCCAACCTCTTGTGTCACACATGATTAGACTGAATGGAACTATTTCTTTCCCTGCAGCAACATATGTGTTACCGTTCCGCCTGCACAGATTTAGAATTTCTGCCATTTAACGCGTAGAAATCCAAACACGCACAGCCCACAGAGGTTCTATGAATGATGCCAAACTGTCCTACATCTTACTGTTTCAAAAATTGTTGCAGCCCACACAGACAGAGCTGAAAGCCCCCCCTCAGGAATTATCTGCTTTATATGAAGTCAGAAGCGAACACTCCTTAAATATACCAGCGGATATTCCTGACCTCAGCGTGTCCGCGTAGTTCCGCTCGGATGCCAGCATTAGATCAATGGATAGTCCACTCATCACCAGCTGATGTCTAAGCGCACACCTGAGCTCAAGCCCCGCTAACTCTGAACTCACTTCCTACCGCCGGCTTTGATCAGTGGAAGCCCATTCAGCGCTCTGTCATCCGCTCATCCCCCTCTCCTGCTTCCCGTACCTCTGTGTATGGATCGCGCTTGTCTGCGTTTTTATGGCAAGATATAAGCGGTCCTGCACACAGACATCCCTGAAGTTGTCTCTGTCACAGCTCTCCATCATTAAGCCACATACTGAGGTATCAAACAACTTCCACTGTGCATCTGTGGGCAAAATTTACCACAGCAAAACAGAACAAGGGGAAGACAGGACTGTTGAAAAAATCAATTTGGAGAACAAGAAATAAGGTTTTCTCCTTTTCACTGTTCCAGCCTCTCAGTGAAAAGTGAATAAACCACAGCGAGGGGAAAAAAAAAAAAAAAAAAAAAAGCAGAAAAGCTCTTACCTGTGTTCTCGGTGAGGCGGCTGCGGCTGTTAGTAACTGATCCGATCTGTGCCGGTGGGACAGAGTAAAAGAGAAGGAGAAAGAGGAGGGGAAGAAAGCAAATGGAGAGGAGGGGCGCGGAGAGGGACCACGAGAGAGGACGAGTGAGAGAGGATGAGAGCGGAGGTGAGAAAGTGTGTGTGGACAATGAGTGAGAGACACCAGACGTAGAGGAGAGAGGAGTGAGCGGTGGCAGCGGTGCTCCCACACAGCGCTCACTGCTCAACACTAACAGGGATGCGCTGGCTCTGGGAGGGGCTACTTCAGTCAAATGACATCTGCCTCCTTCTTAAAAACCATTGGCTAAGAGGGATGATTTCCTAATAAGCCATTCCCGCTGTCTCCAAGTGAACACACCCCCTATTTTTTTTCCCCCTCCCTCCACTGCACATGCACACAGATGCATGCGCACACACACACACACACACACACACACACACACACACAGTCTATGCAGCCTGCATAGAATACGTCTTCTACTGCCTTTTGTCTCATCTCTCCTCTCCTTATTCCGTCTCCAAGCACTTTCAGATCGCTTTATTCTCACAGGTCCTCATAGAAATGTGGGCATTGTCATTTTGCACTATTGTTGCACAAAGTGTGTTGCATTTCTAAATTGCTTCAGCTTTCAATTGTACCCCTCTTTTCAAGAACAATTGCAGCTTTTTCCAATAGCTCTAAAAAGATGGAAACAATTGCATGGCTTTTAATATTCAGTGCAGTACATAGGGGAGCCTTTAAGTTTTCAGCTATAATGGACAGAACCACTGATGGTGTCATTATGTAGGTATAAGGACAGTTTAAATTACAGTGGTACCTCTACTTACAAACCACTCTACCTACGAAATTTCCAGGTTACAAAAATCCTTTATGGTAAAATATTGTCTCTACTAACGAAAGAAATTTCAAGTTACGAAAGGTGCAATTATTACATGCTTTACGGTAAAGTGGCGACACGGTGGTTAGCACTCGTGCCTCACAGCAAGGACCTGGGTTCGATTACCGGGCGGACCTTGGGACCTTTCTGTGTGGAGTTTGCATGTTCTCCCCGTGTCTGCGTGGGTTTTCTTCGGGTACTCCGGTTTCCTCCC
>JAQQZY010000015.1:34540374-34550486 GCA_030068375.1 Ostorhinchus rueppellii
AACTTTTCAGAACAGATGATCAGACTTAGATCAAACTGTCCCGTGTGTAAACAGTCTAGTCTTATAAAAGAGCGCTTCGTCGAGCAGCAGGTTTCCGACCCCTGGTGTAGAAGATGCCGTATCTAATGGGCAGAATTGGAGTCTATCTGGACATCGAGTAAACGTGTGCCCCGGTGGCCTAGTGGTTTAAGCTGTTGCCTTCCAATGCGAAGGTTGCGTTTTCGATTCCGGTGCCCGGCGGATGTTTGCTTTTGAGCGAAACCCTTACAGAGATTCCAACAGCCATAAAAGAGACAGGGCTGAGCAAATGATCGATTAATCTTTATATTTCTTTATCTTTCATGGATCCTTCAGGAGACTGTAGCTTTTCCTCTTTGCAGCCATGGTGGCACTGGTCTGGTTGGTATTACAGAGCTGCTGTGCTGCAGCTATTTCTCAAACGGGTGATCGGCACATTGCATAAAGTATAAAGGCGATCTTGGTTTATTCACAGTCATTTGCGCAAATACAAGCCTAAAGGTAATTAAAAATAACTACATAAAAATAAACCTAATAAATCTATTATTATCTTTCCTTATCATACTTTGATGGAAAATCATTTTAATGTCACTTTTTAGGTGAC
This sequence comes from Ostorhinchus rueppellii, assembly GCA_030068375.1. Classification (NCBI taxonomy): domain Eukaryota; kingdom Metazoa; phylum Chordata; class Actinopteri; order Kurtiformes; family Apogonidae; genus Ostorhinchus; species Ostorhinchus rueppellii. The sequence goes on from JAQQZY010000015.1 coordinate 34,540,997, forward strand.
AATGTCACCTAAAAATGTGTGTGAGAGCGTTTCAGTAGTGTGTGTGAGAGCGTTTCAGTAGTGTGTGTGAGAGCACAACATTTCAGTAGTGTGTATGATAGTGTTTCAGTAGTGTGTATGATAGTGTTTCAGTGGTGTGTATGAGAGCGTTTCAGTAGTGTGTGTGAGAGCACAACATTTCAGTAGTGTGTATGATAGTGTTTCAGTAGTGTGTATGAGAGTGTTTCAGTGGTGTGTATGAGAGCGTTTCAGTAGTGTGTGTGAAAGGTTCTTTCTGAATAATGTCCCTGATGGCCCCTCATAAAGCACAGCGCCTCTGCAGGACTAGAGGGAAAACACACGCAATACAAAAAAAATATATACATATAAACAAATTATGACCCAGGGTCAGAACACTTCTCACCAACTAACGCTTTTACTGGGTTTTTGTTTGTTTGTTTGGAAATAGTTAAAGGTTATTTCAAATTCAGTCTGTTTGAAGGAGAGTCTGTCTGGAAAATGTGTGGACCCTTGTTTTTGTTTCTCATTTCTTTTGAATATGCCTCTGTTCCTATTCCTTGCCTGTATTCACAGAAACTAGTGATTTATTTTGCATTTTAGTTTTCATTTTTGCTGTTCAATACTGGCACAAAATGAAAAAAGGTCTGTATAAAACAGATATTTTAGTCTGTCCGAGGCCTTGTCTGCAGGAAGAGACGAAGAAGAATTACAAAGTGACGGCATCACACCCAGATGCAGCCGGAACGTCAAATATAGTTCATTAATATGCAGAGGTCAGTGTTTTACCAACAGGGGATCACACCATGGACATATTTGGGACATGAACACCTATACCAATGGCTACGTTTACAGATAGAGATTTTTGTCTTTCTGATTTGGAATCTTTCCGAGTGAAAATTTTAAGCTGCTGTTTACATGGAACGCAACATTCCGTTCAGGTGTGTACATGCATCACTATATTTAATCAGAATGGTCTGATTTGACATGTGCAGAATGTAATTATTAGACCCTACTATGTCATCAAAGATGTTTTGTGACAGTGTAATCATTGCAGTTCTTGCGACACTTACAGCGGTTTTATCAAAGCAGCAACAGGAAACGCATGCGCTTCTTCGAAAAATTACAGAGGAGAAGGCGTAGGAAATGTCTGATTAATAATTTGAGTGTTTTTTGATGTGTCTGTGCTGCCCATGCCACCTACGAGCTCCCAAAAGCTGTGGATGAAAGACTGATGGCAGCGGGTTGTTCTCCAGGAGTTTTCTGACATTGAGTGGAAGTAGAACTTTAGAATGATGCATACTTTCTTCACCAAGCTCTCATGAGTTCATGTCACGTCAGCACATGCGCTGAAAGAACGCACCCTGACAGCTTCCCGTTTGACTGTGTACATGATACCTCATTCGGTTTGGGTAAAGGAATATTCCACCCCTGTCATTCAGATTAAATATTCTTTCGGATTGGCACTTTTCATTTGGAATGAGGTGTTTATATGGGTTATTTTCTTTCTGAATGAGCCCCCAAACTGATAACAATCACAATGTTTGGCTCCATGTAAACCTGGCTATAGTAGGCCAAAATATTTAAAATTGAGAGACTCTTCACTGCCAACATGTATGGAAAATAAAGTTTAGAAGTGGCTGTTTCTGACACATGAAAGCCCATGTGTCTGCTTCGATCAGTATCATCTTAAGGTATAAGTCGGATTTGTCCCAGCTCGTAGTTTTGGAGTGCGTACAGAGCTTTGGAGAACGTACCGTTGTCAGACCTGTCAGAGACGACGGCTGTAACACCAGGATCCACAGGGTCGTTTCAGCTGATTTAAGCATGTGGTCCTTAGAAACAGAACCCAGTGCAGGAAAACAGGAGGGGCACATACAAAGACATGTGATACGACGTCATTCACATATTCGAAAAGGATTTGGGGGGGGGGGGTTATTTAAAAAATTAGCCGTTGTAAATAGCAGCTACACAGTATGTGAGTGTTTAGGTAGGCGTTCTTTTTTATGGTCATTAACTTTATATGATTTAAATGGTTGATCTTACTTTACAAATACAGTGGAAAAAAAGGCCTGTGCAAAATAAGAACATTCAACTCATTGGGTTCAAATGTCTTCTATCAAGTACAATTACATGCCAGTGTTTTAAGAAAATGGTTAAAATTTAATTGTAATATCTCAGTGAGGTAACTCTTGATGCAAATGCCTGGAAAAAGTCAAATAATCTGAACCATTTTCAGTCTGAATAAGTACATAAATGTCAAAAAGGATGTTTCAGATCATTATTCAGGTCAGTTTGTCAGTCTACTCAAATCTCTATATATTTAACTATAATAATTATTGCAGCCTAAGTGTGACTGAATGTGTATTCGATAACAGACGAGCATCTTGTTCCAGGTGATCACATACCTTTGTCCTGCATCGGTTGGACTCGATGCTTTTTCCTTGACATGATGCCACAGATCAATAGAGGAGCCCAAGGTTATGCTAAGCACAGTTGCTATGACACTAGTAACATGTAGAACATCTGTTTTGTTCTGCCTGTGCACATCTCCTGGTGCTTTTAAATCAGTTTTTCAAATGTTGTTGCTCCTTCGTGAACATTCGTGTGTTGTGCGTCCGCTGTTGTCCACACTGCAAACTGAATCTGACACACGGAACACTGCTGGAAAAATACAATGAGATTTTTCTAAACACCTAAAATTACAATTAAGTATATGTCCGGAGTTCAAGCCTGTTGGAGAGAATGTACAGATGTCAGTGTGAACCATGCACATGTTTGGGTTTTGTCTTAAAATTGAATCATTTTGGGATCATGTTTATTCAACAGTTATTCAGATATTGGGTTATGCAGTCGGGCATATTGGGTTATGGTTTGGGCATGCCTGTCCGGGAGGAGACCTCGGGGCCGACCCAGAACGCGCTGGAGGGATTATATCTCTCAGCTGGCCTGGGAACGTCCTGGGATTCCCCCAGAAGAGCTGGTAGAAGTGGCTGGGGAGAGGACTGTTTGGGCTTCACCCCCCCCCCCCGACCCGGCCCTGGATAAGCGGAAGATGACGAGTATGAGGGTTATGCAATCCCTAAAACATGTTTGGTGCAGATTAGAACCTGCTCCAACTAAAGACTGGATACATACTGAATGGAATATTTCAGATGGACATCCTGACCCACACACAGAGGACAGAAGAAGAACAGAGTCATGATACATAGAAGAAATGGACCATTTTCACTTCAACGCCACATGAATAAAACCGACTGTTAGTCCCAAAGGTGTTTTATGTTCAAAGTATCCCAAATGTCCTTTATGCTTGTTTTGTACAGAAATCAAACAATAAAAATAAAGTGTGAAAAACTAAAACCCTGAATGTGAGGACAAAGGTCCAGTATGTGTCCATGCAGCAGGTTCAGTTTGTTGAATTCAGATTATTAAATGTAGAACTCAGCCTGTGTACTACGCATGAACAGCTCCAATAAGAGCAGTTCTCCAACACTGGGGAGTCCAGGGTGGTTGTTTCTGATGTGGGTTGGATCTGGTTCATCTGTGGAAGAGGTTTGTGTTGGTTCCGTCCTGCAGATCCATCAGTGCTGTTCACTGCAGCCTCTTCAACACTCATCTGAACAATATTTAGGATTCCTGTACTTTTTATTGATACCTGTCACTGTTTTGTCCAGAGCTGTGCAGTTTGAAGAAGCTCATAGTAGCAGGATTCGGAAAGAAAATGCAGTGATATCCAATTTGTGCCTGTTTGTGCCCAAATCTGCAACTCGGTATTTGAGAAACGTTTCTGAAAGATTGAGAGCGGTGTTACTTGTCAGGTTTTCAATTACCATCTAATTCACAGCAGGCAGCACCTCCTCATCCCACCCCCCACCCCCCGCTTAGGCTCAGTGTTGTCATAGGGAATGTATTATTCAGTGCAGCAGTTTTTGGTTCATGAGTGTTGATCCAAGGCTCCGTTTCCTGTTTCAGATTGGTTTATTCAAATGTGACAGTTGTGAAGGAGCTGTCGTTCTGCTTCAGAGTAGATTAGGAGATTGAAGCAGACAAACACAGTACTTTTACTGCACACCCTTGTTCCGCACATGCACAAAGAATACCTGGAGCTTAGTCCACAGATTACAACAGAACAGTGTTTCCTCCTCTGACTCCAGACCCTTTAGTCCCACCCATTCAATCCCAGAAATAACTCAGTGCACTGTTCCCATCAGGGCAGCAGTCACACTTTCACAGGTGCATTGTGGGAATGAGAGTTTCACACAGTGTGGGCAACCAGGTCAGAAGAAAGGAAAGGCCAGCTTATACTACTGAGGGGGTCATTTTATAACAGTGGTTATCTTATACCAGAGGGTGTGTGATGATCTAACACACATACTGTACATATACTGTAAGGAGCCAGTGAGCGCTCAGGCCCCACCCATCCTCTGCCCATACCCCACCCATACCCTGGGTGCTAGCAAGGCGTGTATGATAAGCTGTCATGCCTCATGGGTTCATGACATTTCCATGTCAGAGTTTTTGGGTGTTTTCCCCCAGTATTTAAGTTGAGCGCTGACAGTGGGTGGAGCTACAGACTGTGAGGCATATAACCTCTGGACCACGGCGTGTATTATCACATAATAGTGCTTCTTTCTCTCTGTGTAGTATTTGCTAGTTCAACAAATTCCACACACGAGTCCTTTCTTCATCGAATTGACTGACATCCTTTTAGTCAAACTGGTTCAATGAAACTGTTGGAATCATTTCACTTACACTGTTTTTTTCTTTTTCTTTTTGCACTTTGGGCTTTTGTTCTGTCTGGCAGCCTGTGGTGTCTTTGGAAAACAAAAAAAAAGCAAATATATAGATATGCACTGACAAAAAAATGAAAGAACAAAGAACAATATTTCTCTCAGGTGACCTAGATTGGAGTCGATACTGATAAGATTAGTTTCAATTCGCCAGTCGTCTGCCCTCTGACCCAGTCGTGCTGACTGCGCATCCACAAAAGTTGCTCATTAAGAACTCCAGTCCAACTAAAGGGTATTGGCTTCATAGGACACTTCACTATATCCTTATAGCAACAGTAAAACTGCCAACAGAAGTGGAGAGTTCTTTCCAGCTCTAATGGGATCAGGACACTTTTATCGGAGGTTTTTATCAGTTGATTAACTAATGCATTGTTCTTCGTCAAGATGTAGGGAGTTGTATGAGTCACCCGAGGTCCACCGGGTCAAGTCAAGGTGAGATCCAATCAGGCCAACAGCAGTGTCCCTGGCTGCCGGATCCCGGTGTAATTACGCTCTGCAAGGCTCTTGGTGAACGTACAGATAAGGTGTGGGCATTGTTAGGGGCTTGGGGGAACCTTGTCTACACAAACATATTGTTTCTCATTTTTCATGTTAATTGCATTGTCAGGGTTTGGTGTTGCTTTGCATCATAAGCACAAAGTTTCAAGGTGACTTCTTGTTCAACAAGTTGATGGTGTTTCAGACGCCTGCTGTGACAGATGAGTGACTTTGGCGTTGATTAGTTACAACAAAGATTTGCCTCCATTCACAATTATAGCTTCTTGCTAAATCTTCTAATGCAGTGAAAGTGGAAAAGCACTGTCAGTTTTTGGAGTAACTTTAGTTAACCCTTTATGGGTCACTTAACCTCACAGTGTTCTTGGACAACGGGACTGGAACCATATTTGGTTCTTTACCCATAAGTAGCACAACTCCCAAAATCTAAGGAGTATATATAAAACAAGTGGTGCCAGGCACAACAAACCCCACCCCTCACATGTATTTCACCCATTATACGTAAAGGAGAAGATTTTAAAAAAAAATTAAAAAATCATTTAAAAAAATGTAACTTGGACCTACTTTTCCCAAAATGAGATAACATTTATTCTAGGTCACTGGCAATCTATAAACCTAGTCTGGTATGAATTCAACCAATAGTATTATTGCTAAAGTGTAAACAAACAAACCAAACCAATACCCCTTACCTCTCCGTTGGGGGTGGGGTAGAAAGACAAAAAAACTAAACCCATGTAAGGTGAAAAGAACCTGCATTTGGTACCATTAGAACCTGTATTTGGTACCATTAGAGTCTTCCTTTGGTACCATTAGAACCTGATGTGTGCCGTCACACCTCTAATTCAGCACACGGAAAAATATCATCATGATCATTTTGTGCTTCATCAGTCACATTAGGTAAAGTCATCAAATATGAAGCAAAATAGAAAAGTCAATTATTTTTTTGAACGCTAAACATTAATTGATTGCTAATATGAGGGTTAAGACATGAACATACTGTAAGAACGCTCATTAACTAGGGCTCCGCGGCTCAGGAGGCAGAGTGGATTATCCAGAAGGGTTGGCAGTTCAAATCCCAGTCTCAGTCCATTGTGTGTTCCCCCTTATTTCCTCCAGTGTCAGTATATGAATGTGTGGTGGTGGGAGGGCTGTAGGTGTGAATTGTCAATCCCCCCCCAGTGGATCCAGATGTACTCCACCAGAGGGGTAATGTGAGAGTGAATGAATAATTGGGTGTCTAGAAAAGCGTTAAAGAAGTGTAATCTATTATTGTTCACTGTATAAATTTGCCACAATCACCCTTTATTGTCAATAAAACATTTAGAAAAAAGATAATTACACACCAAAATGATGATAAACCAACATTTAAAAAACGAAATGCTCCTTCCCGACTATTATTTCAACATGAGGAACCATTAGCTGAGTATTGCCACTAATCGGATTTTTTGATGCATGTGAAATTGAATTACCCATATGGCGGAGCTCAGCAGTATTTCCATCTCGCTCGTGCACCTCCTCAGAGCCGTGGTGTCCGGGTCACTCTCCTCCTTCCTCGTCCGTCGAGTCCCAGCCCGGCACTAGCCTGCTATCCCCTGGTGCATAGGTGTGTGTGATTGGTGGATCCAGTTGGGACTCCTCCTGTCTGAGGCTCATTGAATTACCTCCATGTGGGCCCGGCAGCTGTTCCTTCTGGTCACAGCAGGTCGTTGTCGTTAATTGAAGCGTAATGGGCTCAACAGCAGGGAAGGTCAGAGCGAGCGCTCTGCTGATGCACAGCCCTGTCAGACCTCATCCAGCACACAAAGAACATACTCAACTCCTCTTTGCACTTCCATAATAGTCTTCTTACCTCCATACGCTTTTTCTTTTCTGCCAGAATTGCACATTTAATTGTTTGGATGCTTTTCATTAAACGTCTGCTTTTTCAGCCTTCTTTTTCCTCATCGTGTTCTCCACACACTTAAGCGTCCAGTGGAGTCCCACACACACGGCAGTACTTTCTGTTCTTCAGCTGAACATGTCCGTTTACAGTCTGACATCCACACAGGTCTTCAAAAGTGTGGAATTTTAAAGCACAGTTTGAAACACTTTGAAAAGTCTGGAACTTTGTGTGGAAGTCTTAAGCCTCGTATTATCCTCGGGGTCAGTTTGACCCAAATATGATCTGAAGTGGGTCAGAACCAGGAAAATACAACAATTACATTAAGACAATATTATAATTTATAAACAGTGAATACGCTGAACAAATATGATCAACGTGAAACATCTGAAGAGAAATGAGTGTAATTTTATCCAAATAATATGTTTGTAAGCTGTAATGAACATGCAAATGAGAAGCTGAGGCAGAGTATTGTTAAAATTGCACTTATGTTTCTTAATAAATTTAAGTTTTTCATGTTACTCAGTTTTTTTCAAAGGATAGTGTGTAGATATAAACATTTTCTTCATGTAATTTAAGTTTTTTTCACTGTAAAACATGGAGAAAAGTTTAGAATTGACATGATTTGTAGGTTATTGTGTTCTTATTTGGCTGGTGTGGTCTGTCTGCGTCCCCTGAACTCAAAGGACTCGCTCTGAGGCTAACGGTATTCATGCTCCAGATTTTGGACCGCAGCTGCACTGCTGTTTATCATGGTGCTCACACCTCAGAGCACCGTGAATTATCCTCCAAGCTCCTCTCATGTTTGAGGATTCAAAACCATATCATGGATCATTGGCATGAGATCAGAGAGTCAGTTTTATGAGTGAGAGAATTACGGTGCTATTGGAGATGGAGCAGTTATTGTGGGCTTTGTTTGGCTTCCTGTAACTGATTCTGTTCGGTGTCGGTGGCATTAGCAGCCTCTTCAACAGTCGCTGTGTGAAAAGCCTTTCTATTACTCATTGTACTGCAGGTCAAAGGGACAAGTGCTTCCTTCTCAATCAGCCATGTCCCTACCGGCAGAAGGAGACATTACACAACATGCTGGATGGTGGAAGCATAAGAGGCTGTGAAGTAGCACAGATGGTTCCTATTGCAGCCATGGGGTCAAGGGTTGGGTACATTTACACGAAAATAGAGACTTCTGAACAGATCATGATGCTAACGTTTGTCTTTTGGGAGTAAAACCTATATTATTAGTGGTTTGTGCAGGTCCGGTTCCAGACTGCTGTGATTGGGTGGGCGGGTACAAGCTGTTGATTGGACGGACACCCCTCCCTTTATGACACCACACTTGTCCATCATTAATGTGATTAAATTACATTTATATAATGAATGGGCCTATAACACTCTGCTGTTGTTCCATTTAGGCCGGCCTTGTTAACCAACAAAAAATGGAAGGACAACAGTGGATCAGAACTCATCCTGGATGGCAGATGCTCCTCCCTCAGGTGCTGACACAGGGCTAGGCTACGAGTGTAGAAATCTGTGAAGTTAACTGACATGGTAACTAAATCTGCCTGTGAAAACCTATTTTTCCAACAGATGTTTTAGTTATTATCGGACTGAGCTAACGAAGCAGCTTATTGTTTATACGAGCATTATTAAAGGTAGAAATGGCCTCTGTGGCTACGACGTTAGTGTCGGTTAACTTGTTGGAACAAGTGCTGCTAATGTGGTGTATGTAACAGAAGTTAACCAACAGTGTAACCATGGCAACAGACATGCTGCCAATTTAGTTGAACATTACAACTGGAAAGTAATTCTATACAGGAGAAAAAAAAAATCACAACAATTACCAAGAAACATCAGCCTGATGAATGTAGAAGTATCACATCCAATCTGAACAGGACCTGAACCCAGTTACCCCCAGAGGGACAGGACTGGAGGAGCCCAGTTCATCTCTACGCTAGGTATCACGTTTTATATGACCACACCCACCAACCACATGTACTGTAGATACATGTGTTATTATATGTGACATGTTTGGAATTGGACAGAATGATGAGGACAAATGAAAATGTTTCAGTGACTTTACTTTTGGGATGAAGCGGGTGGTTGTGGGATGTCTGTAGGTTTGGGGGGCAGTCTATAGTTTTGGGGATCAGTCTGTAGGTTTGGGGGGCAGTCTGGTTTTGCGAAGGAGTTGGAGGTTTTGGTGGGGCAGTTGGTGTGTTCAGAGTGGTCTGTAGGTTTTGGGAAGCAGTCTGTGTGGGGGTAGTTAGAGGTTTTAGGGAGGCAGTCAGTGGGTTTGGGGGCAGTATGTGGTTTTGGGGGGGTCAGTCTG
>JAQQZY010000015.1:34552945-34566406 GCA_030068375.1 Ostorhinchus rueppellii
TGGACTGGATGGGCGAACTCCCATGAGCCCTCGAGCACCCGATGGAGAGTATAGAGCTGGTCCAGTGTTCCACGACCAGGACGAAAACCGCACAGACTGAAATGTCTTTGGAAAAGCGGTGTCATTTTAACAGGATTCTGCCTCGTTTATTATTTACACCAGTGTGTCACAGCTTCACTGTTCCACAGAATCCAACCTTTTACCACTGGTTCGGACCTCTGCCACACACTTTCTGTTGGGTTCATCCACACCTGATCCTCGACCACAGCTGGTTTTAAACACTGCTGCCCAAACCAGACCAGATGAGCCCAGTGTTCATCTGAGTAGATCTGAACATCCTTTCAGTAGTTCTTAAATGCGTCAGTGGGCTCGGTCTGCAGTGCCTGTCCGACCTGCTGCAGTCGGGTGCTCCTTCACGTTCGCTCAGATCGTCCCAAAGACACAGATGAAGCTGAAGAGGCTTTTTCAGTCTGATTCCAAACTGTGGAATGAAGCAGCAACTCTACACATCAGGCCCAAACAACAGCTCAGTTCCTCAGTGTGAAGGCTGGGCTTTTATTGTCTTACTGTAGAAGGACTTTGTTTTTCTTCACTCTTTTATGTTGCTGTACATCACACAGACTGCTACAGTTATATTTACGTCTATTTACACATTTCACTTTGTTCGGATTATTCACATTTTTTGTACAAAGATAGTTTGTAAATGTGAACCTTTCCATGTAATTTGACTTTTTTTTTTTTTTACACTAAAACTAAGATGAAATGTGTGGTTGTTATTATTTACAGGTTATCTTGACAGTATTTTACAGCTCTGACCCACTTTAGATTAAATTGGTCTGGATGTGGAACCTGAATTCAAAGGATTTTCACTCCATTGATTGTTCAGTGTAATTTATTGAATTTCACAGTTTCCTCCTTTGGGCCATATTGGCCCCTTTGGTGAGCCGGATGTGGCCTCTGGGCCACCTGTTTGACACCTGCTCTGCTGGTCTAAATGCTGAGAGTGTGTTTTGGAGAACACTCACCTCAGTACAGCAGGAACAAGTCCAGTCCAACACATACGAGGACGGCCTGTTTTAAAGGCAGGTGTTGGTTTTCCTGTGATTAAAGACTGCTTTTATTAGAACTAGAAGTATTAACACCGTAGTAGTAGTATTAACACTGTTGTAGTAGTAGTAGTAGTAGTAGTAGTAGTATTAACACTGTAGTTGTATTATTAACAATGTAGTATTATTAACACTGTAGTAGTAGTAGTATTAACTCTGTAGTAGGAGTAGTATTAACTCTGTAGTAGGAGTAGTAGTATTAACACTGTAATAGTAGTAGTATTAACACTGTTGTAGTAGTAGTAGTAGTAGTAGTAGTAGTAGTAGTAGTAGTAGTAGTAGTAGTAGTAGTTTAACACTGTAGTAGTAGTCGTCTTAACACTGTAGTAGTCGTCTTAACACTGTAGTAGTAGTCGTCTTAACACTGTAGTAGTCATATATTTATGAACAGGAGAAGGGAAAAAAAGCAATTTAAATGTAAGTGTATAGAGTCATGTCAACATGAAGAATATTAAAAATGAGATGAATGAGACAAAGAAAGACACTGGATTAGCCTTCTTCCTCTTCTCCTCTTCTTCTCATCCTCTTTCTCCCCCTCCTACACCTTCTTCTTCTATATTATTTTAACCCTCAAAGGCCTTAACAGCTGTTCTCCACCTAAAGCCTCCACTTATCTTCTTCTCCTTTGGGCTTTTCCCTTCAGGGGTCACCACAGTGAATCAGTCACCTCCATCTAATTTTGTCTTCTACATCCTCTTCTCTCACACCAACTACCTTCATGTCCTCTTTCACTCCATCCATAAACCTCCTCTTTGGTCTTCCTCTAGGCCTCCTACCTGGCAGTTCCAAACTCAGCATCCTTCTACCAATATATCCACTCTCTCTCCTCTGGACATGTCTGAACCATCTCAGCCTGGCCTCTCTGACTTTATCTCCAAACCTCTACCATGTTCTGTCCCTCTGATGGACTCATTCCTGATTCTATCCATCCTGGTCACTCCCAAAGAGAATCTCTGCATCTTTATATGTGCTACCTCCAGCTCTGCCTCTTGTCTTTTCCTCAGTGACACTGTCTCTAGACCTGCTCTCACCACAGTTTTGGACACCTTTCCTTTCATTTTAGCTGAAACTCTTCTGTCACACATCACACCTGACACTTTTCTCCACCTGTTCCAGCCTGCCTGCACACGCTTAAAAAAAAGCCTCATTTCTAAAATAATCATCTTCAGAATTCTGTCAGTTAGGGCTGTGTATTTGCAGGAATCTGGCGATACAATACAAATCACAATACTAGGTTCACGATACGATATATCACGATACTGTTAAAAAGGCATTTTTTTGTTTGTCTCTTTTTTTCTTAAGTGATTATTTCCTTGAAGAATTGAATTACACCTGAAATCTGCACAAATACTAAACCGATTTTCATTTGACCACAACAGGATCTAATGCTACGCCACAAAATATTCCTGGTCAAACTTAAATTATGTTTTACAGTCATTACGGTTTAAGATCCTGCTCAAATGTTCATAACATTATTTTTGTGCGGTCACAAGAACTAACATCTGCCTTTTAGACAGTAAAACTGATGCTTCAAATAACCATTATTTTATAAAACAGTGTTAAATAATAAATAAAATATAAACAAAGAAAAACAAAATTGAAATTCGGCTATATATGCATTTGAATAAATACCTAAAAATATCGATACACTACTATTTAATATTGATACAGTATTGTGAAATGAAATATCGTGATATATTGCAGAACCGATATTTTCTTACACCCCTACTATCAGTGCAGTTGAATAATTTACAAATCCAAAATGTCACGTGTTCATGGTCATCAGATATATGACCCATTTGGATGTTCAGAGGCTTCATAGTTGCCATGGAAACAGTGTAATCTTCTACAACGTGTTCTACTCTGTTCTAGAATAGGATAGAACAGAATGGAATAGAACAGAGTAGAATAGAATAGACTAGAATAGAACAGAGTAGAATACAATAGAACAGAATAGAATAGAATAGAATAGAAGAGAGTTGAATATAGCATAATAGAGTATAGTAGAATAGAACAGACTAGAGAAGGGCGGCTGCATCTTTTCTACTCTATTCTGTTCTATTCTTTTCTGTTGTATTGTGTTGTATTCTACTTTGTTCTATTCTATTATCTTCTAGTCTATTCTATTCTACTCTATTCTATTCTTCTCTGTTCTACTTCCACTCTGTAGAAGAGAATAGAACAGAGTAGAACAAAATAGAATAGAACGGAGTAGAACAACATAGAATAGAACAGAGTAGAACAAAATAGAATAGAACAGAGTAGAACAAAATAGAACAGAACAGAGTAGAACAAAATAGAACAGAACAGAGTAGAACAAAATAGAATAGAACAGAGTAGAACAAAATAGAACAGCACAGAGTAGAACAAAATAGAACAGAACAGAATAGAAGAGAATAGAACCGAGTAGAGTACAATGCAATAGAATAGAGTAGAATAGATGCAGCCGTCCTTCTTTCGTCTTCATTGGACCCATGGTGCATCACATGGATTCTTCTGACACGCATGTTCCCATTGACATTCATCTCCAGTCATTTTATTTCCATTATTCACAGTGATCGTCTTAAATAATGGTTTCCCTTTACATGTGTCTGAGGTGAAGACACTGGTGTCACATGCCTCCACATTCAGTGGAAGTGCTGCTGCGTGAGCCCCGTCAGTCCAAGTGTCACATGGGCTCAGACCGCCCACATAAACACCACCCAGCCGTTGACAAATCACATGTTATCATCTCCATTTCCTGCCCTTCATCATATGGGACTGGCCTTATTTGCAGAGCCTGTCAGACCTGGCTCCAACATTGTAAATAATTCAGTTTTTATTTCTTTGTTGGTGTAATTGGTGGTTAGAGTAAAGCATACAGAGCAGGGCTGTCAGTCCTGTTCCACATCCAGCCCAGTCTGATCTGAAATGGGCCGAACCAGTCCAATAATGACACAAACACCTGTCAATAACGACAACTCCAAATGTCCCCCTTGGTTTTAAGCGCAAAAATACATAAATAGATAATATTACATTTGGAAAATATTTACATTTACACACTATCCAAACAAAGATGGGAATAAGGCCTAAAAAATTGTTTGTTTCCTATTACGCTCTGAAAAAAATAGGGTAGGTAGGTAGGTAAAAAAAAAAAAAAGTTGTAAAATAATTTTACTGTCAAATCTTATGGAATGTACTGTGAAAATCCTTGACGTATATCCAAATTTATCAATATCTTGATTTAACATCAATGTTTTACTTGTAGGCACTGAAGGTTGCATGTTTTTTTTTTTTTTTTTTTACCATTTTTGCAAATCTCAAACTACTGTTTTCCTCTGTAATCTGCACATCTTTTCTCTTTTTTCCAACATGAATCCTGCCATGTATAAATCCTGGTTTAACCCCCCCCCCCACTGCTTTGTAAGAGTTGTATTGCACCCTTTGTGGTGTTTGTGGCTGTTCACACTCTAAACATGCTATTACATTTCTATTTCAAAGCTTTAATATTAGTCTTTGAAAAGTGAACATGTACTTCCTACGCTATGCTACTATCTTGTTCTGAGTGTTTTAGGCCCATTTAAGCTAGTATTGCACACCATGGACCTGTGGAAGGACTGATATTGCCAACATGGACAAGTCTCGCGAGACTCAAGATGGCGGCCGATTCGTAGCTATTTTAACTCGTTTAAATCCCCAATTTCTAGTAGAAATTGGGGATTTAAACTAGGTGATTTAAACCAGGTGATTTTTGGTTAAAGCTGAGTAATTTTTGCAGATTTGAGGTATTTTGAAAAAAACTTGGAATGGAGGTCATTGTAAAAAGATTAGGGTCGGCTGTTTTTTCTAGGGTAGGTCGGGTAACCGGAAACAACCTTTTTTTTTTTTCTTTTTTTCCCGGCCTAACCTGAAAAGACGAACATTTCTTAAGAAAAATAAATACAATTTTAACAATATTATGCCTGTGTTTATCATTTATAGATGTGTATTAAGTTCAGATCTGAAAAGGCACAAAACATTTAGAAAAAGGCAGAATATTGTTCAAATGACGCTTCGTTTTCTCTAGACATGTCAAGTTATTCATATTTGTTCAGGTTATTCACATTTTATCGTTAAAGGGTAGTACTAGAAAATGTAATATAAACAATTATCAGAATTAGCTGCACTAAAACAAAGGGAAAAAATGGAGTTGTCATTATTTATAGGTAAATGCGTAATTTAATTCATATTAACAAGGCAAGGGTTATTGTTATGGGTTCAGTTTCTTTGTTTACACTTTATCAGTAAAACTATCAAACTTAATTGAGTTTATAGATTACCACTGACCCAGAATAGATGTGATTACATATATGTAAAAGTAGGCCAAAGTTCAGATTTTTTATGGATTTTAAAATATTTTTCCTTCCATCTTCTTATAATAGGTGAAATTTCAAATGTCTTTAAAAACATCAATCGTGTTTCAATTTCCTTCAGACTTGGCACATATTTAGAGGCAGTTGATATGACATCAGCTGATCCATGACAAAATAAGATACAATACATGTGAGGGGCGGGGCTTGTTGTGCCTGGAACCACCTGTTTATAGATTATTCTGCCGTTATTTTTACTTGACATCCCATTGGTCTGATGCTTTGCTCAAAGGCTCGGTGGTGTTAGTTTCCATCATTATGGGAGATCCACAGAGTGACTCACTACTCCCTCTAGTGGTCACATAAATCCTCCCCACCCATTGGTCCAAATGAGTCCAGTTCATATCTAAGAGCCAGAAGATGGGCATCTGTGGCAGAACATCAGAGCTCTTTATTCTCTAAATCAACATTACATTTATGTCCTTTATTAATATTTGAAAGTATAAATACTATATCTAGCCCCTTCTGAACTGATCATGTGTAAGTTGACCAGTTTTTGACTAACTCCTCCAACATCTAAGAGACACCATTCCACTGCGAGGATTCATGTGCACGTCTGTTTTCTAAACCGTGTCTTAAATTGGCAGTGATTTCCTTTGAAATCTGCTCTTGTTGTCAGTTGAACTACCAGATTTTCTTGTCATCAGAAATGACAACACATTTGTAAAGCTCTTGATTGATCCCATTTCATCATTTTGAAGAATATGAATAATTAGTAAAAGAGTGGAATGTAGACACTGCTGCTTCCAGATTCAGTCTGTGGAACCTGAGCTAAAGCCTTGAATGTTCATATCTTCAGTATAATTTTTGCATTTCTCATATTCACCCCATGGACCGAATCGGACCCTATGGACCCAGTTTTAGCCTGTGGGCGGCATGCTTGACACCCCTTATATTGAGGCTTTTCCCCCCAGACTGGACACATTTGCACTTTAGCAGGACGTCATGCAACAATTAAAATGAGAAAACCAATGAAGTGAAACGTGATCGTTGTTCTGAGAGCAGAATGGGATCCCAAAGGGAAGCGGATCAATGGGAGGTTCTGGGTAGATCCTTCTGTCAGTGCCGTGCATGGCTCTGCCCTTCCCGGCCCCAGCCTCCTCTCTGCCTCTGCGCTTCATCCATGGCTGCTCCTTGATAATCCCAGCAGCTGCAGATGGGGCTGGGCTCTGGAGCAGCCCTCCTCCTTTGTCCTCCACAGCTCTTATCTCCAGACACAACACTGGTGCGCAGACGTGTCTCCCTCCAGCCTCAGAATGTGAACTTTGACTCCACTGGTTTTACAGCGCACACTTCAGAGGTTGCTTTGTTTGCGGGTGGACTGCGTACTGAGGCGTGTCTGCACCTTTTACTACATCTCTGTGTTACTTTTATCGCTCATGGTTAATTGGAACTTGTTTTAGAAGGAAGAGAAAATCCAAGTATGTGTTTGCGCTTGTGGGCAGGTTCTTTTTGTTCCTCTAAAACCAAATAAATGAGGTGTTGTGGACGTTGGTGCGTAGCAGGTCTTTGATGAAGCGCTTTAATTAGGTCAGACCTTGTCTTTACTAACCCACTGTGCAGATTTGGCTTCCTGATATCACACATGTTGGCTTCCACAGGTTTCATTTGGTTCATAGTTTCTAATATGTAGATAGCCCAGTAGGACACAGAAACAGGAGTGTGTGTCTACAATCGGAGGGAAAGGTCCGTGAACAAAGTCAGCATTATGTTCTGAGATTCACAACACAGTGGAAAAGATAAGAATAATGTCTTTGATGACTATCAAATATAAAAATAGTTCCATATTCATGATCTAAACACTTGTCTTAAAGTCCTAATCATCTCTAGTCATTAAATTATGTGTTTTAAGTCAGTTTAAGGACTCATGTGCACGTCTGTTTTTTAAGCCGTGTCTTAAATTGGCAGTGATTTCCTTTGAAATCTGCTCTTCTTGTCAGTTGAACTACCAGATTTTCTTGTCATCAGAAATGACAACACATTTGTAAAACCCTTGATTGATCCCATTTCATCATTTTGAAGAATATAAATAATAAGTAAATGAGTGGAATGTAGACACTGCTGCTTCCAGATTCTCAGATAGATGCTGTTTATTTGTGTAAGGGCAGTTGTACATGCTATTATATATTTAGTAAAAAAAAGAATATTGAATTCTGTTTTGCAAAGAGGAGAAAGAAAATCAAGTCTTTTAGTCACGCTGCATCTGCTTTTTTTGACCAGGAAAACAAAACAAAACCTTTTCCACTGTGGCTTTACAGATGAAGCTCACATCACTATTCTGTTCTCATTCCTGTTCCTGAAAATGTGCTCAGAAATGATAGACGCATTCATAAAACAGGAATAATTATTCATAAATGCATCAATAATGCATGAATCAATAATAGCATCATTTTACACATGGCTATGATGATGAAGGTACAGAAACACAGACACGCATTAATAACAGCAGAGACCATGAGTTATTAACCCCTTAATGCTTGAATGTACAGACAAGTATATTAAAATAATAATAATAATAATAATAATAATAATAATAATAATTGTGTTTTTGTTTTCTAATAGATGCTGAATGAAGTGGAGATTATTAATTTGACTACAGCACATAAAATAGAGTGAGTTTTGGGTATGTTGCATATTTGCGACAACAGGTAATAAAAACACATTTTCTGGTCTCAGGCCAGAGATGGGTTTTCAGTCAGGCCACATTATTTTCAGTGTCCTGACTGAAACACCAACTATTGGAACTATTATGGTCCAAACAAACCGAACTTTCAATATGGAACACAGGTGTTAAAGGCACCTTCCACGGACACATGAGATCTGACAGAGGCCGGACCAGAAAAATAAGAACACAATGACTTAGAAATAATGACAACTCCAAATGGTTCTGTTTGTTTTAGTGCAAAAAAATAAAGTTACACCATGAAAATATTTACACTTACAACGAGCCTTTCATAGAAAATGTGAATAACCTGAACAGTCTCAGTGGAATTCTAACAGTAATATGTACTTGAGCATTTACATTATAATGTCCAGAACACATTTAGAAACAGAACTGACAAATATAGCATTGAACACATGGTGTTATATTCTGTTTTCAATTTTAAAAAAGTCTCTTATGGAAAGTGTAGACATTTTAACATGTAGTCATGGTTACATTCATAAACATGTGACCCTGTGATAACATTGTAACTTTAAAAACATTGGTCGCATCTGTTCCACTTTAATAGAAACACAATAAACTAGTGAGTATTTTTTTATTTTGGAACAACTTACCTTATATATTAAAATGGATCCACTTTTACTGCCTCCTTCTGTGGGTCAGGGGGCGGAGCTTCTGCTTCCATTAAGGGGACATAGGTCCGACACCGGCCCATCCAACCAGAAACAAGTGCTTGAAAAGGTTCCTATGTTGGATATGCTTGAACTCCTATTGGGAGAATATATACGCTATCTGGGCTGTTCCCGTGGTGGAAATGGTATGTCACAAATTTATGCCTGTTGGCGTTCAGGGGTTTAGAGCAGATAAGCTCCACCCTGTAGTTCGCATCCACATTTGGGCCTAAAATTGTGTTGTAGTTTTATCTGATGTGTTCATAAAAGGGGAACGAGTCAAAACTGGCTGTGTCAAATTGTGCAGACTTCCTTCCTTGTACTCGACTACATTTTCAGTTCTCTTTGACACAAACTCTTTTTAAACTTGCCGAAGCATTTTCTTTCTTTCTTTTTTTTTTCTTCACAAAACCCCAGACTCCCACTTTCAAAAAGGAACAGACTTCACGTCTCCACTTATCACAGGAACCAGGCTTTTAATTTCACCCATGGTTCCCCTCTCCTCCACATGTTCTCTCTCTCTCTCTCTGTATAATTGACTTTTTACAGGTTTCAGCCATCTCCGGACATCTTCTGCAGGCTAGGCAGGTATCAACCCCTCCACCCCCCCAGCCCGCCCACACTCACACACACAGATAAATACACCCGGCTCTCAGTACATTAACAGTTATTTTCCAGAGGGACACTCGTGGCTTCAGGGTCCAGGTGTCTCTACAACTACTGACCCATGTTATCAGCCCGCCTCAGCAACCAGGCCTCCTCGGAATTAATCCTGACGCCGTCAACCACCCCCGCCCCCTCTCCATCCTCCTCCTCATGTATCCCACACACACTTACGGCTTCCTCTCTCGGCAGCCTCCCTTGGGACCCTCAGCATCCGGGACTCAGACACGGTCACCTGCATACCCCGGTGCTATGGTTGAAACGGGGGCTGCAGTGACCAGGATTACAGCCGCTGCTGCGTTAATTAGAAGCCTTTTTAATGAAGGGGGGTCCGGGTTGGGAGGCCAGGTGGAACAGCCGCACAAACCCAATCCGATTATCTAGGACCGCTTTGCTTCTCTTTAAAGCTCTCCGTCTCCCTTTCTGTCTGTGTTTTGTGGAATTATTTGCCAGCTCCGCTTCAGAACGCACAAACATTTGTTTATAGATGCTGTTTTTGCTCCAAATCCTTTTCTGCTCTGTTTTGTTCATGTTGTCGCCTCCTCTCAAGGGGGTGAAATTATTTTGTTTGCACTAAGGATAAACTACCTGAAACAAAAGCAGAAGAAAAAACCAAGAATGCAATAAAAACATGTGTGATGTCCTCTCATCTAAAGAGATGGAGCTCATCAAAACACCTCGTATGTCCCACCAGTTCTTATGGCGTTTGGAGCGTGACCCCTGCACATTTGGACCTGTTATTCAGCCTCTAACCCTAACCCCTAACCTTAACCCCCTAACCCCTAACCCTAACCTCCGAACCCTAATCCCCTAACCCTCTAACCCCTAACCTCTAATCTCTAACACCTAATCGCCTAACCCTCTAACCATAACCCTAACCCTCTACCCTCTAACCCCTAACCCCTCTACCCCTCAGTGTGTGGAATTTGACGTGTTATCTGTACGTGTGATAATCTGTACAGATAACACGTCAGTTAAGTGCCGTGTACATTCACATAACTTCCTGATATCACATTACTTCTAAAGTAACTTCACATTCGTGTTGTTTTTTTTTTTTTTTTTTCAGTGAGACTCGTAAGATAATCTAATATTCACACCAAACACAGATAAAGTGCATCATTCTGCAGTGTTCCTGTTGTCTTGGGTTCATTTGACACTGTGTGATGAAACGAAATGAACAAGTGGTGAAAATGAAGTCGTTAACAGACCAACACTACGCCTTTTCTTTTGGCATCATATCAGTTAACATCCATTTTTCAACAAAGACTTTGAACAGAGTCGTGTGAACAGGGTGTGAATATAGCGTTTAACACTTTCCATGAACGCGTCAGGCTTTTAACATGAACAGACGTCAGGTCTCCTTTTACAAATGCAAGAACAATCAGGCAGGTTATAAACACACGGATCATTCTGAGAAGTTTTACAGAGGAGCGGGCTCGTACTGTCAGTTCTACTTCCATCACATGTCCATCACTCATGAACATGTGATGGAAGTTTTAGAAGTGTGTATGTGTGTGTGTGTGTGTGGGGGGGGGGGGGGGTCAACATTTAAGAAGTTTATTATCGTATATTCAGCCGTACTGAGCAAGGAAAGGCTGGCTGTGTGAGCTCCCATCACATAAGTAACATAAGTGAAGCTAAATTAAAATGAAATAAAGGCAACAAGCAGTGCCACAAATCCCGCCCCTTACAAATGAATAAATTAAGTAAATGGGAAATTAAAAAAAAATAAAAATCATAAAACATTTGAATTTTGATCTGCTTTTACCTAAATGTAACAACATCTGTTCTGGGTCAATGGTAATCTGTATACCCAATTAGGATGGAATTCAACCAATAGTTTTACGGCTTAAGTGTAAACAAACAAACAAACAGAAACAAAAACTATATCCCGGAGGTAACAAAGGAAATAAACTGTAGAATAAGCGCAGAAAAATAAATATGAAGCAGGTACTCTGTGTAAAGAGGCAGTGTATAAAAAAATCAGATAGTTTGATTGTGTAAAGACATAAACTAGTGTCGCCGTGGTGATATTAGTGTTGTGTAAATATGTGAGGATATGAACAGATATGAGCTGCAGTCCGTCTGTGGATACAAACACATCCTTTTGACTCAAATAAGAAATCTACTCCAGTGTATAGGTTCAGATTTCCTATGTATAATAGTATTTGACAGAACCAATTTGATTAAGAGATCCTCTGCAGCTCGTCCATATTTAAACATCCCACTGTCACATTCTTGCCTTTTTCAAATTTACCCTGTCTGATCACATTTGCTTTGTAATTAATCACTGTAATTCAACCGTCTTCCACAGAAGCACGTGCTTCCAGGCTACTTATTTCCGTGATTTCCAATCCAACTCAGAGCTGTTTTATTCAGGAAACCACAACAGTGTCGACACAAATAGTATTTTATGCCAAACCCAAACCATTTTCTCACTTTGGCGCCAAACAGAGGATGGTATCATTGAACTGATCAGTGTGCGGTGAGGCTGGGCGGGGTTCAAACGCTCTGCTGTACTTATCAGTGCTGCACCCCGGTCCGTTTGCTTCACTAGCCGTCCTGCTGCACCTTCAGCACACGGACGGAGCTTGAGTATGTTCGGTGCCACGACGATAAACATGCAGCTGATTGAGTTCACCACCCCAGCTTCAGGAGAGGCTGCTGCGTCCAGCTGCCAGACTGGCACAGTGGAGATACCTCTGACTTTCAGATACAGCCACACAGAACAGCTTAACAGTCTGAAAAAAAAAAAAGAAATAAATAAAACAGTCATCTCTTTAGCAACGCGATCACTGGTATTGTTCCATTTCCTGTTTGTCTGCTGAGATGGAGGAAGAAAGGGATTCTGGAGTCCATGAATTCTTTATAGATGCACTTAGATGCTAAGAATTCTATTCTGATCAAGGTCTTTAGCTGCAAAATACTAAGAATTAAAAATGAATTGTCAAAAGATGGTAAGTTTGACTAGTTTGACAGATGGTAAGTGTAACATCCATCCACATGAGGAGAACTTTTTCATAAAATAAGGTTCCAGTTTTAATAAATAAACACCATCTTTTGTTCTGGTGCTTCCAAACGGTACTGACTAAATATTAAACCGAGGTGTTTATCAGGAAAACTGCAACCGTAGGATGGTCTGCCAACCCCACGTAGACGACAGTCAGTCTCTGAACCTGGAATGTGTTTGACATCAGACGTGTGTTTGACAGTGGGTTTCCTTCTCTGCTTCCTGTTACTCCTACATCTGTAAGTTTCATTTCATGACTATCATGTCTCTGCAGCATTTTTCTGGGTTAAACTCAGTGTTTTTACCTGAGCAGGATCTGAATTTGTTTTTCCGAGAAGCACTCGCAATATATTCATCTGCCCAAACACACCCACAGCTGAAGAAGCGTAAAATAAATTAAATCATGGACAGACAACTTGAAATTCTAAACAAGATAAACATCTGTAGCACAGGAAGTCACAAAACATGGCACACTATTTTTCCCTTTAAGACTGCAGAGTAAGAAACACAGCAACATGTCCAACATGCATTCCAGGACGAATGCATCTGCTGGGTTTGGTGGAAAACATAAATACATAAAATTGGGATATTTCAGTAATTTCTTCACAGATGCAGTCATCACAGTGCGAACCACACTTCGTACGCCTCCTTAATATTTCCAGTGGCTTGTTTTGCTTTTATTAAGCACTGGATTTGTTTTTTCCTGAACGGACACCGAGCTGTTGCCCACACATAACTTGGATGATTTCTTTTTATAATTTCCACAACCAAGTGAAAATCTTTTTTGACATTGAAAATCTATTTTCTACAGACATCACTGCTCTACAATGTCTTAAATGTGTTAAATGTTCCATATTTTAATCAGATTCACTGTTAAACTAATACCCACAGTGCTGGTTTGCTGCTGTTTTCCAGGTATATGATGGTGTGTTCTTCCACATATGTTGGTTTGTGTCCATGT
>JAQQZY010000015.1:34577685-34591316 GCA_030068375.1 Ostorhinchus rueppellii
AGGAAATACTGGTGGGTTCAAGGTGATGTCAAATGGAGCTGAGTTCAACATCTGGAGGTTTAGATAGTTGGACAAAATCAATATATGGAATCAGAAGATGGATCCATCTGGAATCAAACATTCAACTGTTTCTGAGGAAGTCTGGGACAGTGGGACAGGTAGGGACAGGAAGGACAAGTAGGGACAGGTAGGACACACAGCTTTTACCTGGAGTGAACACCTCTGCCATTCTTCCAAATCCCCAGCAGTCCTCAGATGTTCTCTGTGGGTGGAGCTAACTCTGCACATCTCAGTCACACATTCACAGTGTTTTTCCTTGCCCTCAGCTCAGAATTCGGTATCAACCAGATATAAAGCTGTGCTGCATGGTTTAAGTGTAACAGTTTGGAAACTAGAGTTGACATTGTTCCGGTAGAGGTGGTGTTTCTCCCACGGTTGGAAATACTTTCACCTTCCACTAGAGCAGCACTTTGGAAAATGGTGCTCCATGCACGAGCAGCTGAAGGGAAATCTGCGAATTGGTAATTAGTGTTCAGATGAAGTTACAGCAGATGTTCATGCAGACAGGCTGACTTATGAAAACAACTCCACTACAAACTAACAAGTGCCTTCTTAGCTTTGTAGTGGAGAACTTGCAGCTTTTTTTTCTCAGTTAAAACAGTTTGTATCGTGGTTCCAAAGCTGGATGAGTTTTATTTAACCCATAAAGACCGAGAGTTACTTTTCAGGCAGTTCACAAATGAGTTTTTCTCTTTATTTGACCTTTCTAAAGTGATTTAACACCATTTATTGTAATATTACCATCTGTATCTTTGCTTCTTTATCAATGAAAATCAGGTATTTTCCTATATTTAATTTATGGCTCATGCAGGGGTCTGACGGTCATTATCAGGCTTCTGCAGAGTTTAATTATTGGCTTATCATTTGAATCAAGGTGTGTTGAAAGAGGGATACATCTAAAACATGCAGGATACTGGCCCTCGAGGACCAGGATTGGTGACCTCTGATGTAGATGTTCATTAAAGCACAGATTAAAGTTAAGGGTTATTATATGAGAAACAGAAAACTAAAGAAAAAATGACTTTTTCAGGAAAATCTCTTATGAGTCTCACGAGAAGATGATGGTGTTTTCACGGTGACTACGGAGCCTCTGAATGTCCAAATATGGTCATATCTGATGACCATGAAAAGATGAAGAACTGTATTTGACACCAATTATTGACATGGATTGATAGGATTAATGGATCCGCAGGTATTGAACAGTTTAGGTCAGTAGATGGTTTAGGTTAAATGAGGACATTTGGATCTTTAAGGGTTAAAGGCAAACATTTGGGTCTTTAAGGGTCAACGACAGACGTTTGGGTGTTTAAGGGTTAATGATCTTCAGTAGACATATGGTGCAGACTGTACCATAGTCCCAGTGGTCCATTTGTCCCTCGGTGCCGGTCCTGCCGTGGCCCTGGTCTCCTGTATTATCCAAACACCAGGGTCTTTCCTCAGGTTGCTGCCTGTAGATTTACCCATTAGTTCTGCTGCTGTGCTTACGGCAGAGAAATCCCAGGTCAGCTGAAGACAGTTAGACAGTGGAGTGAGTGACATCCCATCCAATTACTTGTCACCTCTACACAGGCAGGTGCTGGGACTTGAGGAGACCACATGAGACAAGCAATTACACGGAAAAAGATTCTGATCACCGCAGAGGTATAGCACACCTCTGTGTAACCCCGCTGGAAGCTTCATGTCTTAAAGTGATATGGACTAAAGCGCTATGGCGTTCAGAAGGGCCAGCTGATACTCCCAGAAGCCCCAAAAAATCAAACTCTAATCTGTTTTTATAACCATAATCTTAAAGGAAATACAGTGTGTGCTGTGGAGATGGACCACTGGGTGTCATAAGGCTAGTTAATAGAACAGTCTGGCATTGACCCAGTAAAAGCAAACATCTGACCATGAGTGCATTTGAGCAGGAAGACCAACTGTGATCAAACCAACTGAATGGACTGAAGGAGCAGACATGAGCCCTGGGCATGTGCTGCTGACACACATTACACACAAATGGACACCGTTTATTTTACACTTTACTTTGCACTTACACCAACTTAATATTTATTGATTTCCAGGAGAGCGGTGGCAGGAGACAGAGTTTGAACAAATGCCCTGTTGGACTATTTGACCAAATCACGGATCTATCAGCTGAATGATGACGCTGTGTTTGGGATGGGGCTTCATTATCTCATCACATATTAGAATGAGGTCAGGTTTTAGGCTGAGGATTAAGAGTGAATTTTAAAAAGACACAGTGGTTTTAATAATAATAATCATCATCATCTTCATCGGTTAGGGTTAGTTAGTGTAGTCCAAAGCTGAAGGAGGTCCAATAAAATATGAGAGTATGGTCGTGAAAGTACCAGTACTCATTTATTAGTAAAAGTATAAACAGAACCTCATTTAAGTCTCTTCACTCAGTCCTATAATGACTTACGGCAACGTCTTCATCATAAAGTCATGGAGGCTGAGGAAACGTATGTTCACGTCAGTGGTTTTTAATTATTTATCCACCCACCTTTGGCTCTTTGTTTTCTTGACTTTACCTGT
Source organism: Ostorhinchus rueppellii (assembly GCA_030068375.1). NCBI lineage: Eukaryota > Metazoa > Chordata > Actinopteri > Kurtiformes > Apogonidae > Ostorhinchus > Ostorhinchus rueppellii. The sequence continues at coordinate 34,580,281 of JAQQZY010000015.1, forward strand.
GCATTCGTTTCACAGTCTGTGACAGCCAACTGCTGTGGGCTGGTTCAGATCCACAGACAAATGGGACTGGAGCAGTGACCCTGAAAAACAACAGCACAAACCAAAAGAGGAAACGGAGCTTTAAGCAGGATTTCACCTGTGTGAGCCATTAGTAAACAAATGTTTTCCTCATTATTTTATGGTGGGTTTGTTATTGACACATAAAAACCACCCAGATTCCACCCAGTGCTATACACTCGGATAACTCTATTATATCTGCCTGTTCCTCATAAAGTTGGAAGAATACTGTTTTCCGACACATTCCTCTTTTTAATCCTGTTTCTACACATCAGTAATCACCTTTGACAAGGTACACTGATTCCATACTGAGTCCCACTCACACATCTGTCAACAATACATCACATTGTCACAATCATTTCGTGCACAAGTACAAATATATATGTTTTGCCAACTTTTCAGGCACCGGTGTATTTATGCTCTACATTTAGTTTGAGTATTTTTTAAACACAAAATGAATTATGTGGTGACATGTAAGGGATGTTAGCCACTGCTTAGGAGGTTGGATTGGATTGGATAAGGCGGAATCAGTGCAGAAAAACATCCACTCATCACAGGACTGTAGTCATTTCACACATCCAGCACTCTCTGAACATCACTGAGGACACCCTTCGACACTCCTGCATCTGCTCATTGGTGTCCATGCTGACATCAGCACACACAGACATGACGACATCAGCTGGATCAATGCCAAAATAAGCTACAATATGTGCGAGGGGTGGGGCTTGTTGTGCCTGGAACCCCTTGTTTAGTTTGTAGGACAGATGCAAACTGCTCTTCGCGGTGTGTTAGTTCCAGTTAGTGTCCTGAAGGGGCCACACTGCTCCATCAAACTTTGGTAGACTTGTTTCTTCTCTTTTACACCCACCCACCTCACCACAGCATTAGATAGATGTCTGTCAGATTACCCAGTGCATCAAAAAGTGATACGCTAGTGTTTCTTAATTTGTTGAAATTTTGGCCAAGTGTCAGTCAGTGATCATTTTTGAGCAGGAGCATGTAGGTGCAGTGTTAGAACTGGTGTCACGTCCTAAGTCTGATTCATTTTCCATTCCATTTGTTTTACTTTATGACAGTTTCCTTTCATACAGTGTTGGTCAAACTGTGGAGTGGTCCCCTAGAGGTGTGTGAAGTGTTCCCAGGGGGGTAATGGGCTCAGTTCTGAGTGTGTTTTTGTTCTTGTTAGAACATGTATAAGGTGGAACTGATGTTTGATGGTTGAAGCATTCTGGACTCATTTTATGGATGTCCACCAAACCAATCTACTGCCACTGTCGCTAGACTGGACAAAGAGTTTAGGTTTGGACAGTGGACAAGGACTGGACTGGAAAACACACATTGGACATGTTTGTGTTTTGGACCAGTTTGGACAGTTTGAACTTGAATGTTCTGAGATGGTCAATGGAAATGGGCTCATGGACCCACTGATACTGGTCACATGTTCATCTGTGGAACCAACATGTGTTTGTTGGACTAAAAAAAGGAATTGGATTATCTGAGTTTGACAAAATTGGACATTTCGTATTTTTATTTGGATAAAATTTATTTATATTTATATTTATAAAATGTCTTGGAACAGTCTGGGTGAGTTTATTTGGATTCTTTAAGCAAAAAAAAAGAAAGATTTAATTCAATTAATTCAAGGAATAGAAAGAAGTATCTTTACAATATTGATGTTTCTGTCAGCAACAGTTAGAATTGAACCACTGGTACGGTGTTGGTGGAGTAGAGGGGGGGCTGGAAGTCAATGGTCCTCCAAAGGGGGGTCCACAGACACAGACAGAGGACCAGCAGCGGGTTAAGATCTTGGAAAAGTAGGTGTGAAAAGAAGATAGCGTGTATTGTTTTTATTTTTTTGGACAGTGGAGCTGCATTCTATCACATCTGTGAGCAGTCATATGTGGTGTTTGCAGTCACTGTGCTCTGTTGTTTAGATCTGAAAACATGTTGCATAAGTTTAAGAAAAGCCAGTGAAAGGCCTGGAAGCAACAGTCTATGCATTGTTATTTATGCCTGAACTAAAACAAACAGGCTGTGCATTTGTATTTTATCAGCCTTTCCGTCATGCATTTATTGTAGTGTGTTTTGTGGCATTGCCTGGGGTTTGTGGATGTGCTGTGTTGCCTCGGGTGCTGCTTCAATATTACACAGCTTAGTGCTTAATTAATATCACGATGCTTGAACCATTAAAGTTCTACGCTCTTGTCAGTGCAACTTTTCCCTCCCGGTTAGCGCTTTAGTCAGACTTGCGTGTCATGCGGCTCCGTTGCGTTTGTTTGTGGTGAATGTTTCTTTGGCGCAGCGGTCTGCAGAAACAGGAAACACTAGCAGCTCATAGTTAGCACACCAAAACGTTGCTGAACTGTCGCCACCAATAAATTAAATAGCACATAAACAGCAGATAAGTTATTTTGTATTATTCATTTCATTGTATTATTCATGAAGACTGATGCAGCACTGTGCTGTTTGTTTTGGTTTGGCTGAGGTTGGAGGAAAAAATCCCCTGGAAACAGATAGGGAAGATATCCGCAAAGGCCGTGGTTCTGTTCTGACTCAAATGTTCTGCTTGAGTCCACATTAGTGGGCAGAGCCGCCTGAAATACTGTCCTTTTCCTCAGTGCGATAACTCTGTGAGGTAATCATGCTAATAATGTGGTTACGGAACAAAGATGATTGATTATTCACTTAGAGGACTAGGCGCAGGTATTAAAATGATTATCTTCATGATTTACTGAACTATCGATTGGAGGTAAATCAGAGCGGAGGAGTGTGTTGGTCTGGAGTGGACGCTGGCACTCCAACCGTCTCACCTGGACCAATCAGGTGTGTTATAACTGCAGGTTAAATGACTCGAGTGTTCGTGCGGTTCGTCACCCAAATGCCCAGACTGGAACGACGTCCCTGCGCGGGTGCAAAGTGGTTTATGGTGGTTCTTTTTTATTGCTGGTCATTACATTAGTGATTAGGCATCAGATTGGTGGGAAACGGAAGCTGAAGGGCTGAAGGCTAACGGATCCTCATGGGGGCGTGGATCTGACTGCGGCCTGCAGGAACATCATTCATTAGTGTCTGATACTGAAGCTGCATTTGATGCTTCTGCCTTGGGACAGTGAAGGCAGCAATAAGTACCTCATTGTCATGCCAAAAAACAAAGACTGTACTTAGTGAGCGTTTATGGAAATATGTGATTTATATTCAGACACGAAGGTCAAACTTTTCACAGTCGCTGTTCATCAACGAATTTAGTTTTTAGCTGCAGGTGACGAGCGTTTTTTTATTTTTTAATTTTTTTTCCCTCCATCACATAATTTGCGTCTGAATTGTCCCCCTGGTGATGATTCTAAATGTCTTTTGCTCACATTTCACAACTTCCTTCTATCCTTTCTAAGTAAACACTTGGTTAAATTGAGCTGATTCAGGCCTTCTGGAGATGGATCGACTGCCTGATGATAATCTGATGAATTTCTGCATATATGAATGCTGTAATTGAGGATGCACCTCACCGCTCATAAATTACAACTGATGGAAGTGTGGCATGGGGGACGGCTCCGTGCATAATGAGGCTCAGTGGCATAGGTATCATTTAATTAAAAAGTGTTGTGACAAAGAGTGTGTGTATCTAAACAGTCAAACTTAACTCAGACAGAGGAGCTGGAGATGGATGGGAGTTGGGTTAGCAGATGCTTAAGGGGAAAAGTATAAAATGCAGCAGGAAACAAAGATAAAAGAGTGACACTTTCTGTGACATCCATGTCTATAATGCATTATAAAGATGCTTAAATGTCTTACAATGCACCTTTATTGCTGTGTAATCGTAGCTGAAAGAACTTATAATTCATTCATGACATCATAACAGATGATCACGTTAATGTCTGTAACTGAATATGAACATTCTTATAATATGTGCATGTAGTTGTAAACCATGTAAGAACTTTTATTCCATATTATGAAGTAAATAATACATAGATTAAACTGCCATAGTGTGTTTGTTGGAGGCCTTTGAAACAGAACTTTAGTCCATATTTTTACTCTTCATAATCTGATACTTGTCAGCCCTGTGATGAACTGGCGACTTGTCCAGGGTGTACCCCCCCTTCGCCCTTAAGTAGCTGGGATAGGCTCCATGCGACCCCCGTGACCTTAGTGAGGATAAAGCGGGTATAGAAGATGAATGAATGAATGAATCTGATACTTGTCATTTTTCAGCAGAACTGAGGCAGTCACAGTCAAAAACTGGGTATTTGGAAAATCATGACCTTGAGTTTGACCTTTCAAGGCTATTGAAGGTCAATTAAATTGGTGCCAAATGAAAGATCATATCTGACATCCTATAAGTCAGTAATACAAACTTAGACGATATCCATCTGAGTTTTTAAGACAAAAGCCATTTTCTGAATATGCAAATTAGGCACCTGACCCCTGGTCACTTTAGATACAGTAACTAAAAATCTACATATACATGTATGACAAATGAGGTAGGGAATGGATAGAGAATTGGATTTACCATAATTTGGCATGTTTGAAATTGCTACGACGAACAGAATGGATATTATTAATGATAAACACATTTTACATACGTTACCGTAGTAACTAGAGGTCACGCAAACCAGAGTTTGTAAATGTGTCACATGTGAAGAGACTAGAACACAAATATTCCAGGTTCAGTTTAGTTTGATCAGATGAATACTGGTGATATTACAGAAAACTGACATCGTTAGTACCCCCCCCCCTCCCCCGTATTTACAGCAGGGGTACTAACGAGGGCATGGCCTTTATGATGTCATGATACAGACCATCTGATGAAGGAACGGAAAAATGAACCATTTGGCAAGTCGAAGATTTGGACGAATGTTCTGGTGAAATATCCATGTGTTGAACTTTGGCCTAATATTGAAAAAAAAAAACAAAAAAAAAGTATCAGGTTGAATAAAGAATATGGACAAACATTAGGACATGGACTGGAATCAATAATGATAGAACGAGACCAATAGAGGACAGACAGATGAACAGACAGAGAGACAAATCAGTCTGTTTTCCTTCCAATAATAAATGACTTATTTTTGTCAGATTTGGATTCTATTCTAATCACATTCTAATCATCATAGGTTTGGGAGTTTAATAATTATAATTGCTGTGCTATAGGCACATGTTATATTTCACAGGTGATAACTGATCATTATTTGACTTAAATACAATTAAATGGCATAAAATCCAGTCAGTGCTAAAACACATGAAATATAAAAAGAATGTTTTAATGTCAACCAAGAAACTATGACACCTTCTATAATATGTTAAGACATGGGTTTAATGGGTTACATGTAACATCGGTTTTTCCAAAGGGGGTCACACACAGCCACAGACCCACCAGACGGACTGCTCCATGTCCACAGACTGAAGACAGAGTAAAGTTCACTGTGTCCTCATCTGTTTCATGGTTTCAAGGTTTATTCTTCAAACTAGAACTCAGACACTTATTTGACAGTCATTCAAAATAAAACAGTGTCCTATAATGTTCACATATTGCATCAGCTGATAGTTTACATTATAGCTCTGTTTGCAGACTAAAACAGCCACAGCAAAACCACTAATCTCTTCTGTTTTCTGAACAGTTTGCATCATCAATAATTGAGCTGAGGCTGCGTTCACACACAATAAATCTGATCACCTGTATGTGATCTGTTCCACACAATTTGAACAGCACTAATCTGACCCAGACCACTTACATATGTGGTCCTAAATCTGATACGGATCTGATATTTTACAATGGGACTTCAGTCTGAACAGCCACGTCCCATTTATCTGACCTTTATGTCATTGAAATGCAACAAATGTCACAGTTCTGCGTCCCAGGAAGAGGAGCAGAGGAAAAACACTGTGATGCTTCTGGTCTTTTGAATTCCTCTTGCCTGTGAAAGTTGTTTTTGACGGGTTCTTCTCTTTAATCGAGTACACGGACATGTTTGACAAACCATCACAACTCTATTATACACACTGTGATCATCTGTAGAACCTTCAGATGACTGATACTAACTGCACTTTTATCTGTTTGCCTGTGCGGTAGAACACCTGCGCTGTGATTCATTCTAGTCGTGGACCTGCTCAGAAGATTCTGTGTAGGAACTGGTGTCATGAACCTGCCATCAACAATGGAATGTGGCAGTTACACATAGAATTAACAGCGTGGTGCTACTGTAGTGTTGGAGTTTTAATACTGAGTGTTGTTAACAGAGACGTCTGTCCACATCTGAGGTAATCGATGTGTTTCTAATTCAGTTTGAGATAAATAAAGTGTTCAGGACAGTGCAGTAGTTTGAGCCTTCTGTCAATATGATCAATATATACTCCAAAGGGCTGTGAGTGCGGTCTGTGTGATACATAAAAGCAGGATTTAAATGTTTAAATGTCATCCTGTTATAATATAAGCACCGTTAGGGCTCTAAATGAGCAGCTAAATTGTATGTTCAGACTGGAAGTGTAATCCATACTGGCTTTCAGGTGTTAAAGGACATACAATGAGCTATTTTTGACATTTGTTTTTAAAAATCCTTTGACAAGAATCTGTTTTTTGCAAAATTTGGAAAAGAACTGAATTGAGTAATAAGTGTTATAATGTATATATAATGTATTGGATTTCTTTATTGCTCATACTCAGTGCATCCAGTGGATCCATTATTCATTCAGTCTCACATTCACACTCTGGGGGAGTTAAACTACATCTGTATCCACCTATGGCCCCTCCCACCACTGGCCCCTCCCACCACCACTGAACTTTTATACACCAGTGTGAGTGACACTGGAGGAAAGCAGGGTGAAGTGTCTGAGCCAAGGTCACAATGGCACAGGACTAGGACAGAGCAGGATTCGAACTGCCAACCAACCTACTGTGCGTTCTGAGCCACAGCCACCTGATCCTGTTTGGATTCTTCCAAACATGTGGGTGTAAAACCACTGTGATGGGGGTCAGAGGAGTGTGGTTAACATGTTTTATAGCCCCATTATCTTCCTCTAAGCTTTTTCCGTCGGTGTTGAAACAGAACCGTAAAAAGTTTAGTGCTTCTCACAACCAGCAGAGTCTGTGGAATAGGATGGAGCTGACGGTTGGAGGGAAACATACTCAACACGCTGTCTCTCAAATGACTTCAATTAACGAGCTTCGCTGCACAAAAACAGCCATGCCTCCAGCCATACATCTGTAGCACAGCAGTTGTCACGTTCAGGCTCCACACCTTCTACATCACAGAGGTCAAACATACGGCCCAGGGCCCAACACCGGCCCTCTAAACCTTCCAAACCAGCCCCTTTAATTTGAAGTGTAAAAACAACACATATATGAACAATGAAGGCTGTTGAACTGGTTTTAGATCAGGTTCCACATACAGACTGACATGAAGTCAAACAAGTGGTCCCAGACACACCAAGCCCCGCCCCTCGCACATATTGTGTCTGACTTTGTTATGAATCAGCTGATGTCATCATGTCTGTGAAATCCTCTGACCATAGCAGTGCTGTTAGCCTCTGGAGTCTGTCACCATTCCACATGTTCTCATGGATACAGTACCCCCCCCCCCAAGTACCAACAGCTGGTGGATCTGGATGCGTCCCCAGGTCCACGTCTGTCTGGTGGTGTTCATATGTTTGTTTACTGTACACAGCACGGGGGTCACACACATCCAAACATCCCCCCGTGGTTGGAACCCGAGGTGTTCCTCTTCCACAGCGTTCCTGAATCCTAGTTCCACCTTTATCAGGATCTGTTCCTATCTCCAGAGGAGTTCCAGAGGTGGAGCCACATGATCCAACATTTCATTTACACAAACGACAAAACAGAATGAAGGGGAATATTCCAGAACAGAAGAATATTCCAGAACAGAAGAATATTCTAGAAGAGGAGAATATTCTAGAACAGAAGGCGAATATTCCAGAATAGAAGGAGAATATTCTAGAACAGGAGAATATTCTAGAACAGGAGAATATTCTAGAACAGGAGAATATTCCAGAATAGAAGGAGAATATTCCAGAACAGAAGAATATTCTAGAAGAGGAGAATATTCCAGAACAGAAGGAGAATATTCCAGAACAGAAGGCGAATATTCCAGAATAGAAGGAGAATATTCTAGAACAGAAGGCGAATATTCCAGAATAGGAGAATATTCCTGAACAGAAGGAGAATATTCCAGAATAGAAGGGAAAATGGGCTGCTGTGTGTAGCGTGTGCACATGTATAAATCATTCCTGGAGGCATAATATTATTAAAATCCACAGATTTTTCTTAAGTTTTTTCAGGTTATCCACATGTTTTTTGTTTGAATAGTTTGTAAATGTAAATACTTTGATAATTTAATGTTTTTAATTGACAATAACTTGGAGTTTTCATTATTTCTCGGTTATTCTGCTATTATTTGAACGGTTGCACCCAGTGTGGCTCGAACTGATCCCTGAACTAAAATGATTGCGACCCCCTGCTCCGCTTCATCTGACTTCCTCCTCATGCTGTGTCTGTGTTTGCGGAGCCGTTGTTGTCGACCCTCACTGTGACTGCCACAGCTGTTCCAGAGCTCACACCCAAGCTGTGACTTTATTAATCACCACAACCTCTGATCTGATCTTTTACTCCGCTCAGCACTTCTGCTCTGTGCTCTGCTGCGTGCACATGAACCAAAATAGCTGGAGCTCTTGAAGACGCCCTCAGTCTGTGCAAACACCAGCTAATACTTCGCACGTGTGTCGCAATGAAAACTGGCTCTGACTTTTAATTCTTCTGCCCCAATCAATTGAATTTACTTGTTTGTGTCCAGTCCAGCAGGGCTTTTAGATGCTTAAAGTTGCACCAATAAACACTGCACGTCCCCATAGTGGCAGATTGAAGCTCAGCACCAAGAATTACCATCTGATTCAGTGTTGTTTTTACTAAATGTAATTAAAGGGACCACGGAGGCGAAAGATTTAACAGTAGCAAGCGGTGTTTCGTGTGGACAGAGTGATTCTTTTTGCTGTTTAGGAGACACTTTACTGCTTTGCTTCCTCTTTGTCTCCGTCGGTCTGGTTTGGGGGCATGGTAGAGATTGCTTTTGTTGTGTTACTTGTTATTGTCATGCAGCTTTGCTATCATTTGTCCAACTTAAGGGTTCGAGTGAACAGCGCTGAAAAGAAAATATGTGTTCAGTCACGCTACAGCGGCTGAGTTTAATTTCTGTCTTTCCTCGTATCGTAGTGCAGTGTTCTCAGCCTCTTACCAATTGTGTTCCTTTCTTATACCAGGACTTAAATGGAATAGTAAATATAGCAGTATCCCCTGGGGGTTACCGGAGCCCCCTGGAGGTGGAAGCAAGGCGACTAAGTGCGACACGAGTGAAGGAGCTGTGGGCGACCGGTTCCTCCGGAGGGGCTGACAGATGCTGATGCTGACAGATCGAGAGAGCGATTATTCAGAGCTTAGGAGATGAACTAGTGCTTGTGTTAGCCGGCTCCCCTGGCTGTGGAATCACTCCCAATCACACCTCCATAAATCACGCACACATATCCTGGTGCAGTTTGGAAACAGCAGCAGCGTGGAGCAGAGCCGCTCATGCTGATGAAAGAGTGTTTATCATGAAAGAGCGCCGTTAGTGCCCACCGGACTGTGCTGAGAGAACAGAAAGCAGGTGCTGATCTGACACCGGGGGTCTTCATCCTCTTAGACGCTGCTCTTCTCCCTTCGTTGGCTTTTCATGCCTTTTCTGCCTCATGCATAGGTTTTTCGGCCCTTTCTTGCTCCGATGAGAAAACATCTTTATCATGTAGTTACAAGTCGAGGTAGGCTGTTGGAAGTGTAGCCAGACTTTTTTGTGAGGAATTTGAAGACGCTGACAGCTGTGTCAGCGTCAGCCCTGTTTGATGTAGCCTACAGGTTTTCAATTTGGTGATGGGAATAATCTTTCACAGCCGTCTTCGTCTGACAGAAACAACATGTCTTTACTGTTCAAAGTAGTTCAAGTGTCTCTGTGGATGTAAACAAATAGACTGGCAGTTCGCATCAGCTTTAGCCGGAGCACAAACTAAGCTAACAATTTAATGTAAGCCAGATGATGGGCATATCTGGGCTACTTACTGTATTCATTAAACATGGAATAACTCAGAGATGTTGGGTTGTTAAGGAGAGGAGTCACTACAACACGGTGCTCCTATTTGTGGATTCCACTTATTATTAATAGGATCTTAGTTCCTTAGTTCACTTTACCTCTTAGTTCCATTAAACCCGATGGTGAGCCTAAAGATGCAGGTCCACTGACCTACATTTGCACTCGACATTTTCATATATATTCTTGACAATATATTAAATTACTCCAACCATCGATTCTCTTTATTTCATAGCTTTTTTTCTTTGTTGAACTGGTTCCAGTAGTGTATGGCTCAACCGTAACTCACTCATTGGCCCCTCCCTCTTAGCCCCACCCCTCCACTTTGCACGTTCATGTGAAGGAGTAAGTGTGTCCCTATTCTTGATGAGTCAGAGGGGAGGGGCTAAGGGGGATTTTCCAGGCCAACACTCCAAACACAGGGGTAGGAGAAATTTACCCATAATTCAGTTCAAATCATGGGTCAGATGGAGGTAAACACTGCAAAAAAGTTCAGCAGTGACCAAAGAAACACACAAATGGACAGATTTACTTCAGAAACAACTGAATCATGTGATCGTCTGTTTAATGTAGTTTCAGTGTGTTATAGATGTATTTGTGTGGTTTATAGTAGATAGATGTAAACAGATGACCAAAGCCAGAAGGGTTGGACCATTTCAGAGGAGAAGGTTTACACCACTCCACTACCCCTTAGAACGGAGTTTAAAAGGGGAGGGGCAAAGGCGGAAAGCCAACTGCAAGTGAATTGGCCAATAAATGTAAAACAGACACATGAACCTAAATGACCCCACACACACATACACACACACACACACACACACACACACACACACACACACACACACACACACACACACACACACA
>JAQQZY010000015.1:34643779-34654084 GCA_030068375.1 Ostorhinchus rueppellii
CCTTAAGTAGCTGGGATAGGCTCCATGTGACCCCCGTGACCCTAGTGAGGATAAAGCGGGTATAGAAAAATGAATGAATGAATGAACTTCAGATCTACCATATCAAATTTAAAACCTTTTTAAAGACTTTTTGAAGGTATTAAATGCAGATTTGTAAATTCAAGACTTTTAAGACCCTATGGGAACCCTGTATGTTCTGTGTCTATAGAATGCTCCCAGCTGAACCTGAATATACTGAAGACCAGGTCTGAACATTAGTGTATGTTTTCTTTGCTGATGACATCTAATTGTTGTTGGAAACCTGGGCATTGAAAGGCTGACTGTCGTATGTTAGGCACGAAATACACTTCTAAACACAGAAAGTGGCCTGTTAACCCTGTGGCTCTGGATGCCCCGGTGCAACCCTGTAGAGAAAGGGCTGGGGTGGTGGCTGCAGTTGAGAGGTTTACAAAGACGACTGCAGTTTCTGGTAACAAGTCTGAGCCTTTTTCCTCTGTGCCGTCTTCATCCCGTCTGGAGTTGATAACATGGTTGAACTAAAGTTATAATAGTTTCACATTTTTTATAATACTTCAGTTTTATTTCATTTTGACCTTTTCCCCTCTAATTCAGTTTTAATTAGTTTTTAAAGTGGGTTTGCTAGTTTTTATTCGTTTTAGGTTTTTTTCCAAATGCTTAGTTTTAGTATTAGTTTAAGTTTTGTTTTTTGTTTTTTTTCATACTTTGGGTTATTTGCCAGGTGCAGGATTCAAAAAGATTAGAGTAGGTAGTGTGCAATAAAACTCAACTAAGGATACCATTTTAAAAAAATGTATTCAGCTACTGTTGAAAAACTGACAGTGCACAACAACCATAACAGTCCATAAAAGAGCTGAAGTCTTCAGTGTAAAATGTGTGTAATAGTCAAACAGTTCTGAAGTGAGATACAGGTGGTGTGGCTGGTACTGATCTAAACATTAACAGAAGAATATAAATCCATTCAAAATCTACAGGTAGGACTCTTTTTTTGGACCAAAACTACAAACACAAAAATAAATGGACTCCTCTTCTCAGCACTAGATGCAGGTTCAGCCTTATGACATATTAATGCGACAATTCAGTTAACGATTCCAGGGTTCTCCCAGACAATGGAATAATGGCGCTGCGCCAGGGTACCGGCACTCAGCTGTTATACACCTCCCCCACCCCAGTCGCCAGCGTGAGATCATCCTTTGTACAAACCCCCGGTCAACGGTGCGAAACCTTCGGTCCTGCCTGAGCTGTGTAGACCTGTTCAGACTGGTTCAGACATTTTCAGACTGGTTCAGACCTGTTCCGACTGGTTCAGACTGGTACAGACTGGTTCAAACTAGTTCAGACTGGTTCAGAGTGGTTCAGACTAGTTCAGGAGCATGAGGCCTCTTTTACACTCAGATCCAGACCAGAACTGCTTTGAGAATCTGTGGAAGGACTTCACATCCTGTTCTGACTCCCCATCAACAAGATCTTGGAGGAAAAATAGTACAATTATGGTGTGGAATTCCTATGTTGGCATTTATTATGACCTTGTATCAGCATTATGGGGCATAAATAATGTGATGGTGAATGCTTGCTTAAGTCAAAGATAAAAAAACGGTCCAACACAAATATTGTACATGTGACTGTGCATGTGTAGAGCTGCACCAACTTCAGTTTCCAGGTTCACTTGTATTCAACAGGCCAACAATAGCTTCTCATTCAACCATACTGTAACCTGTTTCATGTAAAGCTCAAATGAGATGTTTCAACATTCATCCCAGAGACCTTTTTTGTCTGTTCTTGGATGAATCAGAGCAGGCTCTGGGCTCTGCTGAACAGTTTGTTTGAAAAGGACCAATCATGCAAAATGTGCTTGGCAGATTGACCAAAAAAATCAGGGTCGAAATGGAACTGGACAAGGTTTGTGCGGCCCAATTAAACAGGCATGTTCTGGTCGGATGGTGTTATTTTGTATGCCTGATAATCAGCGTCTGTTGTTCGTTATCAGGAAATGCCAAATACTGTCATCAAAATCTTATTTAAGAAGAATAGAAAACAGTAGTTGGGATATCAGTAGACATGCACAGATGCAAAATGGAAGCACTTTTATGTTTTGATTCCATTTTTATAGGAATCACCTGACATGCATATGTTCTTTACTATAGTTGTAGCTGTATTTCTTACTCTGTAGTCCTCTTTGTATTGTTTTTTTTTTCCTTGCACTGTAGTGACATCCCCACCTTTTGTTTTCAGGAGTCAGTTGTGTCGGGGAAAACAGTGAGTCCACTAATATGACAGAGTGCCTGCGATGGGCTGGCCCCATGCCCCCTCAGATCAGAGAGTGCCGAGTGCCTTGCAAGGATGACTGCACGCTAACTGCATGGTCCAGGTTTTCTGAATGCGCTGGATGTGGCAAGTTCCGAAGCCGCAAACGCTCGCTCACAGGTAAGGCCTGCACACGTGCTTACACACCATGAATCCTGTATTTTACTCCAGGAAACAGGTGCCTTGGAACACTGGTGCTCAGTCTGTGTCTGTGGCCCCCCCTTTGGAGGACCATAAACCTCCAGCCCCCCCTCTACTCCACAACACTGCACTAATTGTTCGATTCTAACCATTATTGACACAAACACCAGTACTGTATCAATACTTTCTGCTTTTCCTTGAATATTTTTTTTCTTGAAATTCAACATAACTTACATTTTTTTCCAAATAAACTCACCCAGACTGCTCTGAGACAATATTTGTCCAAATAAAAACAGAAAATGTCCAATTCTGTCCAACTCAGACAATCCAGTTCCTTTTCTTAGTCCAACAAACACATGCTGGTTCCACAGATGAACATGTGACCAGTATCAGTGGGCCCATGAGCCCGTTTCCATTGAACATCTCAGAACATTCAAGTCCAAACTGTCCAAACTGGTCCAAAACACAAACATGTGCCATGTATTTTTTCCAGTCCAGTCCTTGTCCATTGTCCAAACCTAAACTCTTTGTCCACTCTAGTGACAGATCACCATGGCAGTAGATTGGAAAATGAGTCCAGGGTGCTCCAACCATCAAACATTAGTTCCACCTGATACATGCTCCAACCTGAAGAACAAAAACACACCCAGAACTGAGCCCATCACCCCTCTGGGAACACTTCATACACCCCACCCCACAGTTTGACCAACACTGGGTTAAGAGCTGAATGACTGGATCCTCCTCTTACATACAGGGACAGGACAGTTACAGATACATGTTGGTGGTTATTTATCCGTTATGTTGCATGTCAGTCAGCTAATTTGCTCAAGAACCTTGAAACATATGGCTAAGTTCACCTTCCAGAAGTAGCTCAAGTACATCTCCCATCATTGCCGTCATTGCAGTATGTACTTACGTGTGTTGAGAAGCTGCTACACTCTGACATATATAAAGCCGTTAACTTGGGCCTTGTTTCCCGTTCTGTTTCTTCTACTGTAACTTGCTACTGTCCCTGTAGTGTTGTGTCAGGTCTAAATTAGGTCTTATACTGCTTGTAATCCCTTATTTCTGTGCAGATGGCCAAATGTGAATTACACGCTGTGGTTGCAGACCAGGCTGGATACTATTTGTCTTCATGAATATTTGATCCAATGCCAGAGGGGTTGCAGTAAACACACCCCGTCTCCTTCTATAATACTCTTAGAATCTGAGAAGTGAAATCAGCCTTAGCTCTGTGGTGGGTTTATTTGGCAAGAGTGTGTGTTTATGTTCAGTAGGTCATAACAGCAATAAAAGGTCAGGATGGCTGTTTGTTTATGCCAGCTTTAACAATGTCAGGTATATTGATGCAAAGTGAACTACTGTGGCTTTTACACTCTAGTATATGTTAAAGATGTTGGCCGGCTTCCAAGTCTTCTGCTCAGATAATAGAGCAAAGCAGAAAACATATCTGGGAGACGATTGGCAGGAGCAGAAACTACAGTCAACACAAGCTGTCCTTTCATTCATTATTTATGTATTATATTGGTGTTGAAATAATTTGTCACCCTCTTTTCGATGATTGAACTTAATAATAGTAATACTAATACTAATAATAATAATAATAATAATAATAATAATAATAATAATAATAAAAACCTAAATCAAGTGCTTGAAAGAAGGGGAATAAAGTCACCATCCAGACCTCCTCCTCTGCAGAACCAGGATTTTCTAGCGATTTACTCACATAAATAACCAAACCTGATGTGTTTAAGTGTAAATACAAGCACGACAAATGTGAACTCAGCTTATGTTCACACAGTGGAAGCCGGAACAGTGTAATTATGTGGATGTGCTCATATCATAGTCAAACATCGGGAAATAAATACACATATCGTTAGAAAATACTTGACACACTTCTCATGTTGTATTTACGGTCTGAGTTTGTGCAAATAATGGCTGTGATTTTCCTATTGGTGTTCAAAATATAATATCAGCCTCCTCAGCTGCAGACTGTGGACTAGGCTGTGCATTTGCAAGAGATGGTTGGAAATTGGACACTATTTGGAGCCAGAGTCTGTGCCATAGAGATGCAGGGACATCACATATATAAGCGGACCACCTGATTGGGCAGTGGCTGCACGTGGCTGATGCAGGATGGTTATTGGTCATTACAGTCGTCAGTCAGACATTTCTAATAAGTTAATGTGAAAAACAAGGGTGACCATACGTCCTCTTTTCCCTGGACATGTCCTTTTTTTACAGCCTGTCCAGAGTGTTTTATAAATTCATTAAAATGTCCGGTTTTATTGTTTTTCACGGGACCAATTAGCGCCTCCATTTTTTTACATTTTTTTTAAACTCGAATACTGGTTATAAGGCACATGGCATCTTTCAGTAAACTTCAAATATCATTTAAGTATCTTAAGCCTGAGCCGAGTGTCCTCGTTTTCTGACGTCAAAATATGTTCACTCTATGAAAAACTAACAATATGAACACAGAACTGAAGTCTGCATAAAAAGACTGAAATCAACTTTGGAAAAAAAAAATGTGGATATTTAGTATAGTCATATGAGATAGATAGATAGATAGATAGATAGATAGATAGATAGATAGATAGATAGATAGATAGAACTTTATTGATCCCACAAACAGGGAAATTCACTTGTTACAGCAGCAACAAAGCAGAAAAAGTGAGAAAATTAAACGAGAGAATTAAAAAAAGATAATAATAATAATGAGGAAAAACACAATAATGAGAAATGACATGTATATATAAATAATAGTGCAGATTCTATACATGGTGTAAAAAAATATCCTAGTATAAAGTGACCAGTATATTGTGTAATCTACTTTTATGTACAGTCTATGGACTGATCCAAACTGGACTCAACTGGACTGGACTGGGCTGTACTGAACTAAACTGGACTAGACTAGCCTGGACTGGATTAGACTGGACTGAACTGGACAAGACCAGACTAGACTCGAGTAGACTAGACTAGACTCAAGCAGACTGGAATGGACTGGACCTGTCCAGACCAAACCTGACTAGATTGGACTGGACTGGACTGGACTGAACTGGACCAGACCGGACCAAACCAGACTATACTGGACAGGACTAGACTAGACTAGACACAAGTAGTCTACAGCTTGGCCATCACCGTGTTACTTTTTGGAGCTAGAAGTGACCATATTTGGACAAAACTGGCAAAATTGCAGGAACATAAAGGGTCGGAGCCATGTGCAAAGGCTCATGGGTGAGCTAATGGTAAACGTTATGTTATGGTAAAACTATAAACTGTATCAAACATGGCATGACAGTTAAATATTACATTTAAGACACCTACAGTGGAGCTGTCCATCTGGAAAAAGTGCCATCCGTGTGTTTGAGTGAAACTGGTCCTAAATCAGGACAGAGGGATGAAAAATTCAATTTGCATGTAGACAAACGTTCTGAAGCAGGTTTGAAGCACTTTGGGTCAATTTGAAAAATAAATATTTACCAAAATAAGAAGAAACTATTGTTCATATAAAACACATTTTTGTACATAAATCCACTTGTAACTGTCAAAAGGACACTAAAATTGCACACTACTATTATTTTGAATTTCTATTTATTCTGCCACAGGTGCATTCTGGGAATCGTAGTAAATATTAATGGCGGAGTGTTTGACTAAAATGAGCGCTGTTGAAAAATCTCTGGTGATTTATTAGTGTTTAAATGTTCACGTTCTGCATGTAACACCAGTGGACACAATGGATTCCACACCAAACTTGGACTGAGACTGAGACTGATACCAAACCTGCATGTGTGGATTAAAAACCAGTAGGATTGACACATTTAACACAGTGTCTGTATTTAGAGTCTAGAGAAGACCATTTAGTCACATGTTTTCACATCTAATGCACTGACACCTAGGCACGTTTAATGTCCATATTAAGGTCCTATTTAAGGACCCAATACTTGATAAATTCAGTAATTATTGGATGGGTAATTTATCTGAGGTCATCATTAGGTCCATCCTGGGGTAAATATGTCTACATTTACCTTTTTTTATTATTATTATTATTATTATTATTATTATTATTATTATTATTATTATTGATTCATTAATCCTATCAATCCATGTCAATAATTGGTGTCAAATACAGTTCTTCATCTTTTCGTGGTCATCAGATATGACCATATTTGGACATTCAAAGGCTCCATAGTTACCATGGAAACACCATCATCTTCTCCAACATTGATTCACCAGCAAACCCCATGGAGTTGGATCAATACCAGTGGATAGACACACTGGGTTTCACATAAAGTTAGCGATATCTGTGCTGTAAAAGTTTTTTTTTTTTATTCATTTTTCTCCGTTTTGATATAATTAACTTTCAATTTACTCTGAGTTTTCATGAATATCTACTTGATCTGTGAATTAAATATAGGAAAATACATGATTTACACCAAAAGAAAATGCAAAGTATAGAGGATAATATAAAAAAAACCAAGAAATTGGTGATAAATTAGCTAAGAACAGTAGAAATATAGAAAAAAATAATTTGGAAGTGATGTGAAAGTACCACCTGAATGGGTTCATGATAATCCAGGGGGAAATCTTTGCATATGAGGTTCATCCAAATATCATGGAAGGTGTTATCTGAGACCAGTGGTTGTGGGAATAAGATGAAGTAAATGAAAGACAGTAATTCTAAAGTTAACAGACTATTGCAGACTTCAGCCTCTCAGGGCAGGTTGTTCCACCTCCACAGTTTGTGCCTGGGCTGAGTTGAACTGATTTTCACACTGAAACAACATTCATATTTATAATTTGTCAGCTCATGCCAGTTGGTTTACTTATAAAGTCTAATAAAAGGCCTCACTTACACTGAGTGGTTCAATGACAATATATACAGCTTAGTCTAAAACATTTGCCTGTAATGAACGAGCTTTCACTCATATGGACTGGAGCTCCTTAAAATCGGCCTTTTCACTGCCCATATGACAGTCGAAGAGCCATCGGAAAAATACAGAACAGCTACAACACGGTACTTTAAACCCTTTTTCATTTACGTTTTGTTGTTTGTTTTGACAGTCATGTCCTCATAAATGTGTATAATTTAAAAATCAGATCAGCACCCAATTATTATGGGACATTAGCGTAATTATCCTAAACACAGAGGACTGATATGGTTTATTTTCTGTGGTTTTAATTTGAGGTTTCATTAATGTTCCGGTCTTTTAAACGTCAGCATTAGTTAAAGATGAATCTGAATTGTTTCATCACCAGCACCCTTTAAAAGCATGAAAACGACAACATCCACTGACATTGATCCACCTCCCTGGGTTTTACTAGGGAATCAGTGTTGGAGAAGATGATGGGGTTTCCATGGTAACTACAGAGCCTCTGAACTTCTGTAAGGGTTAAAGGTGGACATTTGGGTCTTTAAGGGTTAAAGGTGGATGTTTGGGTCTTTAAGGGTTAAAGGCGGGCGTTTGGGTCTTTTAGGGTTAAAGGTGGACGTTTGGGTCTTTAAGGGTTAAAGGTGGATGTTTGGGTCTTTAAGGGTTAAAGGTGGATGTTTGGGTCTTTAAGGGTTAAAGGTGGATGTTTGGGTCTTTAAGGGTTAAAGGCGGGTGTTTGGGTCTTTTAGGGTTAAAGGTGGACGTTTGGGTCTTTAAGGGTTAAAGGTGGATGTTTGGGTCCTTAAAGGTAGAAATGGTTGGTCTTTAAGGGAGCGTATCAGTCCCAGCTCCTTAGGAACAACATACGTCATACTGCTCTCAATTCTTTCTAAAAGCCTTTAACACAAAGACTTAAATTGAGTCGATGTCCAGAAAATATGACTGTGATTGGCACTAATGTGTCCCACTGTCTCCACCAGTACTTCTGATGGCCCTTTTCTTTAGTTAAGTGTAGAATATATTTGAATTCTTGGATTTTCCTGGCCATGCCTGCGGTACACAGTGAGCCAAATGCACACAGAGCGGACTGGACCCCCCAGTGTGCAAGGAAATGGGCAGCATTTACGCCTGCAATCTGCTCCATTTGGAGGTCCTGTCCACGTCAAATCTGTGCAGATCATATGATGGTGGAAACACATCCATGAAGTTCTCCCTAGCTTCACTTTGTCCTTGTTTGCCTGACTTTCTAGTGTTTCTTAACATAAATTAGTCCGTGATGAAAAAAAGAGCCTCCTGCACAGATGCACACAGCGATCCACAGTCACAAACCCACCTCCTCCGTCCATAGGATTTCATGTCCAGAACACAACCCACTGAACTGTCCATCAAAATGAGTCCAAGTATGAATCTAATTCAACTGTCACTGAAAATATGTGGATTTTACACAAACATCAGCGATGCTGTTCCATGTGGTGTCACAGCTCCAAAGTCTGAAAGAGCAGCAGGAACTTCATTAAAAGCAGATCTGTCTGGATCTGACAGTTATTAATGTTGTGTAGCCACTAAACTCTGGGACTGTGGGAGAAGAAAGGGAAGTTTGCAGTATATTTAAGCTCCAAAACTCACACCGACCTGATCTGGTCAATATGTGATGGCACATTTTACTGTTGATGTCATTAAACATGAATTCAACATCATTCAAACCTCAAAACACAAAGACTCAGAACAGAGACAAACAGACAGAGACAAACAGACAGAACAGAGATGAACAAATGGAGACAAACAGACAGATCAGAGACAGAGTCTGAGCCGAGTTCAAGTTAACACTAGTGGACAGCAGATGTTGACTACACCAAACCAAACTTTTTGTGTCCTGATCTTTAAGAAATGTGTGTTTTTTAAATGAGACTGGTAAACACAAACGTCCACCTTTAACCCTTAAAGACCCAAAGGTCCACCGTCATCTTCTCCAGTATTGATTCACCAGTAAAACCCATGAAGTTAGATCAATGCCAGTGGATGGACACACTGGGTTTATGTTCAGTTAATGACAGACTGGACTGAAAAAGACACTGTTTATTCAGTTTGAGCTGTTTCTGATAGAATAACCATCAACTTTAATCTGAGCTTCAGAATATAGAAAATGCAGATTTTATACTGTAAAAAAATGCAGAGATTAAGATTAGAATAAATGGTGATAAATCACTAAAGAATGGTTAAATATAGAGGAACATCCATTTGGAAACTGTCTTAGAAGTGTGCTGGGTCTATAAGTGCTGGACTATAAACAAAACAAAGCATCATGACTTCTGTCATTTCAGTATTTTGTGCTCAACCAGTGACCCCTACTGTCTATGTTATATTGTCTGTGGATGGAACAAATATAAAATAAAGTATATGTATATATTTGAAAGCTTCTACCGCATATTGCACTGCTTTATTATTGCTTATGAACTCTTTAAATACCTCTGTGGTCACAGTTCAGTCCCCCCCCCCCCTCGATTGTAAATGCGGAACCCCATTATGCACTATTACTGATTACATGAAAGAAGGAAAAATGAAAATGGAAAAAAAATGGAAAATGCACGAACAGTGTTTATTGTATGGCAGCATGGTGCTTTTGTCTCCTTAAGTGGAAGAAAGGTTCATATAGGCGTTGGAGTGAAGGTGGATTGATCACCCTTTTCTATTTATTGACATTTTTCCAAGCTAATTCATTCATGGCCTTTGCGGGTCTGCAATGAGCTGAACTTGGTTTTCTCAACTCTCATTTGTCAGACGCTGATAAGCACGTGTAGACCTGTGTTATAAAGAAAACTGCATCTAACCCAGCATTTGGCCTTGGCTGCAAAATGATTATTAACCCTTAAAGACCTAAACATCGGCCTTTAACCCTTAAAGGTGCCATGGCATGGTGGTATTCTGGCGCTGTCTACAGGTTTGTAGAGGTGTCACAATGTTATATCCG
>JAQQZY010000015.1:34693123-34706114 GCA_030068375.1 Ostorhinchus rueppellii
TTTTCACCGTCACCGTCACGGCCCACTACCCCCCCCCCCCCCCCCCTCCCACACACACACAATCACTGACCCGGAACAGCGTTTTAAAGTTGGGTAAATTATCTTTGTGAGATAAACAAAGATGCAACTGCTAATCCACGTGTCGACCATTATCTGATATAAGACTATTATATCAATGTTTTTATTTTGTATATATTCATATACAAGTTGAAATATCAGTTATGAGCCAATATATCAGCTTTTTTTTTTAGCCCCCATTATCAGTATCAGGCCCAAAAATCCCATATTGGTCAGGTTCTAGTCCACATACTTTTGTCCATATATTAGCTGCTGTCCTCTTTAGTTCGCAGCAACAGCCAGTTCCATCTGAGCTCAGTTTTATTGACAAACTGCCTTTAAAAATCAGACAGCACTTTACATGCAGCATCTTTTCATTACTGGTGTCTCAGTGACCCCACCTCAGAATGAAAACATTCAATTCAGTTTATACACCTCGAGTTTTGAGCAACTCCAAAAAAAACCAAAACATTTCACACGACAGACCCGACCTATCAGACTATAACTGTTAAGACTTCTGAGTGCTTCTGCATCTGCTGTGATGTGATGCACAGAACTATTAGGAACAGCTACAGGAACTCCAACTCATTTTCTTTCAGGAGCCACATTCAGCCCAATTTTTTGTTGTTTTGTATTTATTTAGTACAAAAAAAACCCCATTAAATTCTGAAAATATTTACATTTACAAACTATCCAAACAAAAAAAAGATGTGAATAACTTGAAAAAAACTGAACTTTACTGAAAAGGCCATTTTAACAATATTCTGCCTCAACCTATAATTTCTACATGTGCATTAGAGATCGAACCTACAAAAGGCACAAAATAGGCAGAATATTGTTAAAATTAAACTTCATTTTCTTTACATATTTCAGGTCATTCACATTTTATAGTTAAAAGATAAGTTCATATAATTATTTTCATAATTTATGGTTATTTGTTGAATTTAAAAGAAAATTTTTGAGTTTTGATTATTGATAGACATAATGTAATAATTTTTTTTCACATTAAACTAAGTAGAAAATTTGGAGTCATTATTTATAGGTAATTATGCCATTATTTTACTTCACATCACAATGGTGCTGTATGTGGGCCCCGAACTAAAACAACTTTGATGTCTGACTGTTAATATATATTCATCCTGGGGACTGGACTGGAAGCTTTAGTGGGCAGCATGTTTGACCCCCCCCCCCCCGGCTTAAAAGAAGTGTTGGTTGATTTGAACAAACCTCTGATAGTAACATTTGGAAACCGGAGTCACTGAACAGTAAAAAAGTGAACTAGTTCAACTTCTGTATCTAGACTGTGGTTGATGAAACCACATCAGTTTGTGGGTTGTGTGTGGTGGTTCTGACTTACCTCATCATACATAAACTGCAGGGTGAGGGCTGACTTCCCCACGCCTCCACTGCCCACCATTATCACCTTGTGCAGTGCCAGAGAGCTCTGGTTTTTACTTTTACTGGTGGCCATTATTGGATTCCTCTTTGTCTTTTCACACACTCAAAGCTCATAGACGCTCCGCACCCAGACAATCACTGACACAACCTGTGAATGACAAGAAGGAAAAACATATTAGCGCTCACAACACAGGCATGTGGACGAGTGCAGGGACAGATGGCGGTTGTTACTTAACAGCTTTCACTGTGGCAATAACTTACTGTGCCAAGGCGCTAGGCTTGGCTCCAACAGATCTGGAATCCTACCCTGCACCCTTCCCATTAAAGTGCCAAATTGCCTGCTCATGAATCCTAGAACTTTATAAAGTTTGCCATCAAAAGGTCACTGCAGCTGATCAGCAGTAATGAAGCTATCATTCACCACAGTAAGACAGCATTTAGGAAGGCATTAAGACGTGGCATCATAAGCTAACCTCGTTAAAAAGGAGGCAGATGTCGCTGACCATCTCTTTGCACTATATGGGCCCAACCCTCAGAAGGTGAAAGCTCACAGTCAATTGCTTTTCCCTCAGTTCCAGATCTTCTAAGTCGCACATAATTTCCAGTAGAGCTCAAAGTGAATATGTTGTAAAGGCCTGGCTGATGCATCTCAACACACAGCGTTTTGATGGACTGAAATTGATCGAATCATTCTAAATCTGAACAAAAATTGAACTGCAACTTCAATCACACACTTGTTATACAAATATGACAACCAGACACTTTGCAGCCTTTTTATAGCAACAGAAAAGACCTAAACACCTGCCAGCGACCAACAGCATCCACTGATCTAATGTGTTTAAGAACCCCTGAACAGTTAATCCCATCAATACAGTTAAATAATTCAGATAAAATGCAGTCATGGTCATCAGACATGACCCATTTGGACATTCAGAGGGTCCGTAATTACCGTGGAAACACTGTCATCTTCTACAACACACGACCATAAAAATCCGGTAACTGGGAGTTATCCAATAATTGCTGTAACCAGATGGGAAACAGTTACACTCACTTCATAACTGTGACTCTGGTTTACATGTTTCAGGCCTTTATCTGATTTCTTTCAGAGTACATACGTACGTTATGACGTCAGATGTACACTTCCTGTCATTTTCTAAACATCTGGTCTTGTCTTATTACCATGGCAACGCTTATGGTGTTAGTGCTATCTGACCTAATGTGGGAGGAGCTAAGAAGACAACAAAATATGTCACATGTTGCTGCTATCCCTAATTTCCTTTCATTGTTTATTTGTATTTTTCCTTTCACTCACGGTGTCGCTGGTAGTTTCAGGGTTTTTTTTGTTTTTTTTTTGTTTTTTTTACATGTGCAGATTTCAAAAAAAGAAAGAAAGAAAAAAAAAATCTGAATAACCTGTATAACTGTGTCCCGACATTGGACTATTGGGGAGAAATCAAGGTGTTAATCTGATTTATTATAATCAGATTACTGTTGTAATTGGATAAAGATGATCAGATGATCCTGTTTACATGATCAATAATCTGTTAACTACAGAAATGGGATACTGACCAGCGTATTGGTGCGGACGTAAACGGGCTCATTGATCCACAAATACAAGCCGTGTAATTTGACAAATGGCAATAGTTGCAGACACTTGTTTATATGTCCAGAAAATGGTACATTTTGTTGAAATTCCTCTGTTTTATAATAATAATGGATTAGATTTTTATTGCGCTTTACAAGTCCCTCAAGGCAACTTCTCAAAGTGCTTTACATTATTGATCCATTATTCATTCACTCTCACATTCTCCCTCTAGTGGTGGCAAAAGTGTGGCTGCCATTTTGCACCTACGGCCCCCACCACCAAACATTCACACGCATTCATACACTGGAGGCAAGGAGGCTGAAGTGTCTTGCCCAAGGACATAACGGACTGACTTGGAGAGAGCGGGATTTGAACCGCCAATCTTCCGGATATTGGATGACCCGCTCTACCGCCTGACCCATAGTTATGTTTTAGCATAACTGTCACATTTACACTGAGCTTTTATGAACATGATCAGAAAATTAAAACACAGGATAATACCTCGTTTCCACTAGGAAATGCTAAATTCAGAGGATAATATCATAGACAATGGGGACAAATCACTCAGGTCATGTCGCTACATGTAGAGAGACAAACAGTTGGTTGAAGATTGATTTAAAAAAACTCCAAATTGATGCAATGATGCGCTCTGGACATTTTTTACTGAATATGGATCAATTCAGCAGCTTACAACACGTGAAATAAATGTATCATACTCCAGCTAAAGAAAAGAAAGGCCGTCTAAAATATCTGCACTCAAGTAGTCCTGTAATAATTTAAAAAAAAACAAAAAAACCTTAAAGATTGAAACCAAAACATTCTCAACAACTCTTCATCTGAGTTTGACACAAACAGGAAAAGGGATGATGCATTCAGGGTTCGCCTTCACCACTGAATAACAAGCGTGGAAAGATTAAATGCTGCCTTCAAATCCACCTATAAATTAAGTGCATAGTAGTTCTATATCTGTCATCACAATGAGAGGATGTAAACACTTGATCCCATTTCTTCAGGCTTACCTTCGCACAAAGATACACTTCAAACAGGCAGCGTTTATATAAACTGAAAATACTGAAATTGATCATTTTGGGAAAAAATAGACAATATGTTTGTCAGTTTTTCCATAGACAATGGAGATGTACATAGAAAACATCCTTTCATTTCATGCAACACTGGGAAAACACAAAAGCAGAAATTGTATAAACACAACTTCCCACTGCAGTTTTTTTCCTTTTGGACAACATCGTGCGATTGAATACAAACGTAGGATGACAGAAGATAGAAACAACCAGTAATTATGGCTGTTCGTCACATATTTAACCCTTTACCTGCCTCAAAACACCTGTGACTAGACAAAGCATGAGTCACAGGTTACATTTTCCACAGCTGGAATCCACAGAAATGGGCAGACTTCATGCTTCCTGTCAGACCACTTGAACAACACACTGATGGGTAATTATGGAAATTTCACCCAGTGATGCCAAACAGTATCAAACTGATTGGACAACCTCTAATCAAGACAGCTTTTCATCCGTCTTCTGTGAGAAAACACATAAAACTGTTGCTTCCAAACTTAAGCAGATTAAAAAAGACTTTCCACTGATTGCAGACCATAACTTGCAGATTAACAGGAACACAAACATGAATATTTACTATGCATTATCTGACATTACCGTTAAAGTGGGAACACTTTTGATAGGATTTTATTTTTTCTAACAGTAAATATACTGTTTTAATGTCTGCATTTAAGACAAGCTCAGTCACATTACCATTTATCTTCATGAGTGATAGCTTTACATAAATAAAACACAGTATGCATTAATATCGGATGTAATATTAAACAACTACGCACCGGCTTGATCTTGAGCTGCAAAGCAGCAGAGCTCAGACAAACATCTCACAGTCTTTGAGGATTCCTCAAAGCCTGTCTTTCAGATGACTTAATACGGCTGTTGTGGCATTAGTCACATCACGGTAAACAACCTCCGTTGCCTTTTCAATTTTTTTCCTGCTATCGTCTTATCTTTAGCTGTAGAAAGTTTTATTCCCTCCTCCAGGGATGTTGCATTAATAGGTACGTTGAAGTGATTCAGAGCATTATTCATAATACACTCCTCCAAACAGTAAACAAACACTGTAGAACAAACACTCAAACAGAGGAGCACGCATTTATGACAGGACACATTCATACTTATAAAATCTATATTTACTATAGAGTATGAGGCAATGTTCAATATAAGCCTTTTCTGTTCTAGAAAGTTATTACAGACTTCAGTGATGATGATTTACTGGGGGGGGGGGGGCATTTTAGTTCAGGGGCCACATTCAGTCCAATGTGATCTCAAGTGGGTCAGACCAGTAAAACAACAGCAATGAAAATAATAGAATTATATGATGTAAATGTTTACATCCACAAGGTATACCTGGGAAAAATGGGAATAATATGAACAACTGGAAGTTTCTGGAGAAAAATACATGCAATTTTAAAAATATTATCTGAGTACATGAGCATTAATATAATGAACAGATCACAGTGGATCTACAAATACACAAAACATTTAGTAACAGGCAGAATATCGGTACCAGTGCACTTCTCTTAAAACATTTCATGTTCTTGTTTGTTCACATTATTCACATTTTTTTGTGAAAATACAGTTTGGAAATGCCAATATTATCAGGTAATTTTACTTTCTTGCACTCGAGATTGAGAATTGGCTTGAAGGGTCACTGGTTCAATTCCCTGGACTGGCAGAGATTTATTGGCTGATGTGCCCTTCAGCAAGGCACTTAAACCCACCACACTGGCTCCCTGGGTGGCTGAAATGGCGAACTCACTGCTCCTACTCTGCAGTGTGTGATGCACGATGTGACTGCCAGGTTCTTCTTCTTCTCTCTTCTTAAAATAAAGGCAAATATTTGCAGTTATCGTGTATGCGTTACTATGATAGTATTTTACTGGACTGATCCACTTGAGATCGAATTGGTCTGAAATAAAGTGATTTCAACAACCTTGATTGTTAATATCTTCAGTGTAATTTTTGCATCTCACAGGCTGGATTGGAGCTTTTAAGCAAGCCGGTTTTGGCCAACAAGGCTGTATGTTTGACACCCCTGATTTATGAGCTCAAGACACAAAAGGTTCATGCCCAACTCAGCGGACGATCTGTAGTTTGTTGTGTCATGGACGCTGACGATGTGGCATCATGACGAGGAAGCTGTGTGACCTGAGCCTTTCCTGCCTTTGTCATCAGTAACCAGGGCAGTGAAAGGGCTTATGGGAAGTAGTGACAAACGCACACATCTTCCCAAAGATGCCAAACTCAGCATTACTGCATGGGGTCACCATTTAAATTATTCACATGTAACCCACTTTCTGTAAACATGTACACATGAGTTCTATAGCTATAAATAAAGCAATCAAAGAAAATAAACTGAGCAAAAATGTGCTCAGTATGAGGAAAGTGCTTAGTGGAGATTTTCCAAAGGAAGTTTGAACATCATGGGAGGGGTCTATCTGCGTTTCCACCAGCTGTAGGTCATCACAGTGTCACGTGGGGTTGGGGGGGGCAGGCCTGACCCAGATATGGATGTGGACTCTGTTTGGTCCTTTTTCTGGGATATGGGGTGATGTACAAGGAGGGGTGTAGTCTAACAGACCACTCTGGTTGCTAAGCTTCTGAAATATAGATGACACCGGTGCAATGTGGGCTGGTGGAATTCATTAAGATTCCCTTTGGAGAAGAGGCCAGTGTTCCCTTCCTACTCATCTTAACATTTTGGCAGGGCTGCAGGACTCACAGGGGTACTAATAAAAGATTACAGCACTGAGATAGTAGGAGAACCCACCGAACTGCAAACAGACCATCTCCCTAAAACAACACATGGCTAATATTTCTGTAATCATACTCTTAGGTATCTCTTACTTGCACTTCTACAGGGGAGCCTGCAAAATCATATATTATATAAGATATATTTTAATCATTCAGCACTGGCACAAGAACACTGACATGTGCTGTAAAAAGCCTCAAGTGCCCCCCACTTTATCGCCATATGTTGACAGAAACACATCTGTGTGTAGTTGGCTAATCTGACAAACATGAGTGGTCATATGTTCTGATTTTCATTCCAAAATTCCCGAAAGATCAATCTGAAATGAGCCGGTCTAATTACTGTAGCCGAAAAATAAAGACAGCACAGCGTTATGGGTTGTTTGTAGCATTAATGTTGCTAAGCTAGTCCACTTCAGTGACTGTTCAGCATCTGTCAGGGGTAAAAGTGTTCAATTAATCCGCTTTAACCTGCACAGTTTGTATAATGTAATGTTGTGTTGCCGCTGAAGAAATAATGACGACTTCAGACAATGAAGAATTACAGTAAGTACAAGACCTGCTAGTGGTTAATTATAAAACTCCAGTGACAAATTAGTCCAACACAGTCCATTTAATTAGTGAAACACTTGAGCCGTCACAGATGTAGGAAACACAGTTTGGAAAACATGCACTAATTTCACCAATGAGTAAATTTGGTTTGGAATTTTCAGTTAAATAAGACCACAGCCTAATCCTCCAGAGACGGAAGAAAACTTTTGATCTGGTTGTTCAGCAGTTACGTCACTCCACCCTCTAGGTCCACTTCTAGTGTAGTTCTGTGACTGAGTCCAGTTGTCACTCTTACCACTCGACATGTGTTGATAAAGGGCAGAGGAAGTGGATGAAATAGGTAAGTAAAGTTACAAATCTTAAACCCAGGAGAAAAGGTTGTGGGTAGACCACATTAACTGACAAACATCGGTTCCTACTGAATCTGTCATGTCAAACCAAATCTTAAAGAATTCCCCTGATACGAACTCAGGCTTTTCTGAGGTGTTCTGTTTTTCATTCCTTTATCTATTCTGTCCAGTTCATGAGAAGATAAACTAATGTTTTATGTTGATGCACTGGGGCGACACGGTGGTGCAGTGGTTAGTGCTCATGCCTCACAGCAAGAAGGTCCCTGCTCCTTTCTGTGTGGAGTTTGCATGTTCTCCCCGTGTCTGCGTGGGTTCTCTCTGGGTACTACGGCTTCCTCCCACAATCCAAAGACATGCGCTGATAGGTTAATCGGCTAATATAAATTGCCCATAGGTATGAATGTGAGAGTGATTGTCGATATGTCAGCCCTGCGATGAGCTGGTGACTTGTCCAGGGTGTACCCCGCCTTCGCCCTTAAGTAGCTGGGATAGGCTCCATGTGACCCCTGTGACCCTATTAAGAACTACTTAACTAGGTTAATTCAGCTTGTTCTGAACACTAGATTATTATAACACAACATAATTATAACTGTAACATTATTTGCTGGCTCAATGACCTCAGACTTTGATTTTAACTCACCTAAATTTTGTAAGAGGCGCGGAAATTGTGACTCAGATCAGGGACTGACACATTGACAAATTATGTTTTACCCTGATCACCCAGCCCTGCACCAGAGTATAATACCATGTGTCTTTAAACTCTTACTCACATTGAGTAGCATTACACTGGAACTACTGATGTAAGCAGTCAAACTTCCTGTATAAAGAACATGATGACTCCGCCTTTCCTCACATGGAAGGGGGGTGGAGAGGTCACAAAGGTCAGGGGGTTTCCTCCTCTTGTCTGATTGAGAACGCAGGGGCTTTTCTGGCCTGGTACCGAACTTTCCAAATTCCAACGGTCTGAGAAGGAGATTATCTCAGCGCGGCTGTTTCTCTCATCATGTTCTGATTGTTATTCAGAAACACTCCGAGGTGCCCCAGTGTGGGTGTAGCTTCACTGGCAATGCTACACTGATGCTAATATCCAGCAGAAATTACAGGATATGATTTCATTTGAGTGGGAGAAAATTGTGGCAAAAATCCAGAGGAATACAGTTATACTTCTCTTTGCAAATGATGCTCAACAGAAACTCTTCACGAGTACAGAAAATGTTGAAAAGAGATCGACTTCTGGACTGATGAACTGAAGTCAGTCATAACTCTGTTGAAACAATATAAGGTAGATGAGCTGCCTCAGTCTTGTGGTGTATGCAATAAAAAGGCAACTACGGCTGCAGTTTTACATCCTAACTTTTGTTTATTACGGAGCTACCACCGGCAGTTTACAATTTTTACAGAAATGTGTTTAGACAGAATACAGGAGTTATAACAGCCACTGCCAAGGAAGATCAGCAACTGAATTACACCTCTAAAAAGACTTTTAACAGCAGCAATGAAGACATGTTCATAGAGGACCCTACAATGCATACTAACAAGCCCTTCCATGGGTGTGCACAGAGGGGCCTTTGATAAAACTGGGCAGAGGGGAGTAAATCCTCGGTGTTAAAACCCTCCCTGCTTTAGCACGTTAAGTGAACTGCATTTTTACAATACTTCCACTCTAATTTGTCTCTCTTATCTTCAAGGTGAGGAAGAAACGGCCATGCCATCGAGTCATTATGCAGCACATACAGAGAAAAATTCATCGTTTATAACAGGATGGAGCAAAAGCTTACTTATAATGGAGACACCTCCCTACAGCTGACTCTGATAATCTCATCCAGACACTCATGTCAGTGCCATCACCAGAGCATTCCACCAGGCTGATTCAGTGTGCAAAGACAGAGCAGACTCACAATCTCACATCATGCATTCAGTGCTCAACCAGTTCATTCCAACACACTGCACACTAGTTACAAACTGATAAATTGAGGAAAGCCAACAGGACTAGTTACATACCACACACACTAATGTAAAAACAGTGGAGGGGGCACTCCACCACCCCAGTCTATCCCTTCATCAGTCTGTAGTTTCTTGGCTGAGACCAATGCTCTCACTCCTCCATCTCGATAAAACCACAGGCTTCTCTGAAAGAGGACATGGTGAATACAGAGGATGACTGTGTCAGTTGGATGAAAGTAGGCAATGAGTGTGAGAAGAGTGGAGGGAAAAAACAGTGCGTGTGATGAGAGGCTGTTCCGGTCTGAGCTCTGAGCACATCCTCTGATCAGCAAACATATCAGGTAAAAATAGTGCCAAGGTCCTGTAGTCCTACAGCATATTTAAAGACATTCATTGACATTCGCTTGACCTTTCAAAGTCACTCCAGGTCAAAGGTCATGGCACCAAATGAATGCCCATGTGACTTCCTATCTATTGCCAATAGTAATTATATCAAAATGTTCAACTGTTTAAGTTATAGCACTCAGTCATTTTGAATGTCATTCCGAATGATGGTTTCAGAGAAGATGATTCTTGAAAAACTGTTTATGGATGGACAGCAACTGATCCAATCAATGGTCCATCAGACCCTTCAGGCCATTGGACTAAAAATGAATATCAGACAAAGTTAGCAACAAGCAGGTGAGCGTCACCCTGACAGGATGTGAAAATATTATAAAAGCAAATTATGAGGCACTTAAATCTTTTTTATATATGATTATTTTCCATCTACAACCATCAAACGTATCACGGTTCATGAAGCGAAGATACATTTTGAGAGATACACATTAGCTCCAAACACAGCCTGTCTGAAGTAAATAGGCGTCTGGAGGAGGTGAAAGAATATTTACATCAAAAAAGCTCAATTATCACCAGCTTCTGCAGCAAACATTTGCATAACATGTTCCTCTTTCTCACAGGAAACCTGACTGCTTTTCATAATTGGAAAATTACACATTATGGTGACATCTACGCATGTGCCAGTACGTCAAATGGCTGTAGAGAAGTAAAATATAGGGTGTCTTTACAGCCGACATTTCAGTGAGTCAGTGGGAAAAACACAGGTTTCACCAATAACATTCAAGTAAGAGGTCTTTGTAAGGACTCTGCTTGGGATGACTACTGAGCAAAAAGAATTCATTAATAATTGTGATTATGAAGACAGAATGTGCTGTTATTATTCTATTATTGCAAAGGCACAGACTTTGGTTTTGTCAGAAGACTGTGAGGATTTTCAAATTCAAAATGACTTGTCAAGGTGCACCCACTGGTCTCAAAGTATGTTTATCTGAGACATTTGAGGATGGGATTAGGGCAGCAGAAACTGGTCAACAAAGTCCTACTGCAATTATTGCGGGTGATTTTGCAGTTTTGATTTGGGTTTTCTATCGTTATTATCATGGAAAGTGCACAGAAATTTGTTTTTTTTTTATCCCAGGATTTGCAAGTATTTGCTTTATGACCAGAAGAAAAAATATGAGATGGTCCTGTAGGTGTTTTCCTGTACAGACATTAGTGGTTCCATGGTTTGGAGCTTCTCAAGCATATTCATATCATAACTGTCTGATGGCAACTAATCAAACACAATGATATATCAATAACCCAACCATCCATTCATCCATCCATCTTCTGTACCCATTTTATCCTCACTAGGGTCACGGGTATATCAATAACCCTCCATGCCAAAACAAAGACGACAAGCGACGACAGCTTTGTGTGCGCTTATGTACATTACTATCTCTGGACTATAATCACTCACATTCTGAGACCAGTTTAAAAAATCCTTACACAGGTCTTTCTCTGATTACCCTCCGCTTCAACTGCCAACATCATTAGCGGATGGATTTCTGACTCTGGTGCCATTACTCACATGTCGAAACAATGCACAGGGATATGTTGTTTCAGCTACGCTCAAGACATGAAATACAGTCGAGGTAGTACAGTCTGACAGAAAGATGAGGGAATCTACAGCATCTAACCGGTAAACAGACTTCACAGGGTCCAATAATGCTAAGATATATTGTATCAGACCTGAGAAAAGCGCTCACATCAGTTACTTGATTTTTTGTTGTAGTTGAAGCTGAACTATTCATTAAAGTATTATTGAAATCCCAAAGTGGTCAAGTGCAATATCCAAATTGCAGGCACTGCAGTTTTTTGATCAATGTAAAATGTACCAACATGATATTAGAAATGAGGCGTAATGTTGCACTGGAGGAACATTTCGCTCTGCAAAGGCCTTCTGGACCCACCTTGTATGAATAAAGTACCTATGTTTTTGCAGATTTATATTCTCTGAAAGTGTTCACTTAGAGCTCAAGGACCAGATGAAAGTCAACATCTGCGTCAAAAATTTAACTTTCACCTATCACTTCGCAAATAGGCTCATTTTCTACTTTAAGAACTTTATTTTATGGAACCGTTCACAAAATTTCAGTTTCACTTGTAGGAAAAAAGGCATAACTGATTATGTAAATTTAAGTATTTTTACCCTAAAATGTTATTTCTGTTAATTGTAATGTGTCGTGTGAAACTACTTACAGTGACCTATTCATACGTAAAAAAAAAATAAGTTATTTAGTTTAAACACAGAGACTACTGAACAGGACATGTGTCCCCGTTGGATCTGGCCTTCAACTCAAACTTTTAGTGAAAAATAGATTTAGAGCTTGTCTCTAAATGTCTAACATTTTAAGACGAGGTCATTTGCTAGCAGGACTGCATGATATTGGGAAAAAAACTGACGTTACAATTTTTTTAACCGTGCGATATATATTGTGAAATGAAAAAATTCTCCGGATGGCAATAGCTGTGTAGCGCCAACGTAAATGGCCAAACAAATTAGTTGTGTTTCCTCTCGTGGTGACAGGCGCAAGACACTAACGACACACAACACACGTTTCAGTTTCATCCTTCTAGTAATCAAAATAATTCTAAATAACTTGCGCTGCTGTTCTTTTTGACACCGAGATTTACTCTTGTTTGTTGCTCATTTTCTTTTGCTACCAGTGACTCACTCCATGTGCAGGGGCATGGTTTGATTCAGCAAACTGTTTAAGAACGATTGTGATTGGTGGATTGCTGCACATAGTGTGTGTCAGGTACTACATAGCAGCACCTGTGATGTGACTATTGTGCACACGTACATTGTGATGACGATGCTCAAATTTATTTATATATATATATATATATATAGGGAGAGAGAGAGAGAGAGAGAGAGAGAGAGAGAGAGAGAGAGA
>JAQQZY010000015.1:34728695-34739117 GCA_030068375.1 Ostorhinchus rueppellii
CATCAGGGTTAAACAGATGAGAAGGGAACAGGAACATAGAATAGAATAGAATAGAATAGAATAGAATAGAATAGAATTAAATTAGAGAGACAGCTCTCTTACGGTGCAAAACAGTTTAAAAGAAAAAAAGTGTAAATATATGTACAGAATTTAAAAAAAAAAAAAAAAAAAACACAAGCATGTCAACCAACCCTGAAACAGTAGAGGTAGAGATAAATATATATGTTGAATTTGACTCTGACTGGACACTGAGGATGTGTGTTACATATATGTCCTTATTTGAGGTCTTGCCACTGTAATGTGTTCAGTACCCAAACTGCACTGGGGTAAAACATGAAGAGGATGATGCTTGTTGAAAACACATTTACATCAAATTAAATTCTTAAATACAGTAACATGCAGTGTTTTCTTTCCTGCACTATTCTGTACCTTCCAGAATGTAAGGTGACTTGGCCACATGTTTGTTCTTAAGCATAATGTGGATGTGAAGCTCAGAGTAGCTGGCATACATCCTGTAGCGAACCAGAAAGGATCCATCCTGTCGATCCAGGACCTGAATCCAAATCCTGGTGAACTGCTCCACCGGGGACACAATCTTTACCTCAAACGTCTTCTCACCAGGTGATGTTGTTAAACTGTGGAAGGAAATATATGGACACTGTGAAAATAGAGCCATGATGGGACACAGAAAACAGATGGTTATGTGTTGTAAACCCTCTTCTTTGTGAGTGATTGTTAAATATAACTTCAACAGCTCTCCTGAGTTCATGTCTTGACTACCTGCTGTTGCTATACTGTTATTGTGTCTCCTCAGTATCATCAGACAACAATAATGTCGTGGTTTTTTTTGCAGCAGTCGTGAATGGAAATGAGAAACTGATCGCTATCTTGGGAACCAAAGCGTGTGTGAAAGTAACACCCAGACGAAGTGGGATACCTTCATCTGGCCTATGGGAGCATTTTGCTGAATGGAGTAGGTGGAGGCTGTCTGACATGGTTTTTTCCTGAGGCATGCACTTTCATGTCTGCTCCCTTACTACTGACACGTTTAGAATTACAACTTTCATAAAACACAACGCGTGGAGGACTGTTACCCTGGGTTTGTGTGTGATGGTGGGGGTTTCTTGGAAAAAAATGGATTGTTTTCATATGAGGACTACAGAAAAATAATGCAAGATTGCAGAAAAATACAGATTTAGGGAAAGAAATGGTTTAAAAAAACTGCACTGCAACCATGGAGATGGACTTGTAGAAGGTAAATAGCAAGATAAACTGCAAAAACAATATTATTGAAGTTTGCATCTATAGAAAATCTTATGAACATTTGCAGTGAATGCACATATTATCCTTGTGTTCTCCACCTGTCTGTGTCCACAGTCTGCACCCAAACAAACCAAGGACACCTCACACTGTTCAACAGGGGGAGGTGAAAGAAAGGCTGATGATTTTAGAGGTGGTTCTTGCTTAAAAAGGACCCAGGACAGGGATGGTAGAGGTTTTAGGGGTTACTTACTTCCTCCCGGAGCTGTCTACCGTCTGGATGTAGAAAAACCGAGCTGGGAGGACGATGTTCGCCTCCAGTCCCGGTCCCCATACCAAAGTTTTCCCGGCGCTGGGTACGGAACCGGCCTGAACCACCGAGAGCTCCGGTCTGGACACATCCAGACAAAACAGCAGCAGCACCCACCACAATGTTAGCGACATTACGGTCCTTCCTTGACTCAGCAGAGATAACCGGTGCCTTCTTCTTATTTTGTGCCACACCTTAGCATTGTTGTTGGAAATGTTTGCTAGCTAATAAATCCTGTTAGTTCGTTCCATTTTCATACAGGACAGTACAGCGCAGCGGTGCCATTAGCAGTGGACTAGCTAGTTACGTCTATCTTATATGTCATTCCAGATAAAAACTTAGCCAAAGTGCATGACTTTGTAGTTTTAACCCGTTTGGAGTTAAGAGTTTACCGTTATCTAGTTGAGAAATCCTACAGGTCGCTAAACTATCCGCTGAATGAATACGGGGCGGGATGAGTACCTTGGATTCAGCAATATGATTGGTTGCCTCCGCTGAAACTTCGAATCTGATTGGCTCAAGGAGAAATTCAGCGACGAATAGGAATCAGATGTCACTGGAACCCGGAAGAAAAAACATCTGGAAGTTGAGTGAAAGTAGTTGCCAGTAAAAATCCCAAACTAATATTTGGCCTTATTTTTTCCTTTACATTTAATTATAGTACAGAGTCACCGTGCATTGTTCTGATAAGCATGTGTAGTGTGATCATAATATTTAGTTATTCCATTAGTTTTTGGACCCATAATAATACTGAACCTGGTCCTGACCAATGGAATCCACTCTACATCATAACACTGACCTCACAGGCTTGTAGTGTAGGCACTAGGCATGATGGGTAATCACTTTATATACACAGATGGACAATCATTCACACTCACTGTAAATTGACCAGTTAACCTGTTAATGCACGTGCCTTCAGACAGTGTAAGTCAGATCCCAGACAGAAAGGCATTTTCCTGCTGCGTAGAGACAGCACTAACCACTACACCCCTGTGGTTGTATTTATACTTTGTAATTTAAAACGATGTGGTAAGTTTGCAATTCATTAATGGAGTGACACATTCAGTTCGGTTGTGAACATGAACCCTGGAATTTTAAACATTGCACATTATTTTGAAAACCTTCAGTATTATTTGAGAAATGTGCTGGAGCAACTGAAAAACACTGTTGCAGCTTCTTTCCACTGAATAATATTAATGGAGACAAAACTGAAAAATACTAATATCACACTCCA
Organism: Ostorhinchus rueppellii; assembly: GCA_030068375.1. NCBI lineage: Eukaryota > Metazoa > Chordata > Actinopteri > Kurtiformes > Apogonidae > Ostorhinchus > Ostorhinchus rueppellii. The sequence continues at coordinate 34,731,500 of JAQQZY010000015.1, forward strand.
CAACTGTGTGTAAAAGATGAATTCAGTAACTGTTCGAAACATTTCCCTCTGAACTGTCATGAAATGAAGATATAAAACTCCCCAAAAGGACAGTACTCTGGTAAACCCCTTCATCAGTCACTAATAGATTTAAGTGATCATAAATGGGCTTTTTCCAGGCCTCAGTTTACTAACAGGGATATTTCTTATCCAGCAACTAAGCAGGGATATGCAAATGATTCTTTTAAGATTTATAGAAATGTGGAATGATAGATGAAATGTAGGGGGGAAATTATTCATGATCACTGTAGTAATATTTCTCCAAAGTGCATTTTTCTTGCGGGTCAGAGAAGCTGCTGACTGTGTGCAGCTCTCAGTGATAAATCAGGGAAGTTACCCAGGAAGGTGAAAATGAACATTCATTCTCAGAACAAACTGCTGCTCTGTCACCCAAGCTTTTGTGAGGGAGCTTTGTTTTCCTGTAGGTGAAATTGTTTTAGAATTGCTGACACATAATTCAGCCAAGCGTCTAAACATCACAGCTTCATCCACGCAAACATGATGGCTGATTCTGGACCAGCGCAACACATTCATCCATGCATTAGCCTTGGGTTGATACTAGTTTCCACTTCCACTGAACATGGACCAAAAGAATTTTACAGACAGAGTTATGCATCTGAGACACACACACACACCTGTTTAGAACATACATCCACACACACAGGAGACCAGGACATGTCCATTAGTGTTTGTGTTGTATCATTACACTACAGAAAAGGAATATCTGACTTACATTAACTGACTTAAATTTGTAATATTTATCTGAAAGATAATTTTTTACATTTATTTACTTATTCAGACTTAATCTTGCTCAGATTATTTGACTTGTTCTAAGTATTTTACTCTTGTCCTACTGAGATATTATAACTAATTTAGAGAATATTAAGAATAAAACCAGCTCCACTGTTGGAGGATGAGTATGGAGGGCACAAGAACTGTTTATAGAGGACAAAGGAACTGTTTACCCTCAACAGTTTTACTTCCTGCACTGACAGATAATTATACTGCAAATAAGACATTTTATCCCAATAATGAGTTGAATTTTCTTATTTTGCAGTGTATGCCATCCTGAAGGTGTTTGAACTTCAGTCTCCTTGTGTTTTTTTATACAATGACAAAAAAAAGTATTGAATTGAATGCCCGACTGTGTACATCAATCAATGTTTATTTCTGTTTGCTTTTGCATCAACATATTTTCAGTTCTTTTTTTAAATTTCTATTACACTTGTATAATATCAATAAGAACAAAAAGTGGTAGAATCCATTGAAATAAGACAAACTTTGCTGCCATCATTGAGAAAACCAGAGAAATGTTGTTTTTTTTTTGCTTTTTTTTTTTTTTTTTTTTTTTTTAGAGTACTACAGTGTGAAGAACTACAGAGTTCCAGTGATTTCGACAGAGCCAGAATACCAGATACAGTACCAGCAGTAACAGGTACAACATATACAGAGAAAAAGAGCCCAACAACGTCTTCAGCATTTTGTTTTTTGATTCACCTTTCTCCCAAGATAGAACTGTACAATTAATATAAAAACCAAAAACATACTAACAAAACACCCTGTCAGTAGAAGTCAGATTTTTTTAATCTTTTGGTTTTTGTTTTTAGTTTTTTTGTGTGTTTTCTCTGCCATTGAAAGAACTGCACTAAATACGAATCTCATCGACGGTACAGATAGGAGAGAAATGTTGTTGTTTTTCTTTTGACATGTTTTAGGCTCCGTTCAGACAGCAGGTCTTAATGCACAATTCAGATTTTTTTTGTGTGTTCGTTCATACTCTACATTAAATGTGAAATCTATCAGTTTTGAGTCTGAACTGAATGTGACCCTGAAGTGGACCACATGGACTACAGAGGTCCTGAAGTGGACCACATGGACTACAGAGGTCCTGATGGAATCCATGACCACGCAGACATACCCTGTGTTTATAGAAGTAACACTCCTGGGACGCAGAACTGTGACGTTTGTCGCATTTCAATGACGTAAAAGTCGGATAAATGCGACCTGGCCCTTCACGCTGAAGTCCCTTTGTAAAATATCAGATCTGTATCAGATTCAGGACCACATATGAAAGTGGTCTGGGTTGGATTAGTGCTGTTCAAACTATGTGGAACAGATCACATACAGGTGATCAGATAGGGACACATTTACCTGTGTGTGAACGGAGCCTTGAACACCTCATTGAGTCCGATTATGTATCACTCCTGAGTCTTTTTTTGAGGCGACTTCCAGCTTAAAGAACGGTGATGACTGTGTTTTCTACGCGGGAAAGACGTCAACAGGATCGAGGCGTGGCGCTTCGTATTTCAGGTTTATACGAGCGCATGTAAAGGCCTGATGTGCGAGAGACGGATATCGATAATTCCTTCGTTTGGTTCTTTAGATCAATTGAAAAATACAGACAAATACACAAGTACAAAATATCCTTCTCACTTAATGTTGTCACCTTGTGTCATGTGGCTACCCATTGACATGTACAACACAATCACAATATGATACACAACCATGTATCATGAAACATCTGTTGATTTTAACATACAAGAGCCTTCAGTTGAGAGGCCGTCACCATCAAATATAGGACCGCGACAAGGGAATATCATAGTCATCAAGAACAATATTCAACAAAAATGAAAAAGAACAGTTTCTCCTCCAGTTGTTGCAAATGTTTTACACATGTACATAGTTTCTTCACTGACTCACATCTGAACAGCACTGAAAGAAATACACTTATTTGTCCCTCGTATCACTTATTACTGTAGAAACCAGTCGTGTGGACTTGAACGCGATGCCGACCCGTCTTCGTATCCTTCAGAGAAACAATCATTCGCTTGTGTTCATGAGAAGAGGACCGAGGAAAAAAACAAAAAAACTAAACAAAACAGAACAAAAAAATGTTACAGCAAGACAAAAGGGTGTCACCTGGGTCTGTTAATTTGGCAGAGAAAGAGTTTACACATGTGAGGCGCTCTTTCCCGCACGCAAACATGATTAGTATCCCATGATGCACTGAGGTTTTCAGAGTGAGCACGTCTTTTGTACCACGTCCTGATGAAGACTCATCGGCGGCGGCGGCCCTACACGTACGAAAAGATTCTTATTTTTGCGTCAGAGCGGATGGGACTGGTTTGTGGTTGTTGTATTTTGTACGTTCTGAACCCTATATGGAGTGATTTTTGTCCTTTTGTTTCTCATGGATGACACCCCAGTTCTTGTTGAGCACTAAATCGCACGCAAAAACAGCCCGACGGCGCGTTGACGTGTACATCTGACGAAGGCAGCTGAAGACGCAAATGTTTTACCACCAACTTTTAAAAAAAATAAATCAAAATTCAATTAAAAAAACACACACACAAAAAAAAAAATCACCCTCATGTATTTCTTTTTTTTTTGCAGAAGACTCAGTTGACTTTGATAAACGCCCCCTGTGGCCAAATCTGAAACTACACCTCATCCATAGAAACATGACGACTACTACAGTTTAGCTCTTATCACAGCGGGCACATTCACCCGTCTGTTGCACACACATTTATATTTTTCCTCTTTTTATGGCACATGAATCGTATACAGATTTACACACGCTGTTTGGAATATGTTTTCTCTTTCAGTGTTTTCGTTCCAATCTGTTCTGCTTCCTTCTCAGTCGGGGAGTGAAATAGTCTTTTTGTTAAGTTGCAGCAGCCGAAAAAATAAAAGTTAAAGGAGTGTGAGACTGTGCCTGGTTAAGTGTTAATACTACTGATCTGTGTTTGCAGTGTGCAGCTCAAAGTCATTCATAAGAACATAGATTTAGCGTTATCGGTAGTGACCGTAGAGAAAGCTAACTATGTGCATTTATATTGTGTCAAGTAATATTTGATGAGACTAAGAAAAAATATGTAACAAAGAAGTAATTTCAAAAACAAAGGGAAAAGGAACAGAAGTTTTGGCTTAATAGCAATGCGGGTATACATTTCCCTTTTTATATATAGTTTTTTGTCAGTATTTCAAAAAATATAAAGTTTCTCATAGTTTCTGTTGTTGGCTTACATTATTAAATAAAACTTTGTATTTTTGTATCTCCTGTTAAAGTCGCATGCTGCTTTTTAATATGGCAGTTGGATATTTTTAATAGTCATCCATTTTTATTTCATGCATTTCTTGTTGGTTTCTTAACGTTTGAGTATCTACACAGTGAGGTCCAGAAAAACCAAACCACATCACACTCACACACTCACGCATCCACGCGATCACACACACGGACAGACTTTTTTTTTCGGACGTTTCCATCTCCAGCGTCTCCGATGCCGCCTCGTTTCCAGTCCTTCTCACTACACGTCAAGACGAGGATCCAACCCTCGTCCTTGTCCTTCAGCGATGTGACGGTGCGGTACATGTAGCCAGTCCAGAAGTCGTAAAGACAAAGTCACTCTGGAGTCTGTCTTTGAAATGCCAGCGTCTCTAGAGTGAAGGTCCCTGTCCCGGCATGAAGATCCGAGCCGTCCAAGGGCAGCCGCGACCCGCGAGTCCTGCTCTTAGAACTGGTACCACTTCTTGTCCTTGCACTTTAGCATCAGCTGTAAAAACAAAAGGACATCAAAGACATTTCTGTGGAGGAAGGTCACAGATCACAGCCTGGACACATTTTCTACCCTGACTTTTCTCTCATGCCCTCTGGGTGGCGCTACTATGCACCCCCTGGGAAAACCAACCTCCCTCTGCTATCAGGGTGATAAACGCTGGGAATTGATTGAAGCTGATTGTTATTTATTCTACTCACTGTATTTATTGGGTTTTTTATTCTTTCTATTATCTGAGTCATTTCACTGCTTAACTTATTCCCTGGTTATTGTTCTATGGTGCTGACAGGTGAATATCAATGCGTATGTGTCTGCTATATGTTGTTATATATTCTTTTGCATTTGTTTGTTTGTCCCTATTTGTTTAGTTGTTCAATAAGGCGGGGTAACGGTGAATTGAATTGCCCGTTGGTGATTAATATAATAGTCTGAATCTGATCTGCTCATTAACGCTGCTTTATTTGTTAAGGATTCATCGTTTTCGATTGTTCTAAGATCTCAGAAGGAACAGAAGGAAATGAGGAAAATACTGGGTACTGAAATACTCCTTCACTGCAAAAATTTAAATCTGACCATGTGTATTTTTGTCATTTCTAGCCCAAATATTTCATCACACTTAAAATAAGACAGAATCACCTAAAGACGAACTTTTCAGTCAGATAGAAGAACTTGGTGATTTATTATCCATTTTTATTCATCACTTTGGTTGTTTTTGTTCATTTTCTTCCTTATTTTTAAAACTTCATTTTAGTTCATGTTATTTATTATTTTGTACATTTTTGTTAAATGTATGTATTATTGAACATAAACCCAGTGCCTCCATCCACTGGCATTGGTACAACTCCATGGGTTTTACTGGTGAATCAATGTTGGAGAAGACGATGGTGTTTCCATGCAGTGGCGGCTGCTGGTTTTTAAAACAGGGAAGCCCATTTTACATGTTCATCATAAAACATATAGGCCAAATAGCGAAGCAGCATAAAAGAAAGGTGTGCCTTATATAACTACCTTATACAGGTCAAACAGCCTTTGAGCAATATTCTCTTAAAATCACACCCAGCTATACAACACAGAACCTTGAACATCATACCCAGATATGCAAACAATGTCTTTAACATAGCACCAGCTGTGCAATACATCCTTGAAGATCATACCCAGCCAGGCAGGCAGCACACCCTGGAAAACTATAAAGCCATTTCAAGTCCTGTGGCTGCGAGCACTGCAGATCCAAGGCCAGCCTACTATCACGTTGGCTGTAGTAAATGAACTACGGTACGTATGAAAGTGAATGAATGGACAAGATGATTGAAAGGATAAAATGTGTTGCAAAATGATGAAAATATATTTATTTACAGTGTAATATTTACAGATGTGTATATGTGAAGAAACGATTAAACTTGGACAGTTCGTGTATGACTCCTCTCTCCATCTGCTTGGGACTGAATCACTCAGCGTTTTCCTCCCGAATAAAGTAGAGCAATATGGTCCCTCATGCCTTTCAAACACTTCCTCCAATCACCGTGAATCAGCCCGGCGTCTTGACCCTCCCACTACTCACTGACCCCCATTGAACCTGGGCTTCCCTGAGGAAGGGAAAATTTGGCGATTTAACCAATTACCACCGAGTATTCTACAAAAAGCGGCTGTTCAGACCCACCTCACAGAAGCCCGGCTGCTGCTCCATAGAAACCCACTGAAGCCGGACTGCAATGGTGATTTCAATGGGGATTTTCACCGCGAAATGTGGCAATTTCATCAGAAATCACGTGAATAAGCCGACATAGGTTAATAATCTTTAGCATATCTTATGTTATATGAGTTATTATTTTAATATGAATTCAACGTTTTAGACGTGGGCATTTACACAGATAATTTTAGGGGAGGTTCGGCTTCTCTTGCTGTCCCTGAGAAATCGCCTCTGTTTCCATGGTAACTACAGAGCCTCTGAACATCCAAATATGGTAAAGAACTGTGTTTGACACCAGTTATTTACATGTATTAATAGAATTAGTGGATCAATAATTACATCACTAGATAGTTTACCAGATGTTTATGTCTTTGTGATGTAACATATTTTTATTACTTTTCGTTGTCTTTGTCTTGTTGCTCTCTCTCTTGCGTCTCAGGTAGTGACTTCTTTTCATGTTAAAGAACTGCACCCATCATTTGTCTTGATCATGTCCCATTGGCTCTCTTACCTCGTGGGCATGTTTGGAGAAGGTTTCGGCGCTGGTCATCATGAGGGCGGTTCGTTCTTCCAGTTCTCCCAGCCTCTGGCCTCTCTCATCCAGAGCGATGCGGGCCCGGGCCAGCTCACCCACCGCTCCGCTGGCCGCCACCTTCATGCCCTCCACGCCGCCCTGCCCAGGGATGTGCTGGGCCAGGCTCCGAGACGCTTTCCCAGCTGCCGCCTCCCCAACTGTCAGCACCAGCGCCGGTCCGAAAGCAGACAAACACACAGTAAACACACAGTGTTACATTAGATGCATCAGTGGGTCCAAACGACCTGCTGACGTGGTTTTATTGTAATGTCTCTGTAATAAAAAGTTGTTATTGTTTCATATTCCAGGTATTCCTCAAAAACCTGTTATTAACACCATTTACATTTTTAACTGACCTTTACTACATTTTATGAAAGTGTAGTTTTTGTTACCTTGTACCAAGGATACCAAGGCATCCACAGGTGGGTGGGCCGGAACCGTTTTTTCCAAGATCTCCCACCCCACCTTTAACAGTGTTCAGACCCTCCTTTTATTGGGGACAATTAAAGGACACCTCCAAAGGTCACATGTCCTCAGATGTCACAAATCATGCACACTGTAAAAAGGATTTGTTTTGTTTTTTTAAAACACACACTATGGAAATCAGTTCCATTTGAATCAACAGTAATAGTTTTATGACTGGTTCAATTCTACATCTACTACTTATGTGTTAACAGGAACAACTGCTACTTAAAGGAACAGTCCACCGTGTTTTCATACTGAAATATGTCCTTCTCTGACCTGAGACGAGTTGATAGAGAC
>JAQQZY010000015.1:34766549-34780051 GCA_030068375.1 Ostorhinchus rueppellii
CTATCTATCTATCTATCTATCTATCTATCTATCTATCTATCTATCTATCTATCTATCTATCTATCTAATTTTTTTTACATTATCTCTGAATAAGTACAATTTCAATCATACCTTTAATAAACCACAACAGACAGATTCTGGCTGATACAATCTGTCAAATGACATGTTTTATACTCATATCAGACAAATGTTGCTGATAATGACACATCTGTGCATTCTTATTTGTACTGAACTCTACATATTTGAATATTTTTAATATATGTCTGTATTTAGTCATTTACTGTCGCTGGCAGACAAACCTGCAATTGGAATGCACAACCTGTGTGATAAAAAGAAAGACTATTCTATTCTATTCTGTTCTATTCTATTCTATTCTATTCTATTTTATTCTATTCTATTAAATTTAATTTAATTCTGTTCTATTCTCTTTTATTTTGTTCCATTTTAATTTATGTTATTTTGTTTTATTCTATTTGGTTCTATTTTATTTTATTTTACTCTGTCCTGTTCTATTTTATTGTATTTTATTCTGTTCTATTTTATTTTATTCTGTCCTGTTCTATTTTATTGTATTTTATTTTATTCTGCTCTATTTTATTTTATTCTGTCCTGTTCTATTTTATTGTATTTTATTTTACTCTGTCCTGTTCTATTTTATTGTATTTTATTTTACTCTGCTCTATTTTATTTTATTCTGTCCTGTTCTATTTTATTGTATTTTATTTTATTCTGCTCTATTTTATTTTATTCTGTCCTGTTCTATTTTATTGTATTTTATTTTACTCTGTCCTGTTCTATTTTATTGTATTTTATTTTACTCTGCTCTATTTTATTTTATTCTGTCCTGTTCTATTTTATTGTATTTTATTTTATTCTGCTCTATTTGATTTTATTCTGTCCTGTTCTATTTTATTGTATTGTATTTTACTCTGTCCTGTTCTATTTTGTTGTATTTTATTCTGCTCTATTTGATTTTATTCTGTCCTGTTCTATTTTATTGCATTTTATTTTATTTTATTCTGTCCTGTTCTATTTTATTTTATTCTGCTCTATTTGATTTTATTCTGTCCTGTTCTATTTTATTGTATTTTATTTTACTCTGTCCTGTTCTATTTTATTGTATTTTATTTTATTCTGCTCTATTTGATTTTATTCTGTCCTGTTCTATTTTGTTGTATTTTATTTTGCTCTGTTCTGTGTCATTTGATTCTGTTCTATTTTATCCTTTTGGGGTCAAATAGATCATGGTTATGAAATATGCAGCTGTCATTTTGCTGTGGAACATGTGCAGACTGTAAATGTAGTGGGGAAAGAATCACCGTGAACATAAACCACTTCTGTGATGTCATTTACGTGTCAGCATCACCTGCCATCTGCGTCATATGGAATGTGTGTTTTCGCTGCTGTTCGTACGTCGACTGACTCGTAAACCTGTCCCTCTTGTTAAAGTCAAATGTACAGAAATTGAGATTTAAAGGAAGAATAAACCAAAGACTTTTTTTTGGTGCCTGTCGGGTTGAGAGAGGCAATTAAATGACAAAAACAGGAATAAGTACTGGCACATTTAGTGTAAAAGCAGCAGGAGCTTTAAGAGGTGACAGCATGTGTGACACTGCAGAAGCAAAGAGAAACCTGTGAATGTGATGTGTGTACAGTCAGAGATGCATGGGAGGAGGGGAAACGCTCAGTGTCTGGGATGCACATGAATTAGTCCAAGAGAGGAAATGGTCCAGTTACAATGAGGAGAGGGAGCGAGTGACCCGCTCACCGGAGAGCCAAGCCGTCGATGGAGGACAGGTTAGGTACAATGGGCCAATCATGATCAAAGCAAGAGAAAGCCTCGAATTTAAGTATGGGCATGAGTTCAGAAACCACCTTTAGAAACACTTGCAAAATGTAGAAGATACAAACACACCAGATAGAAAATAAAACAGATTAAAGCGGCAAAATGGACCAATATTTCAGAACAGTGGTCTCATGTGCTGCTTGAAAAGGGAAGAGAGAGTGACAAAAAGAACCCAAAGAAGAAATCTGAGGGAAGAATCAAAAACACTAAAGCAACACAAAAGTCCAGGAAACGTGACAAAAGCAGAAACTCAAATGACTCAAAGGAAAACTGCTGGCTTTCGCCTACCGTACCAAGATCAGTCTTAAGATCTGTGGGCAGACTTAACTTTCTGCCGGGTCCCTTTACTGAAACAAAAGAATAGGAAAAGAAAGCACCAGTTAATCCTTTCAAACAAAAAGAATGAAGAAAAGAAGAGGAAAAAATAGGTGTAATCTAAAGTCAAACAATGAGGAAATAAGGCAGGGGAAAATGCAAACCAAAACCAAATCAAATCCACTGAACTGAACAAAGAACAGGACATGCACATCGGTGCAGGTGCACATGGCAGGCAGATTCCAAAACACATGCTCCACTGTTGGTCCCAGGCCAGTATCACTAGTGATTTAGACCAAACCAGTCATGTCTACTGGGTTCATTCATGAAAAACGATATATTTAACCCTTAAAGACCCAAGCGTCCACCTTTAACTGAAACCATCTACTGATCTAAACCGTTCCATACCTGCTGATCCACTAATCCTATCAATGTTGCATACATGTCAATAATTATCGTCAAACACAGTTCTTCATCTTTTCATTGTCATCAGATATGACCATATTTGGATATTCAGAGTCTCTATAGTTACCATGGGAACACTGTCATCTTCTCCAACACTGCAAGTAAAACCCATTGGAGTTGAACAACTAACTAAAAAGAAATATAAAAGAATAAAATTAGTAACAAAAATGAACAAGAAGAGCTAAAGTAATGAATAAAATGAACAAAAATGAATAATAAATCACCAAAATAATGAGTAACATGAAATAAATAAGCCACAAACTGAATAAAATTTGGAAAAAAATTATAAAATGGGAAACAAAATGTAGAAAAACAAACAAAATAAGTAACAAAATGAAGAAAAAATGAATAGAATAGAATAGAAAGTCAAATAAATTAAAATGAACAAAATGAGGTTATAGAACTAATGGAGTTGGACACACTGGCTTTATGTTCAGTTAATGATAAATACCTGCCGTTTTCTCTGTTTCTAATAAAATAACCCTCAACTTCCATCTGGGCTTTAATGAACATCTACAGGATCAGTGGATTAAATATAGAAAAATACAAGTGTTTACTGAAAAACAGAAGATAATATTTGATTTAATGGTGATAAATGATTTCAGAAGGCATCATTTGGGGCATGTCACAGAAGTAGGTCTGGGTCTTTCAGGGTTAAAAGCCGGAGCAGCTCCGTTGGACACAAAACTGTCCACAATAACGTCTTCTGGGTTTGTTGAAATGCAACAAGCCAAGAAGAACCTGGTGATGGTTTGTGTTCCAGGTTCAATGTGGTTTACCAAGGCCTGGGATGTGTGACAAGGAAGCACCAATGAACAGGGTGACACCACAGGGTGTCAAGAAAAAAGGCACAGTCAGACACAGGAGGCAACTAAAGAACAGGAAAACATTTTGCAAGCATTTTGCAGTGTGAGGAGAACTGCAAAGGTCAAACTGGAGATGTATGAGTCAGTGTTCCCCTTAAAAAAAGAAGGCAATAGGTTTATTGTTTCTTTCTGTTGACATAATGAAAAGACAAAGGATGGTTTTTCCATGACTCTAGAAACATTTAAGACCACGGGGAAAATGGCATGACCATGAATTTGTATTCTCGTTTGAATGTCATCAAATCCTAATAAATAAAACTAGAACCAGATGATAATGAGAGGAAAAGTAGGTCTTATGATTATAAAGAAAACCTCATGTGAATAATAAGGATTTAAAGAGCGACCTGCAGGTTGAGTTTTTTAGTTCCGTTTGTGTTTCATTCCTAATAAACTGTCATTTTCAGATCATCTTCATCATGTAAACATCCTCAGCTGCTGAGGAAGAGTTCGTGCTGGACATTTATGAAGTGAAGCTCAAGTAAATGCTCTGAAGACCGCTCCGCATTCTGACTCCTAATACGACACAGGCTGAGGACCGCTCACATGTCACAGAAAACATGAACCACAGCTGAGTTCTCACACGGCGATGTGATCCTGATACCGGTTCTGTTTGTTGGCTGTGGTTGGACAGAAGGGTCAGGGGGCGTGGTTAACGTCAGACTGACAGGAGTCCTACTGACACAGGACCTCTGGTCATTTGGACTAACACTGCTATTCTGAAGCCTTTATCAGGCAAGTGACTATTTTTGGTAATTCACAAAACCAGTTCTAGGATCATATATAGGTTCTAAGGGGATCAGACAGAGATTCTACTGGGATCGGATACAGGTTCTAATGGGACCAAATACAGGTTCTAATGGGATCAGATACAGGTTCTAATGGGATCAAATACAGGTTCTAATGGGATCAGATATAGGTTCTAATGGGACCAAATACAGGTTCTAATGGGACCAGACACAGGTTCTAATGGGATCAGATATAGGTTCTAATAGGACCAAATACAGGTTCTAATAGGATCAGATACAGGTTCTAATGGGATCAGATATAGGTTCTAATGGGACCAAATACAGGTTCTAATGGGACAAGACACAGGTTCTAATGGGATCAGATATAGGTTCTAATAGGATCAGATATAGGTTCTACTGGGATCAGATATAGGTTCTAATGGGCCCAAAGACAGGTTCTAATGGGATCAAAGACAGGTTCTAATGGGATCAGATATAGGTTCTAATGGGATGAGATAAAGGTTCTAATGGGGTCAGATATAGGTTCTAATGGGACCAAATACAGGTTCTAATGGGACCAAATACAGGTTCTAATGGGATCAAATGTAGGTTCTAATGGGACCAAAAACAGGTTCTAAAGGGTTCAGATACAGGTTCTAATGGGACCAAATACAGGTTCTAATGTTTTGGGTTTTTTTGCCTTTTACAGGTAAGGAACCAAATACGGTAACTTCATTGATCTCGATTTTCTACATGACAATAAAAAAGAAATGAATGAAGTAATAATAAAAGTAATGAGGTCTTGTTCTTGTTCTGTGCTCTAATAACACACTAAGTTTGAAATGGTGAATTTCAGAGTATTTCTATGAGTGAACTATAAAGAGTTAAAGGTGTGTTCCATCATAAATGACCTTCTGTCTTTCAGCAAATGCAGAGGTGCTGACATTGTACTTATCACAGAAGGACCAAACATGACCTCTGACCTGAACTCATTTGAATATCATGGTGGGAAATATCGTCCAATCATTGAGTTGGATTTTTCAAATGTACTGTAAAAAACATTCTGGTCCACGTTGTAGATTCTATTGGTGTAAATCTGTTCAACACACTCTATTTATCCATCAAATATATCAGCTGTAGAATCTAGGAGGAGGCCAACAGGTTCAGTTTGAAGGTTGAACACTGATCCGTTCCATGTAGAAGTGAATGAACATCCAACTGATCACCTAAACAGCCCTGACACAAATATGAACACAATAGAGTTTGGTTGGCTCATAAAGGTCACATGACCTTTGTGTTTCCATCCATGGTCTTATTTTTAGTTTGACAGACACGATCAGGATAAAGGATCCATTTGGAGATGATGCATAGGACTGTTTTACTGCAGGAACTGAGTCATGTATCAGTGAACATGGGCTAAAAGGATTTAACACGTACAATTACGCATCTGACTGAGACACACGCACCTGTTTAGAGCATACATCCAAACAGATAGGACACCAAGACATGTGCTTTGTCTCTGATTTGTTGTTAAACTGGTTTGTTACATCAGCTGTTATAAAAACCTGTATGAGTCAACTGTTAAATATCACACACAAATGTTTCTAAAAGAGCTTGCACAGAACATCAGAGGGTGGACTTGGCCTTTCTGCTGCCCTTATAAACCCTCCATGTCTGACTACACAGCCCACCTGCTCAGTTCTGTTGGCTTGTTTTCCTCATCATTCAGCTTCTGTCTCATCAGGATTATCTCCCCTTATCTTTATCTGGAATATGTTTTCAACCTCACACTGTCCAGATCAGTATTGTTCTCCGTATTAGATGAGGTATAGTTTAAATTCACCTCGACTTTTGCTTTTGACACTTTAAACCTCTTAAAGCGGGGGTGTCAAAGTCATTTTAGTTCAGGGGCCACATACAACCTAATATGGTATAAAGAGGGCCAGACCAGTGAAACAAATGTAAATAATAGGTTAAGAAGTGTCGAGTGAAAAAAAGTAAATTTCCATGACAAAAATGTTTACATTGACGAATTGTATGCGAACATCACATGAACAAATGTGAACAACCTGAAAATTCTTAAGTAATATAAGTTATATTATTATTATATTACACCTTACTTTATCATTTATACATATGAATCAATCACAGCTTGGAGATCAGAGTGGATCTACAAATACACAAAACATTAAATAACCTCAGAACATTATTAAAATTCCACATACTTTTCTTGAGAGATTTCAGGCTATTCACTTTTTTATTTATTTATTTTTTTTTTTTTATAAAAGGCTAGTCTGTAAATATTTTTGTGTAATTTTCCTTTTTTTTTTTTACACTAAAACAAAGAGAAAAATGTGCAGTTTTCATTATTTACAGGTTATTATGATAGTATTTTACTGGTCTGACTCGCTTTAGATTGAGTTGACCTAAAATAATTTTAACATCCATGACTGTTTATATCTTCGGTGTAATTTTTCCATTTCACAAATTCATCCCAGGGGCCGGATTGAACTCTTTGGTGGGCCGGATTTGGCCCCCAGGCTGTATGTTTGACACCTGTGTCTTAAAGTCTCCCTATAGTGGTTCTGTAAATACACCGTATATGTTTTAGTTTCCACTTCTACACATTTCAACCTGACATCTCCAACCTGCAGACAGCTCTTCAACCTTTCATATCATTTTGACTGACTTAGGTCATGGATCATCATCTAGTCCCAGTTTTTTTCCAGGAACAAGCGAAGTCTTTTGGATTCGTGTTGTTAATGAGATAATCGATGAGCCATGGGAGTGTGTTTTCAGATTAAACTGTACTCATCAGACGCTGCTGTTGCTGCTGTACCATAAAAACATGCAGCATTGTGGGATACATTTATGAAAAATGTTCTCCTAATAAACCTGTTACATGCAGATGGTTCTTCTATTTAATAGCTCAGTGGCTGCATTAATGTTTCATAAAATGCATTTTAATTAAAATAAACAGGTGGAATTTATCCAGAGAGAAAAGGCTTGTTTATTGTAAATGCGAACAATGACCAACCAGGCGTGTTTAATTGTACCATTCATTATCATTTCCTTCTTTTTGGTACATCCTCGCTGAAAACACATGTCAGTGGGTAACATTAGTTTTGTTTTGTTCATGGCTGAATTACCTGTAACATAACTGTCGAAACACTTACATGACAATGGTTTATGTTGGACGAGCCACATTTGAGGACTTGA
Source organism: Ostorhinchus rueppellii (assembly GCA_030068375.1). Taxonomy (NCBI): domain Eukaryota; kingdom Metazoa; phylum Chordata; class Actinopteri; order Kurtiformes; family Apogonidae; genus Ostorhinchus; species Ostorhinchus rueppellii. The sequence goes on from JAQQZY010000015.1 coordinate 34,773,986, forward strand.
CACCTTGTTACTGCTTGAATCAGTCACACAGTGTTAGAGACACAAACCCAGGAGAGGAGGGGGCAGTGTTTTCAGGACCCCATGTGCCCAGAAGGATGTTCCATTACAATACATGTGTTCCACACTGATACAGGGTGTAGAAGTACTGGATTCAGAGTCATTATGGTTGGATTCAGAGGTGGAAAGCCTCGGTTTGTGGAGGAAACCTTGTGTGATTGACTCATATGTTAGGAGTGCTCGGGTTTCAAAACATTACTAATGCTGGACTTTATCAGGCAAGAACACGGATAAACTCACAAAGCAAGCCAGAGTCATATTTATCCACGCTGCAGCTGGCCACACGGAGGGCACCATGCAGTTATTGGACAAGACACTGATGGATGTTAGCCAAGAGGACAACAAGATGAGATTGTGGCGTTATTGATGCACAGTCAGAGAGACACGCTGAAGCCACGATGTTAGGTAAGCATGTTTAGTAACAGAGACGCTGGGCTCCGGTGAAGTCATGATGATTAACGCCACAAAGGATGGAAGACACCAGAGGCGCTGACGGGTGAAGAGGAGAAGAACCCGGACGCTCCACAACAACTCCTTCCTCTTTTCAAACCCGCCTGCCTTGCAGCATTGCCGAGTGATGGATGATCCAGGGTCAAAGCCCAGATCTGGCACATACAACAAACACCCTCCCTGCAGCTGTGTCCGAGACGACAGTGCAACGCCAGCAGACATCCGCACAAAAAGCATGGCACACATGGACAAAGCTGCGACAGACAGCCTACGACTACAAACACAGTCCCTCGTTGGCTTGTTTACACTGCAAGCAACTTGGACGAGAGGTTTGTTTTGTATGCCCTACTGTGGTGCAAAAGGGTTTACTTGCATCCTCATTGGCACCAGCACTTCAGAACCTTCTGTGCAGTCACTAATGCCTTTGAGCTTCATGATGGCGCCATGTTTCACCCTTTAAACTGTAGCAGAACAAAGGAGCTCTGCGTGGATGTCCGCAGTTTTGAACCATTTTGCACCTTCTGCCTTGTTCATAACACGTAAGAAAACAAGGACGCATTGAGTTCAAGTTATAAAACATACTTAAAAACTCCTAAACTCCCTGATTCTGTAAAGATTACATAGATGTTTTGTGGTCTTCTAGTGTTGCTCACAGTGTGGAAGCAGAGTAAGATAAACATGCAAAGTGCAACACTAGTCGCTTTTCCATTGGACACATGCAAAACTGTCGAGATATTTATGAAATGTGGAAAAAACAGAAGTGCAAACTCTCGGTTTTTCTGGTTTATTATCACGAGATGTCAGTAGAAGTCATTCCATAAACATGAGTTGTTTTGAATCTGGAATGCTCGTTACCCCTCTATCTCCTAGGAAATTCTAAAATCATTGGGTTTCCTGGTGTATGTCCACACATACCCACACATTTGCTTTAAACTCTTCCTCTTGTTGGAACATCCATCAACATCCTATTTATTTGGTTCACGTGACACTGGTTGGACTCAAAGGTCTTTCCATTGCAGTTTTGCATGATATACCAATTTCACTACGCCCCCAAAAAAAACCCACATCTTACAAGCGCGAAAATTTTTCAGTGAGTTTTGGTGAAATTGTTGTTTTTCTATTAGGCTAATTTTTATGCCCCAATTCACACAACTTGAGGGTCAATGGAAAAGCGACGAGTGAAACACCCAGCTGACCAAACACAACCAATCACCCCACACCCTCCCTTTATAAGATATGCCATACAGTTGAAAAAATAAAACAAAAAACACACAAGCAGATGTCTATGAAGGGGCTGGAATCTGCGGGACACTCCCCCCTCTTACCATTGTCCAGTAAGTAAAAGACTGGACTGCAGTGGCTGGCTCTCAGACTGGCCACCGGCTCAGGCAGGACGCGCGGGTCATTGTGAAGGGAGGTTGGGTAATGAACTGGAACAGGAGATCCAACAGAACAGACAGACTTTTCAGGGCAACAGGGGAGAGACAAACAATGAATGAACTGGGGGCAAGAGAGACTTGCAGGTAACTGGGAAGAAAACGGTTAGAAGGTTATGAAAGAGGAAAACGGTGAAATACAGCTGCAACTTGCTACATCTACCACCACATCTACCAGCATGACAAAGACCACACGGCTGCTGAATGCATCCACCTCTTCCAAAAACAAAAGCCTTTTCTCCAACAGATTCTCAAAACATTCAGACCTCCGGTTTCATGACACACTTCACTGTGGCCTGAACCGCCGTCAAAGAAAAATTAAATCTGTGAACATCTCAATGCATAGATCAGCAAAAACTATTTAGCCAAACATGTCTTGAATGTACTGGGCAATAAATAAAGATGAACGCCACAACAGTGTTTTCTACAGGTGCGTACAAATGAAGACCAAATCGCATTTTCATAGGAGATGCCGTACAATACAATGTGCAACAGATGCATAGGGGTGGCACTTTTCAACAGATTCTAGACCACAATTGGCCAATACAGCTGTCAATCAACCATCTTCATGACCTAAAATAACTCATAGAGACAAACTTATCATTAAGATTAGGATTTCAACTCTAATTCTGCCAATCTAAAAAATCCAAATCATTCTTTGAGGCAGAATTTATCCGATGCCTTTAAGGTCTCCTGAGTTGCCTTAGAGGTCTCATTTAATACGATAACTTGGCCAAACAGCAGTCAGATGCAAGACAATACAAAATAATCTAAGATGGAGGGGGTAGGATTTATGACTATACTATGTCCAGCCATAAGGTGAGTTCCAGATGTGTTGGCTACACTTTTGACGACCTGACACTGTGTCCATCTTCAGATGAAATTTATTATTTGTACAGAGATATTTTGGCAATCACAGACCGTGTCGACAGATTGTCTTTGAATAAACGTCGAAAAATAACCATATTCGTGGGGACAAAGCTCAAGTGTCCTCATTGAGAACGAAAGGCTGCGAAAGTCGGACCATCTGTTTGGCTTCTTCAGACTGAATTTGGCAGTGGGTCACATCTATAGATGCACAGCAAAAAATATAATCTGACAAGAACACTTTTGGTAGTCTTATTATTGTTCTTACTTTTTTAATCAAATCCTTGCACTGTCTAAGCTGGGGAGAGCAGGTAGAAGGCTGTGAAGTTCCACCTGCCCTTCTCCACTGACATGCCCACTGCTAAATATATCCTGTTGGGTCAGGTTCTGCTCGCTGGATCCTCAGCTTGTTAGTCAACCTCATGACCGGTCTGGTCAGGAGGCTGGTCGTAACCACACATGGCACACACCTCCCCGAGGAAATGTAACCCATAACCCCCAACCACAACAACAAACCTCAGGACACGAAAAAGGAAGGCAACGGAAAGGATGTGAAAGGGGATGGGTTCCAGGCAGGCGGACGGCCAATTACTGAGGCCTAAGAAACGAGAGGTTGGAAGGAAAGGCAGGGGACATTATGTGAGGGAAAGGTGAGGGAGGGACGCCTTTGGTTACTGACACGCTGGGTGAATCAGGACCATGGCTAGCTCCTTAATAAGCTGTCCACATTGTGTATGTGTTCTTGAACAGACACACACCTGGTGTGGTGGGACCGACAGCCTCTAATGGCCACGGTGACGGCTGGACATTCAGGAAACTAACCATGAACTGTGCGCCTGTCAGGCACAGCACAGGTGTCGTTCCTTATTCTCAGCATTAACCACTTGAAACACTTTTCACATCCACTTAAATATCAAAGAATTTCACTAAACCTGTTGAACGTTTGAATTTGACTGCCAGCGTTAAGCCTCCGTTTCCATTTCCGTCTGGATGCTCAGGCTCGTTACGACAACACCAACGATCGGCCTCTGTTACAACTGAAGTCGAACCTGATCTGCCGCACTCGTCCCCTCTTCCTTCCGTCTTCCTTTCTCTTTCTTGCCTTCCTTTTTTCCTGTCTCCCCTCTTTCCTTTCTCTCTTTCTTTCTCCAGTCCATCCAGCTGTTCATTTCTTTCATTTGTTCTTGTTTCTTTCTTTTCTTCTTTCCTCCCTCCTTCTCATTCTCTCCTTCCTTCTTCTCCCTCTCATTCCTTTCTCCCTTCCTCTCCCTTTCTCATTCCTTCCTCTCTCACTTATTTCCTCCATGCCTCCCTCTCAGTCCTTCCTTTTTTCTACCCTCTCTCATTCTTTTCTTCCTTCCTTCCTTCCTCCCCCTCTCTAATTCTTTCTGTCCATCCTCTCACGTTCCCTTATTTCCTCCCTCCCTCCTTCTCATACCACCCTTCCCCTCTCTCTGTCCTTCCTTCCTCCCCCTCTCTCATTCCTTCCTTCCTCCCTCTTTCTCTTATTCCTTCCTTCCTTTATCCCTTCCTTCCTCGCTCATTACCAAATAAAAGGGCTGTAATGAGACAAAATGACCGTGACCTAGTCCACATCACAAAGCTCAAAACACAGCAGAGAACATCTTGTCCTGGTTTTATTACTGTGTCCTTAATCTTCCTTTAAGTGTAAGAAAGCACAAGAAATGCAACTTTTATTTCCTCGCCAGCAAACAAAACACATATGACCCTTTCATACATACAAGTCGGACTTAAAAATAAAAACTCAAATCAAATCTGCACACACACTGGAAAGACAATTTGTCAAGTATCTGTGCCTCGCCATTTCATTTGGCATAAAACCATCAGTGCTGTTGCTTGCTTACAGTCCTCCATCAAGCTGAAAATCTCACTGAGTCACTGTTGAGTCACACTGTTTACTCTGCTGTGGGTACAGTACAATGGTCATTCTATGCTACTGGGCAGCCAGAGAAATAGTTCAACACAATGTCTGCAAATGAGCATCCGTCTGAAAACATGGAACTTGTACAAACTGACCCAGTTTTGTAAAGTTCACCTGAGACAGAATAGCAGAACGCATGGGTTGTGTCTCAGCCACGTTCCATAGAACATGGTTTAGGACTTTTGTTCATCTTGCCATACACGTTTTAGATCTGGGTAAAAGTCACCCGTCTGTTCAGAGAATCCCAGGCAGCCGTCGCCTTTGCTGTATACTTATGGGATGGAAGAATCCCTCCAGTGTTTTATGGATCTCTCCTAGAATCATCAAAAAGGCTGAAGCAGAAGAAGCAGCAGGTATGGAAGACAAACACCATGCAACATTGATTTCAGCCACTTAAAAAGACTCAGTTAAGAATCAGTATCTGTACACTATACAGACAATGTTTCCACTGCCTTATGCTTTACTTTGCCCTCAGACGACCCTGTATCGGGAAAACCACGTCACCGAAAACAAAAACAGTCATTTTACCTTCCAGAACACAGGAGTTACAAGTTGTTTGGATCCAAATTAAGTAGAAAATTGTCTGTTTAACAGGTAAATATCAAGACCAACAAGTAGGGATGCACAATAACTATCAGCACCAATAATTATAGGCCAGATATTGAAATTATGTCATTCAGATAATTCCAATAATTAAAATTTTCACTGATAAATAAAGCCCATAATAATACATCTAATTGGCTGACATTTTGTGCATTTCACCAGTAACAGTGCACGCTGTTGCCTTGGAAACCACCATAAAAACCAAGAAGAGGTGTGAATAAGTCAGTCAAAGGGTTTTCAGTTCTTTACTTTGGTACAGCTGTAAGAGCAAGAAGAAGATCCAGACCCCGAGGAAGATCTAGACCAGGGGTCGGCAACCTGCAGCTCCGGAGCCGCATGTGGCTCTGTCATCCCTCTGCTGTGGCTCTCTGTAGCTTTGGGAACAGAAATCAGTATTTCATTTAAATAAATCCTATTTTAGTTAGTTTTGTTTTTGTTTTTTTTTACCTTCATCCACAGCGGCCACAGGGTATTGTCATCAGTTGGTTATTCGTCCGTCTATCTGTCTGTCAATCTGTCCCCAAAACTTTGCCATAAGTTAGTCCACTGAGGGCAGACCCCCACCCCAGAGTCGGCCGTGTACACTCCACGGATATCTGCGCATATTGGACCACACTTAGTGTTATTTACTATATGAGCTCCTGTGTGTGTGTGTGTGTGTGTGTGTGTGTGTGTGTGTGTGTGTGTGTGTGTGTGTGTGTGTGTGTGTGT